>CM055656.1:22321644-22914300 GCA_029378335.1 Agrilus mali
TTGGACGACATCCATGACGAGATACGTTCCCATATGCAGATAGCCAGTGACCGGATGAAGGACGCATATGACATTAAGGCCACTGATGGAGGATTCCATGAAGAAGATTTGGTGTGGCTTTATAATCCGAAGCGTCAAAGGGGTCTTTCGCCGAAGCTGCAACAAGATTGGGAAGGCCCGTATAAAGTTATCAAACGAATCAACGACGTAATCTACCGAATTAGACGTACTCCCAATGGGAAACCAAGAGTAGTCCACTTCAATCGACTGGCTCCATATGCTGGGGACAACCACGAAGATGCTCGAGTTAGAGTTCTGCAGACTCGATCTCCAGAGCCCCAGTACGAATAATTCATGGCTGAACAGAGCTTACACCGTAAAGCCCGATTTGGGGTCACCACCGAAGCTCACCAGGACCTATTCGCCGTCCCGAAGGAATACTCGCTGGCCCATGGTGTGGCAAGGGATTTGGACATGAGCCGTGGGATTGCCACGGTCTTTCGGAAGAAGTTCGGGCGACTACCGATGTTACTCGACCAGGTCAAAGATGGAAGAAAAGTACTGCAGTTACTCGATGGGACCCAATCCATCTTCTATCTAGTCACCAAAAGCAAGTCGTCGGAGAAGCCTACCTACCACTCCTTATGGGACTCCCTTATAGAACTAAGAGAGCAATTGCTGCACGCTAACATCCTGAAGCTAGCAATACCGAGGATCGGATGTGGACTCGATGGGCTGGATTGGAGGGTGGTCAGAAACATGCTGGAGGTTTTGTTCCGATACACTGGTATAGAAATCTTGGTGTGCGCCGGAAATCCACGACGAGGACCGTCACCATTGAAGACCGTTGACTGTCATTTCCACCTGACAACCGGATGCCGAAGCGGATCCACCTGCAAGTACCGGCATGATCCTCTGAAGGAACGGCAGAATGTGATTCGAGACTAATCACCCTTAAGGAGGGGGTAGTGTAGCGACCAGTGAAACAGTACGTGTGCGCGATAACAATTTGTGGCATGTACTTGTTATCGCTAACATGCTTATGGCGTAAACACCGCACGGTACTTTTCGTGTTATCAACTTACAAGATGTAAATCATTCTCCGGCGAATAATCGAGGACTTTCTAATTATTACTCATCATTCGAGAATCGTCAGGATCTCCTTTTCGAATTGTCCAGAAAATTCGAAAGGTGTATATAAAGTGATCATCTTTGGACCGAAAAACAGTTAGTTGAAGAAAGTATCAGTGCGCGAATTAAAACCGTTAATAGACAAAGTGATATAAATAAATTGTAATATAAATAAGTGAATTGTTGTGATATAAATGGTAGTTCTAAGTTAGTGTTTAAGTGTTATAAATAGTGTTAAATAAATAATTGTTTAAATAAATAGTTTAACTAGAAATTTCGTTACAGTACGTATAAATCCTAGGTAGGTATTTGTATGCATATTTTATTGAATTAAAAATCTTGATCAAATATCAACATTGAAACGACTACACATATTATTTGACTTTTAAACTTCGTAAATACACATAATAAAAAGTAAACTTGGACATATAACGATTAAGCTATGAAAGGGTTTTATACCTAGTAAGGCGAAACACCGTTTTGTTTTTTATAGAAATATTTTAAATCCTTGCCGGCTTTGAGTTTACAGCTCAATTCAATGTGTTAAATAACAAATAAACGTTTCTGCGATATAAAAGTGTTCAAACTTAGCACTAAATCTATTTTCGGTAAGAATATTTCTTGTAGAATCCTTCTGGAATGCTGTGATAATTGGATATTGGATAAAACTGAAGCAGACGTAGTTAAAAATAATTTAGTAAGATAAAAGTGAAAAATAATTTACGATTTTTATTAAATTTTTAATTTGTTCTGATAATATTTAACATACTTAGTTAGTTTTAAAAACACTCGTAAATAAATATCTACAATTTAAGTTCGGTTACTATATACAAAATACATTATTAAAGTTACACCACATTTAATTCTACCTATATACTATCAATTTTATAAGTGTAATAAACAACCCAATGGAATAATTTTTAATCCTTGTCGGTTTTGGGTATACAGCTGAATAGTTATTAAATGAAAGGAAGGAATAGGGAATATTACAAATAAATTTTGTGAAAAATTAAGTGTTGGGTAACTACCATACTTATACAACTGTTATGTAAAGTGTAAGCATTGTGAAATACTGTGGACTTCTGGTTATACACCCTACACTCGATATTTTAAGTTGAGTTCCCGATGTAGGTACATATTACGTTTTTGAATTCCCAGTAACAAATGTTAATAAATTGAGTCAATGTCGTACCACATTTTGTGGAAATTTTGATATATAGGTATACCTATATTGAATGATACGCTATGAGGTCCCTCTGATAATACTCTAAGTTAGTGTCTAAGTGCTTTCGGTTCGGAGTTCAGATATACTCAAAATGACGGCAAATAAGTACTGCAAAGGTCAATATATACATAAATTCTCACTTAAAACTTTCCGACAGGAGTGTTCACAGGAATTAAAGACATTAAATCTTGCTTTCCTGGTTGAATATTTTTAAAATAAACATTAATAATTTTTTAGTTTAAATAGGTAGTTAAATTTTGTGAACACAGCTTTACACTACTAAAATTAAAATACTATTAATTTTTTGTATTACAATTACATTTTTGTAGTCTATATAATTTTTAGTTTGACCCATATAAGTATTTAAAATTTAATAATAAACGTTATTACTTGTCAAATGGAAAATTAACTTTATGAACATTGTATTTAAGTAATACGCTTCTGTTAAAATGTTTATTTATCAATAATCATAGCGTTTATTTATTATTTTATAAACTTATTGTTGCACTGTCGGTGCTCTATTTCGTCAGTCCTGACGGGCCCGGTGTAAGAGATGGGGGTGGGGATGACGCTTGTGTTAGCCTGTAAACATGTGAGCTAATAGACAAATGCAGAGAGAAAAAATAAAATCTCATATAGTAACTGAATACTGAAGCATTGAAACTTAATGACGTAATTAAAGTTAAGTTTTCCTAAATTAGCTAAACTACTCACCCTGTGTAGCGGACGCTATCATAAGTACAAATATTTCTTTTCAAAATTAATTTTTCTAAAAGTCAAAAATTCTCTTTTGTGCAGAAGCATCGGTGACAAAGTCCCTTTGCAGGTAGGTAATAAAACCCAAAAATAATAACAAGTTGAACTGGTCGATCAGCCGATCACTTGGCAATACCGTTATACAAACAACAATGGTATAACGGCAAAAAGAGAAAGTCTATCTATCACCAACCCTCGTCGAGAATAGTATTAAATGTCCGCTACGAAACCGTATAAAATAATTTAAATAATTGTAAATATTCCTTTAAATAGAATTAGTTCGAGTATAATTAATCGTATTTTTTACGTCGACCTACGTTCCCGCACCCTGTAAGATCTATTATTACAATAGACTCTTCGTAGTGTGGCTGTTCCTGCTGCTGTTGTTGTTTTAAACTCTCTGAAATATTTAAATTGAAACTTATTGAAACCACGGTACGCCTGTTGTATTTATTGGCGGCACGCGCACCGCCGACCTTTCAGGGGTGTTTTGCACATCCCAGCGTTTCACAAAGTCCACCACAGCTAAAACAGCAGCGCATTGTACGAGCGTGACGCATTCGAGGAGAGGCATCTTGAAACTAAACGGTTTGCAAGCAATACATCGAGCAAGTAACCTGATTTTCTCCAGACTTGAATAGTTTTAACGTCACTGACAAGGTGCTTGACCATTCATGGCCGTATGAACATCTGAAAGCTATTTATAAACTACACCCTCTTTCCCCCCGATTCCCAAACGTCAAATTAGACCTCCAGAGGTATGAAAAAGGGGGTTTTGACCCCCCCTTTTGAACGCAAAATTGGAGTTTAGATATATTCAAAATGACGGCATATAAGTACTACAAAGGTCAATATATATATATAATATTCTTCCCCTAAGTTTTCCAAAACTACTTTAAGGGGTTGTATACTGTTTTTATTACAGAATAGATAAACATCCTATTTTTCATACTCATGGATCAAAGTAGAGTTACAGAGATAAAAGATGTACATATTATTTTAAATATATCCCTAGTTAATATTATTATAGTAAAATATTTTTAAAATTATAAACCCAACAATCACAATTTAAAAACTAACTAAATAAATAAATTGATTAATTAAAGAATTAATTAAAACCAGCGTGATAACATTAAACACACAACAATTACAATTGTAATGGAACCAGCAGGAACGAAAACGTGTGTGTTATTTATTTCACTTAACTTTTAACTAGACGTGACAATTGCAATAAAAAGAGATAACGACAGAGACTTAAATTTGACAAGAGTTGATGACCAAAATAATTGACGAGAACTGACTGAAATTATGCAAGACTTAACTTAAATAGAATTACATATACGTATACATACAAGAAAAAAGATAATAATGGATGAGCTTGATAATGATGAGAAAATTAAACAAATGGTCCTTTATTGATCTATGATAATTGAGAAATTATTGTTTGTGGCGGATGTTACAGTTTGGTTGCGATATTGAATAATTATTGGAAGAATAAATAACAAGAGATAACAAATTTGAAATGGTCACGTATACAATTTAATATAAAAATATACAACTTAATTACTAATAAAAATTAACAGGTAGGTACATTACACAATTAAAGTCATCGTCGTAATTACAGTATAGTTAATCCATCAGTAAGTCGAGTATTTAGAGTATTAGATTATTATTATGTATAATAAAAAAAAATGTATACAATCCTTAAAATTGCTTGATAAAATTGATATGGCGTAGGCCGAAAAATGAAACCAGATTGTGCTCCATTTTACAAATACAGTTATAATTTTATTTTTGTTTTCTTTTTGAAGTATGAAGTGAATGAATGAATATATGCTCTAATATCTACTATCTGCATTTCATAATCATTGCTTAGGTTTGCGAATGTTATGGTAAAGGATCTAATAAAGTAAATAAAGAAGTGCATGTGGATGAAATCAAGCGAATCAAATATGATGTTTTATTTGTTAGAATCATGACTTGAAAATCAAAATTAAGAAAGTAATTTTTCTTCTTTCTATGCAATTTCTTGATCTTGTCTCGATTCAAGAGTTTCGATATTTCTCGACACACAGAGGAACTTCAGACATTGAAAAGATACCTTAAAATTTAATATATAAATACAAAACATTTATTAATCGACACATATTACGCTGTTAAACATATATAGACTGAAGCGGAATTTTAGTAATTATTTTAGGTGTTAATTGGAAGAATAGGTTTATGTCTAAATGCTATTGCCCTTCGCTAGGTATTTGTTAGAAACAGAATTGTTTGTTTAAATAGCTGTTTCATGTATCCACTTAAATTATTAGATATTTATTAAACTGCATACACAAAACTCTTGACACAATTCTCAGCATGACTCTCTTGATCTTATTTCAACATTTACATTGTTATCTAAACTTTGTTCGGTGCACCTTTTGTGAAATATTCTTCTAAAGGAGTATGAAATTAAATTAAACACTGGAGGGTTTCACTTTTTAAAGTCTTTATTTCTCAACAATATTGTTTCGGCCAATCGGCCATGCTCAAGAGAGAGTACAAAGATTATTAAATTTTAAAATATCTAACACTAAATTATAATGCTTTAAGGGTAAAAGGTGGGATAGGTTAAAATTTATGGAGGTTGAGCGGGGAGTTGTAGGTACATAGTTCTTTCTGGTTGTTTAAAATATTTATATTTTTATGAATAGCTTTATTAATCTCTAAGTTTTCTAATAGCGATAATTTCCTACTTTTTTCTATATTCCTATGTAAAACTTTTGTTTGATTTATATTATTATTATGGTTATTGAAGGTACAGTGTTTTGCTATACCTGTTTCGCAGTCTTTTTTGCTTATAGAATAAATATTCATTGATACGTTTTTTAATAGAATGGCCACTTTGACCTATGTAAGTTGCATCGCAGGTATCACAGAGCACTTGATAAATCCCACTTGTCCCTAGAGGGGTATTTTCTTTATTATTAATTAATACTGTAGTAAACCCTCCCTAGCTAAATACGCCAAAGCATCTAACTACGGACAACTAACAACCCTGGGTTCAAACAACGCTAACACACTGCGTATAAATGAGGGGGAAAGGAAGAAAAGCCACGATAAAACGAAATAAAAAAATTAATATATTGTTATTAAATTTCCCATTAAACTGTTTGTTTAATTCTCATAATACGAACATGTAATTTGTATATAGAAAGACAAAATTATCAAAAAGACCACTGGGTGTTGGTAAAATCTATCAAAATGATCACGTTTCTATTTTTGTTATATAAGGTGAAATCTTTGCCAAAATAAAAATATAAGAAGGAAATCGGTTTAATTAAATTATACAAGTTCAGTGATAAATTCTTAGCATTGATCGAAGTTGTGTATAAAATGTATATTATATTGGACAATGAGAAGAATAAATCACATCACCACACAAGACGCGACATTACGGAAAATGAAAGAATACACAAAAAAATAATATAATCATGCCTGAAATAAAAGAAATCACCTTAATAATCTAAACGAATTAAAAATTGAAATCCTTTAGAAAAAAAATTAATAAAATACATAACGCCATCGTAGCCAACGCCTAGTGACTTGTACTTAAGAACTTATATACTTTCAAAAACAAAATGTACTTACTTCCAGGAGCAAACAAAATTGAATATAATAAAGACTACAAAAAGGATTTAGATTTAAACAGAAATTAAACTGAAATACTTTCCATGCAATCAAAGAAATTAACAAAGAAAATCTATTTGCAATAAAAAAAAATGATTTTAAAAATTAAAAATTACAAAGACAAAAGATATTTACCTTCTTTCACAAATCAAATCACAATATAATTTTTTTTCTCTGTTTTTCACTGCACCCAAAATTTTACTTTTTTATTCTTGTCACCAATGTGGTTCAAATTCGAATGTCCCCGAAATTTTTTCCTTGTCCAGCTCTCGTCGTTCGCAGCCGTCTCCCCCGCGTCCCCCTAAATTCCTTTTGTGCTTACTTATTCTAAATAGCAAGTACATGGGAATACCTGGACATTTCTTCACGCCGCGGAAAAGAGATAAGGAGTCGCGTGACATGGTCGTACAATACCAGCAAAGGGGCCCCAGTCGGGTTAAACAACTATTGCAAAATTTCCGCGAAACATCGGGAAACTCCCGGATTGGAATCTGAATTCAAAGTGACGACTCTAGATGGCACTATGGTTAGTGTTTCTGGATTTTATTTTGGATAAAAGGAATAAAAGGCGGGAACCCTACAATACTGATGCTAGGTTGAAGTTATTTGTTTCAATAATAAACTTTCTTGCTTAATTTATCAATAAAATAAAAATAAAAATGCTTGCGAATTTATGATTCTGAGTATCGTTGTTACTGTTATCGTTATATAATTTTCTTGTAATTTTCCTTTGAAGTTTTTTGTTCAAAATCTCATCTATTAATTTGTGTGTATAACCTTTTTATGAAGCTATATATTTTATAATATCAAGTTCTTTGTTGAATTCTTCTGGGGACAGTGAGATATTACATAATCTATGTAGCCAACAATTAAAGACGGCATGTTACATTGTTGCTCTTGTCTTGATGTCGTCTTGATTCAAGACAACATTAAAACAAAAATTATTGAAGATCAAGAACTTTGTTAAGCCCTAACCTCAATCGAGGCGTAACATCAACAATGCGGTTTGGTCGTGAAAAAAATTATGTTTTTTATTTATATATTTTTATATATTTACGAATTTAGGTCCAATCATTTAAATTTTTGACAGCAATGCTACTATTTTTACACTTCAGTATGTATTATAATTATTTCTAGTTTATTTTTTACTTCATTGTTGTATCGAAAACTTTTTAAACCTCAAAAATTGTGCTTGCGATTATTTACTTAGGTAGTTTTATTTAGTTGTATGAGGAAAGTTAGAAATTCTCTCTGCCTACTGCTTTTCAATAGAGAAATTTTCGTACTTCACAGATGTCGCAATGTATCCTCCTTTTATCCCAACTTGATTAGTTAGTCATTTGACCTTTACTTGTTAATGGATGTTTTTGTTATTTTAATTAGGCAGATATCGGTTTTCCGCTAATCTCGACCTCGAAACTTTGTGTAATCGAACCAAGCGTTAATCAGAAAAATTAAATCAGCTTATCCACCACTATAACAAACTTTCTTCCATCCCCTACCGGTATTTAGAGCGAACGTATTACGGAAGGAGTTAATCTAACTTTCTAAATTAATTTCATGAATTATGTCACGAACTAATTGAACTGATTCCAAGATGAAGAGCAGACAATTAGGGGAAACAGCTTCTGCCCATTAAATTTAACACGGTTTGAGTATGAAAGAATGGATTTCATTCTAGTACCTACTTAAATATCAGCATTGTACTAGTTATGGTGAAATTAAGAAATTATAATCTGAGTTTATATCTCTAGAGGTTGGAAAATGACGCTGACATTTGGTGAACTTATCTTCCATCACACGGGACCTTGTCAGGACTTTTAATTATAGATCAATTAAAGGTTTACCCTTAAAAACATGTTTTGTATAATTGGTTTGATATAACTAGGGGTTTACCTACGTGAGAAAAAAATTGGAGATTTAAATTAAAATCTGGTAGCTATTTTAACAATATGTGACACGGTATGAGAAGTAGGAGGGGTGGTATAGAGAGGGGTTAGAAGAGCATTTTTGAAGGGGGTTAAAACCACAATTAATATTTTTGAAATTTCTGGAAACTTTTAGAACATTTTCCGACAATTAAAAAAAATTCTAGAAACATTCTCGAACTTGCTATAACAATCTAGAATGTTCTGGAAAAATTTAAAATGAAGATTCCAGAAAAATTTAGAGCCTTCTGGAAAATTTCATTTAATTGTCTCATATGAAGTCCTTTTTTGACCCCTATATCTTCGAAACCAACCCCTACAGCTGAAACCCAAAAGCTTCTTAATAGATCGGGGATAAAGGCCCCAAAACCATAGGTATAAGCCACTGTACACTTACTTTTATAATGTAAATTGATTGTTTGTTTTTACAAACGTGGGTCTTTTCGACTCTCCTTTGATCCTCCGACCGAATACTATAATTACCCGTGTATTACAATGGAAATAAAATATGATTTTACTCCAATAGTTTAGTAGATAATATTTTTTTTGGTAGTTTTTGCCCATTTCCTTCTTGGTGGAAGAGCTTTTCCTATTACTTTCTCTCCCTTTTCTTATGTAATTATTTATCTAAAGTAATAAAACTTTTCAAAATTTGAACTCATATAAGGAAATTGAACTCGAAAGTGAGCAAATCGTTATTTTAACATTCACTTCAGTTAAGTTCACTTTCATTAGAATATGTTTAAGATAAAAGCTTATTGTAGAATCGTAAAGTAGGGTTTCCCTTCTTGCTTCTTCTTTAATTTTCGTGTTTGATTATCATATATAGTTTCTTTCGCTTAGATGCCATGAATTCAAGTTGATGATGTTTTAAGTTATGTTAGGCTTGGTTTTTATATTGTAAAGAAAATGTTTGTGTTTGACATAATATTGCATTTAATGAAAATCTTGAGGGTTTTTCCGATTTTCAAAATCTATATAAAATTTGAAGCATATACGAAATTGAAATGAATATCTCGTCGGAAGTGGTTATTGGATTCCGACAAAAGTGTTAAAACTGACAATATCTTCTTCCTTGGCAAATTCTGATAAAGCATCTGTAGGAAAAAGATCATTGAAAGAAAATTCCTTGCTAAATCGTTAGACATACAGCCAAGAATAATCTATCGTCTAATTACTGTTAACAAATTATTATACATATATCAAAATATAAGCAATTAAATTCACGATAATATAAGAAAAACACAAAGCGTTTGTTTTATAATTTATATATAATGTTGATAAATTTTATAGTATTACATCTAATTGTATATCATCTTTTGTACCTAAGTCTAGAGTTTTCCACCATGACAATTTTCCGATTTGGTATTCATGGGAACTTAAAGTGTTGATTGCCGACAAGAAGAGGGCACATAGAGTTTGGAGACAATTTAACTTACCTGAAGACTATATTGTATTTAAAAAGCTTCGTGCTCAATGCATCAAATTGTCTAACAGCTGTGACAATGAGTATATTGGTAAGATTGAGACGGAGATAAAGAAAAACTCCAAAAAATTTTGGAATTACATAAACTCTCTTAAAAATCATAAAGATCTTCCAGACACTATGTTCCTTCGTAACTCAACTGCTTCCGGTGGTCTTGATATTTGTCATCTCCTGTCATCACATTTTAGCTCAGTTTACAATAATGGCAATAATTTACCATTTAGCTCTGATTTTTTTGAGGTTGATGAAACTTGTTTTTTCGTTTTCGTAACTGTTACCCCTGAAGAGATACTTGACTGCATCAGTAGGTCCAAGAGTAGCCAAAGTTTCGGTCCAGATTTACTACCATCCGTTATTATAAAAAACTGCTCCCATCCTTACTTAAACCACTCACAATTTTATTTAATAAATCCGTTCACTCTGGTATCTTTCCGGATTTATGGAAAACATCCTTTATCACACCTATTCACAAATCTGGCGACATTAAAGATGCTTCAAACTACAGACCCATCTCCATCATTAGCAGCATCCCTAAACTCTTGGATTCTATTATTGCATCCAAACTATCTGATGCACTATTTAGTAAAATCATATCAGAACAACATGGTTTTTTAAAGGGAAGAAACACTGTAACCAACTTGCTCTTATTTTCTGCCTACGTGTCTCCTCACGTAGGGGACGGTAAGCAGGTAGATACCATTTATCTCGACTTCTCGAAAGCTTTTGATAAGGTGTCTCACTCGGGGTTATTGAAAAAATTAAAATTATTGGGGGTTGGTGGTGTCATGTTGCACTGGTTCAAATCTTATTTATCAAATAGATTCCAAATAGTTAAAATTAAGGAATTTGTATCTGATCCGTTTTCTGTGAGCTCTGGTGTTCCCCAGGGCTCACACTGCGGCCCGATACTATTTAGTTCACAAAGTAAAGTATGCTAAGATCCTACTGTATGCTGATGACATTAAAATATATTTAGCTATCTCATCAGTTGATGATTGCCGTAAATTGCAGAGTGATCTGTCTTCAATTTTCGAGTGGTCTCTGGAAAATAAAGTTTAAATATTGCCAAATGTAAGACTGTATGTTTCTGCAAAAGACATAATACGTTATTCTCTCATCAATACCGAATTGATACTGCTGACGTTGAACGCATATCGGAATTTTCGGATTTAGGGGTGATATTCGATTCTGCTTTATCTTTTCATAGTCACATTGACCACACTGTACCCAAGGCCTACAGTCTGCTTGGTTTTGTTATTCGATCAACACAAAAATTCCGTAACATTTGGACGATCGTAAATCTGTATAAGTGTATGGTTCTGCCCTTCTTAACTTATGCCTCTCCAGTATGGCGCCCTGCAATTCAATATGACATTATTAAACTAGAAAGGCTACAACATAAATTCTTAAGATATTCTGCATTTAAATTGGGCAGACCTATGCACTTCTCGGATCACAACTATGATTGGATCTCCTATGCAATAAATGTTCCAACTATCACATCACAACACCAATATTATAAATTATATAATTTAAAATTCTTAAAGATTTAGTATACTGTCCCACGTTAAAACAAAGACTCACCGCCCGCGAAATACAATATAATCTAAGGGCCCCAAGACAGCTGTTAGAATATAATTCTAACTCTAACTTTAGTTTTAATCTTCCGTCAAACAGACTCAGTAGGCTTTGGAATTCCTTGGACGGAGATTTACGAATGGTGGATAACCCTACTCTTTTTAAAAGTAAGGCAAGGCTATTACTTAAAAATGTTAGTGTGAGTGACCAGCAATTATTGTAAGCACTGTGACGTAATAATTATGTAAAGGGCGTCACGCCCGTTGATATTTAGTAAATAAATAAAATAAATAAATAAATAAATTTTTATCAAGTTGTTTATTGACATAATTCTCGAAACAATTGCTTAATTTATAACATTATAGAATTATTTGTGTTTTTTTTACATTATTAGGAATTTTTTACAAATACCTTTATAAAATTAACTCTCTATAATAATAAATAATAATAAGTTCCAATAACATCTTTTATTTACCTAACTGCTGCGTAAAAAATTTCACAATTACGTAAAAGTTACACAAATTTAATACAGGATTAAA
Organism: Agrilus mali; assembly: GCA_029378335.1. Classification (NCBI taxonomy): domain Eukaryota; kingdom Metazoa; phylum Arthropoda; class Insecta; order Coleoptera; family Buprestidae; genus Agrilus; species Agrilus mali. The sequence continues at coordinate 22,333,960 of CM055656.1, forward strand.
TATTTTTAATTAAAAATAAAACGTACACTGTAAGTTTAGTAAAACGGTAATCACAAAAATATCTCGTTATTGTCGAACTAAAAATAAAAATTAACTAATTATGAATTGTAAAAGGCTTTTAACTTAAATAAACATATTGTCAATGACATGAAAGAACTTTCCTAACTTTTCCTTCACATCCCACTCCGTATAAACTTATGATTATTTAACTTTAGAAACATCCCACGTTTAAATGTTTAATTTGATAACAAAGTATTTAGTATATTTTAGTAGATATAATTGTAGGTTTGCCGCAAACAGTTGTTTATTATATTATTGAGCAATCATAATAACGTTGAAAAAGTTATAATTTTTTACGTGTATGGTATTGTTCGAAATAATTTTTCTGTATAGCTATGTTACATTATAACATCTAATGTGTATTGAATAATCTTATATACTATAGTAGAAATTGAATTTTCGTTGATTTCTTGGTGGAATATTTTTAATAGTTAAAAGTATAAAAACGGCTGCACTCGAATTCGTCCCCACAAAGTAGTTACTGCTGGGAACGGTTGGTAATTATGAAAAGTAAATACACGACAGTTTTATTGGAAATTCCTAGAAAAGCACAAAATAAAGCAGAATAACGTACATGGTTGCCATGTATCATCGAAGTATATTTCTTCTTGTAATACTTTTGTAAGTTGGAATAAAAAACAACGGTAAATATCATATATGAATTTTATTTTGTCGAAATGTAAAAATGAGATAACAATAATATTATTAAATAAATGTCAGAAATCACAGCATACAGCCACAATTGAGCCTTACTAACTAACTAACTAACCTAACCTAATGCTGTTTAATTTTATGTATGTATCTCTCTGAAAATTTTTGAGAACCTCGAGAAATTGGTAAATGTTAGGGTGGTGTGAATAAAACGACCCATTAAATTTACTGTGAAACGATTCACACCCATTTGTAGTGTTATCGTTGCTTGCGCTTTTTTCTGCCCATATATGCGGTGGAAAACTGGTATCCTCTGATACATAATTATCAACCAGATAATCCAGAAAGTTTCTTAGACGGTCGGAATTGGGTTGAATTTTACTAAATTCAAATGCGAAAGTTCTTCTTCAGGATTTAAAAAAGATAATCCGAATATTTTTTTTTAAATAATCGGCTGTTATAATTATCCAATAAAATAAAATTAAATTCAGATACGGCAACGCTGCCATCGTTTTCTGGGTAATAGCGCGTAAACCATGGGAGCCAATTCGCGTATAATTAGGAAAGGATTGCTTTTCGAACCTCGAACGGGGACAAATTCTTGTTGCTGATAAGCGCTAATTACCTCTTGGAGACGAATCCGAGTGCTACGAGAAAAACACTTGGTAAATTGTTTCACAAAAATTTTATTTAATAGATTTTTTCTGACAATTGTTTCGGTAATTACACTATTTTCCAAGAGTTACTTATCAACTAAAGGTTTCATTTTCAGGTAAATCTATTTATACAAAACCTATTGCAGTTCTAAAAGGCTGTATTTATCTCGGCTATATAAAGGAGGTTGATTTGCAATAGATTAAAAAACTAAACCTATTTCATATATCCGCCAACAAAAATAATTTGAGCAAAATACTGGTAAATAATGAACAAAAAACAGATATTTTAAATAAGAACAGTGTATACCGAATTAGTTGTAAAAAATTGTGAAGCTTTTTATATCGGGCAAACAGGTAGGGCACTCAAAAAACGCATTGATGAGCACGAAAAATCTATAAAAAATGTAAAGAAATGTATACAGGGATTGCAGATCATTGTATTACTTACAACCATTCACTTGACTCCACAAATGTAAATTTGCTTCATTATCAGAATAAAGGTGAACAGCTCAACCTCCTTGAAATAGCCGAGATAAATACAGCCATATTAAGTGGTCCTCCCATCACCAACGATCAAATAGATTTTGGAAATTCCCCCCTTTTAAAACTACAATAGGTTTTGTATAAATAGATTTACCTGAAAATGTACCTTTAGTTGATAAGGAACTCTTTGAAAATGGTGTAATTACCGAAACAATTGTTAGAAAAATTTATTAAATAAAATTTTTGTGTGACAATTTGCCAAGTGTTTTTCTACTTTATCAATCTTATATATACTCCTATATAAAAATCTCGTGTCACAATGTTTGTGTGGGGTAAACTCCGGAACCATTCATGACTTTTTATGAAATTCGCTTGGCTACAATCTATTCCACGTCACTTGTGTTTATGACTATGACTTTAATAAGACTGTATTAAAAAGTTTACAATTTACTGTTTTAACTGTTATTAAAAGTAAAAAAAGCCACAGCAACGAGTGGCCCGACAGTTGTCTTAACTTGAATGAATAGTAAAACCAAAAATGTCAAATAATCATAACTTTTATGATTTCATTATTGTTGAACTATTTCTGTTTTTTTTTTGCGAACTACAGCCATTAACTTTATGCATTTAAATATTCTTTAAACTTACTCCAAATAAGAAAAAATACCGGCCAAGTGCGAGTCGAACTAGCGCACCGAGGGTTCCGTACAAACCTGTATATATGTGATGTAACTAAAAATTTAAGGTTTTTTGGGAAATTTTTTCCCTTTAAAATGTGCTATAAAACATTGCTTCATGCTAAATTTCAAGATTCTATATCGACTGGAAGTACCCGTTGGGTTTTGATTCCCTTGCGAGTAGTTGCGACTTTGAAAATATGCGGCTTAAATTGCTGTTTATTTTGATTGCGTTGACATAGAAGTTTGATTTTGTTATAGCTTAAAGGTATTATAGACCTGAGTATTCGATATGCATTTCAATTTAATACCTCTACGCGTTCATGAGGAAAGGGGTAGTAACTTTAAAATTATTAAAAATATTTTTATTATATGATGTAACTAAAAATTTACGGTTTTCGCAATTGTTCCTTTATCTGTGCTATAAGACGTTGCTTCGTACCAAATTTGAAGATTCTGAGTTCACGGGAAGTACCCTGTAGGTTTTGATTCGAAAATTTGCGGAAATTTGCGGCATAAACGGCTGTATCTTTTGATTGCGTTGGCTTAGAAGTTTGATTTTTTCACAGCTCCAAGGGACAATAGACCTGAGTATTCAATATAAATTTTAGCTTGATATCTTCACGCGTTCCTGAGGAAAAGGGTCTTGACAGACAGACGGACGGACGGACAACGAAGTGATCCCATAAGGGTTCCGCTCTTTCCTTTTGAGGTGCGGAACCCTAAAAACGTGATGAGCACAGGTGTTTCTGAATTTTTTTGATAGTGGGAGAAACGATTAAATGTTTACAGGACAGAATAACCCCCGTGCCCTGCTTGAAGACGTCAGACGTACATGTGGTTCAAAGAAAATATTTCGGATACCCTGCGTGCCTTTCCAAATTATCTCCTATATTAATATTTTTTGAGATCTAATTTCCAAGAAATACGGAGATCAGTTTGATTTATTGTCCAGGTAGCAACTTAATTTCCGTAAAAGAGCTGATGGTCTATTAATGTTAAAAACAAAATTAGAATACGACTTCTTCATTTGAAGTCTTGATGGAGGAAATTTATTATTTCTACTTTTTAAAACTTTTTGCTCTTTTATCAAAAATCAAGGTATAAAAAGTCAAGATGGTTATATACCAAATTGTTTAATTCATGACTTATTAGTGTACTTCACATCGCTCTGTATGTACATATATCTACTTAATAGGAATTCACGCTGATTTTGTGTTGTGCATTACGGCTCGAAGACAATTAACTTGGGACTTTTTATACTTGAACAAATAATTTGTTGAATTTATAACCCTCGGTCAGAAATTATGCGATAAATTATCAATTCAAGCATTTCTTTAGTAAATTTATTTATTGGCAGAAAATTGAGAATAAGTACCTACTATATTGTATAATAAGAAGGTGTAAGGATAAAATGATTCATATTATATTGACTGTAATTAGGTTATGGTGTATAAAAAAATTCGCCCTCTTCCCCTCCTTTCTTCGAAACTCAATAAAAAAGGGCAGGGATATATTAATTTGTTCTTTAATAACCAAGGTTAGTTTATGATAAGTAAAACTGCCCCTCCATTTATCACAGAGGAACTTTTTGATTATTTATCGTATCCTGTTCGAGGACGAAAAGTGATGTAGACTGTCTGTCGTGAATTTAATGTTTTCCAGTAAAAGGCTATGGAACGTATTCTTAAAGGAGAATTAAGGACGAGATGTTAAACGAAAAGCAGTTATACAAATGACGTCAAACGAGAAAATCTTAAAATTTTTAAATACCTACTACGTTCACATTTATAAATTAAATCAAAATGGAAATCATTTTAGGGTGAATTAAAAAAAATAAATTCAATTGTGAGTCACGATATTTTCGAGCGAAGTAAAAACAATCGAATTAGGTAGAAGCTGCTGTGTAATAGGGCGAGCCAAATCCAGCGTTTGGTATTCCAAGTGCGAATGAAGCCGTGCAGGTCTTTTGGTTAAGTTCAATAAATTCCAATTCAAAATCAAATATTAAATAGTGAATCGACCTTTGCACGTTTTTACAGACAACACACTATTAATCTTCATTAAACAACAGTAAAATATCGTGGATATTTTTCATTGTACGAGAAAGTAGTAGGTAACTACTATGGGTTTAGGTGTATATATAGACAGATATGGTTCCACAGAAAGGGGAAATCCACTCTATCATTCCCTCTTTAAATATTTAAAAATAGCATCAAACTTCATTAAATCGTGAAAAATAATAACTGAGTTAAAACACTTTAACGTGTAACATCTCTCATAATCCTAGTGAGTTTGAAGAATGTGCAAAATGTTGCACCTGGTATTTTGGAATTGTTGATAAAAATAAAAAAAAAATTAAAAAGCTTATTCTTTATGAAGAAGTTCCTTTTGGCCACTCAAGTTACTTCCGTTGAATTAAATTAGCAAAAATACGAAAATTTTGCGGTAATGTCCTCAAAATATACTAGCATTATCTGCCGAACTTAAATTCATTTTTCGACTTTTTAGAGTATAAAAATTTATGTTCAGGATATTAAACCGCTATCATGGAATTTTTGTTATTAGAAAAAAGAAAATGCGGTGAAATGTGCTTAAAACATGCTATCATGTGATACATTCGATTAAAATAATATCAAAAAAATGTAATGCATTTAGTTAGCACCGTTACTTTACTTTATCAAAATATGCCACCATGAGCCGAACCTCATTTTCGGATTTTTCAGGAAAAATAAGCTTCGTGTCCAAACTCGGAGAAGGGCAAATGAGTGGAGAGTGGATATAGATGACCCTGTAGAACATTAAAATCTAGATTTTAGGGAAGGGGGCAGAGGGTTACAGGCTCAGGGAATAAAAATAAAAAGTTGAATACATAAACCATGGCAACTCTTTCATCAAATTGACGTAATATATGGGTCAGGTTATGGTATGGAAAGGTTCCGCTCCCTCAAAATATTTTATTAATGATTTTTTTTCTCTGGAATATAAGCAAAATTTGTTTTCAATTTAGCCCATATTATATAATTATTTTCTAAATAAAGTCTATGGGGGGAAGACATGGAAGAGTGGTCCAAAAGGATCTCCTCTTGCAAATTATATTAAATTTTTTGGATAATTTTTCTATTGAATGTGGCAGATGAAGAACATTTTAGACACATTTCAGCACATTGGCAGGTACAACACACGTTATAATTTTTTTTACATTTATTTACAAAAAATTGTTATATATTATTATCTGAAACATCACATATACCTTTGCAACGTCCAATTAAAAAAGGATAATGTATAAAGAATAGTGAATTTTTAAAAATTTCTTTCTGAATCTATAGATTCACCTAACTACTCTACGTATCTATCTTAGTATCAAAAATTTAAAAAGAAATATACTTACAACTTTTTTATTTGTATGGAATCTGAAGGAAGTTATATGTATGTAATATGACGTTTTCTCGATTCTCTCAAAAATGTTTTACTGTCATCACTTATTATTCTTTAAATTTTTGGCCTTTGCAATAAATATTTTGTCATCGCTCATTACCCAGGAGTGGATGCATTTCATGCTAAAGAAAAATGAAAGTAGGTAATATTGAACAGAAGACTAACTTTAAATATGCAATAAGTTACCCTTAAATAATTTTATTGAACTCACTAATGATTAATGTGTAGAAAGCATCACAAAAAGATCGAACATCAAATTACTTTTAATAAAACTTTCAAAGAAAAAATCATATAATTGTTAACTTTCTTCCAGTGATTTTAATATAGAAATGCATCAAATGATTTTAACACATCACATCCCCTGATTTCCATCGTTACAGTAAAAAGTTTATGAACTAAAATTGTAGAGAAATCAACTGTCTTCTAGAAATTTTTGAAAAACTTATGTGAGACTTAAGGTTGTAACGATATCGCGGAAAAATTTGTTACACAATTCCATTTATGTAGCGGCCAAATAAGGGAGCTTCCAACCCTTAAATCTGAATTATATATTTACACTTGTCCCTTCTGTACATCTGGAGAGAAAAATTATTTTAATGGATCAAAAGTGATATTAGGCTTTTTTTAGGATCCAACATTTGATCTCATTTTTAAATTACTTTTCACATAATTATTGCAAGGAAACTCAACAAAATTTCTCTCCTTTATAGAAATACATGGAGCAGGATTGTTATTGGTTCTTTAATTTTTAAATTACTTTCTAAACCGCTTGCTATGCCATGTTCTCCAAAAATGTGTTTGCAATCTTGAAATCTTGAAAGGAATGAATTCAATTTAAAGTTTAAAATTTTTCCCTTAGATGTCATATTTTACCACAACGAGTGACTAATTATGAAAGTTTTTGCAATATTGCGCGTAAGATGTTGTAACAAAACCACAGGGCGTCGCGTCGTATACTTTTAAAACTGCTGACTCAATGATTTATAAAAAAAACTTTGGTAACCTAAGTTGCAACCCAATTGACGTACTTCCCTATAATTTAAAAAAAGAACTTGTGGAATGTGAGTAACAATTATAACTTCCCAAATTTTGAGACTTCTTAATATTTATATTTAACGATCAAAATATTGAAATTTTACGTTTATCTAACAAGAAAAAGTAGAGTCAATTTTTTGAATAGAAGTCCCTTGAACAACATTTTACAATCGAATTAGTAAACCTCCTATGGCAATGGATAAGTACCTAAAATATCAAATCTGAGTTAGAAACAAAGTTTTAATCACTAACAGGATCTTGTACTGCTAATTCTAACAGTTTTGTAGGTTGATATCGGGGTGGCTTTTAAATAGATAAGTGTAAATTCGTTAATGTTTACAATTCTCGAGATGCTCAGGTACATTTATATACCCACACAAAATTTATTGCTGACCCTTACCAACAACCTAAAAGATAAAATATCTAATTTCCAAACACAACGCATAAATCATTTCGGTCCATTGGGAACTATAAAATTTTAGTAAAAGTTAAGAATAAAGCAACTTCGCAACTTTACATTATATACGGCGAAAAACTAGAAATAGAAAGTAAAACTAAGAACGAGTTACATTTGATACGTAGAATTGAAAGTTTCCAGACTTTCAAGTTTGAGAAACGTAATTCAAAATCCATAATCAGAACGTGAAAAAAAATCGGCCCTCCAAGCTGAATTAATAATCAGCTATTCATGTCAATAAAAAAGGACCGATAATGAAATTTTTACGTGTGTATCTATCGATCATTTTCTTTGGTCACGAACAAAAAAGGAAAATTCATCAATGCAAAGAATTTAATAATCCATATTTTTATCGATTGCATAAAAGTACATTTTTAAGGGGGTACTTGCTTTTGAGAAACCATAAGAAATCAATTTTGAGAAGGGAAGTTTATAGAAGAAGTATTATTCTTAATCCTTAATACTTCTTCCACCTGAGAAAGCCATTGTATGGTGAAATGTGCATAGTGGTGCAATAAAAATTTTACTTGTAGGTAATTATCTCCGTAGTGGTGTTTTTATTTTATTACTATTTAGGTACTTATATTTTTTAATATTTCTAAGATCCTTGTATTATAGTTCATTTAAGTTTAGTTATGCAACGGTATAATTACGTAAGAAAATATTTAATAAAACAAGGTTATCGTTTTATTTAGGTGAAATATAAACTCTAAAAGGGGGTGTAATTTTTTTTTTCTTATTTCCACTATGAAATTAGAGATATTTCCTTTAACGAATAATTTTAAGTTGGAAATTGACGCGTAGGAAAGCGAAATATCTATATTTACGAAAATATAATAAAGCCAACGTAACTAACAGATACGTAGGCTGTTAGTAAACGATTGAGATCATTCTTCAGTGTTACCAAAAAAATTAAGAAGCATTTTTGAAGGGATGTATAAATGTATTTCGATAACAACTTGACTGATTGATTAAATGAATCAATTAAATTTATTTGATGACTGTTTTAATTTTTATGTTGATATTGTCATGGTTAATTTTTTTTATGTGTTAGAGAGAGTTGCAAATAATGAATTCGTTTTGATACAGCATTATTTATATTTTAAAAAACAATTGAATTTTAATATGGATAATGGATTTGATTCGTTCATTATTAATGGAATTTGTAATTCAAAACATGTATTAAATTTTAACACATCAAAAAAGTCCCATTTACCGTCACAATTTATTGATGGATGTGATTTATTATTTACTTGGGTACTCTTCCAATTAATTATGAAAAAGACATGATGATTTTTAATATAAAATTAATGAATATTGGACATTAGCGCAATAAAAAATAGTTCCGGTTTATAATTTTTTCATGAATTTACCAATTAGTCAATTACAATCAATTTTTATAACCCATTAAAATAAAATGAAATCATTAAAATAATGGATTATTATATTTTAACACTAATGTAACTAAAAAATAATAAAATAAATATTTAAAAAATTACCAAAACTTTGTGTATGATATTTTTGCGTTAAGCCAATTACATTTACATCAATGGACAATCCAGTTTGCAAATCATTAAAAATGGATACAACGGTAACGATTTAGTAAAAATTAATTCAAAAATCTATGCGATTTTGGCATAAAATTTCTTGAATTCCTTCACTCAACTTTACCTACCCACCCATACTGTCGAAAATTCACCATTTCGCGATTTCCTCTGAAAATACAAAATCGAACAGACACCGATAAATTTAACACATGTCACATCCGCATTCTACATACTAGCACACATATATTACAATGCGTCTATGTGAATCTATTGTTATTATATGAGAAAGCACCGTTTCACCTTCCATTTATGCTAGAACACGTTATCTATTACCTATGACAGTTTTCCTGGAACTTTACGCTCTGGTTACATAGTAATTTTCCTTGACATCAACAATTTCGCCACAATATCATTCTTTACATGGTGATGTAAGAGAACGAGAAAGGGCAACACATTTATTTAGATTTGTACTGACCAAATCCTCTTGAAATGTATAGGACATATTTTTTTTAACAGCCATAATCAAATTGTTTTATAGTAAAAAAACTTGGTAGTTAGTCTAATTATCATAGGTACTGTGATAAAAAGATAAAACAAATTATAATATTTCTTGGCAACTGTATAAAATTATTATTAGTTTATTGATTAGAGTTTCACGAGATTCTTTATTCAAGAATTCTTGTCTTTAGTCTGTCTTGATTCCAGACAAGAGCACCCCTATAAAAATATAAAAATCGATAAATGGTCAAAAAAGTAACCTACAGAATTTAAATAAAAAATACAAATTTTTGATAAATACTCAAAAGAATATATCAAACTTTGGTATTTTGAATAAACAATTTCGTTTCTTAAAAATGCGTAGCATTTATAGATATGTATCCTTTTAATTGACGCAAAAGTGTAATCCGCGTCGACCAGTAAAAATGTTTACCTGTAAGTGTTCTCTATTTCCCTAAATTTTGTTATAAACAAGATTGTTTGTTTAAACACTAAAGTATCCTTTTAAAGCCTAAGATATTCCCTTTTGTTTCGAAAAATGTCGATACTCTCGAATCACGGCAAGTAATAATTATTACCATGAAAATGCACAAGACAAAAAAAATTATGTGACGGATGTGGCGTTTTGAAAGACGTTGACATGCGCCGACTGCGAAAGTTGAATGAAAGTTACCTATGGCGGGTTCCATAAGGTTCGAGAGTTGCTGGACGTTTCGAGAATCACCTAGAAACGTCCATAATACTATATTAGGAACAGCGTTGGACAGTTTGACAGTTTTTGATCATGTTTTTGATAGAAGAGAGTGACAGATATAAGCGAGGAGAAAAGTTATTAGAAAAGCGAAATAGTTGTTGTTGTTATCGAAATAGTTATTGAATCGTTGTTGTGTACGAATTAATTAAATAAAAGTGTTGAAAGAAATTTACGTGATATTGTAAATTACGTAACAATAATGTCTTGATTTTGATTTTCAAGTCGTAATCAAGACTCTTTTTTGATGAAACTTTACTATTGATTATGTCCTAAGAAACACTGTAATAAGACATTATTGATTTCAGGGGTTTTTATCTCTCATTAAAGATCATGAAAGAGCAGATTGCTATTTCCGGAAAACTACCAAGTCTTATGGAAGAAAGTTTAATGGCAAAGTTGTAGGTAATAAAAAGATCTACAACTTTTGTATTTACACTTTTTTCACAAAACCTCAAAATTTTTGTGAAAAATCCAAATAACCAACTTTTTGGTTTTTGTTTTATCTTTTACAAAAATTTTTTTTTCACCAAATTTCGTGAAAAAAAAAATTCTTTGTAAAAGATAAAAATAATTAACCAAAACCTTGGTTTTTTGAATTTTTCACATAAATTTTGAGGTTAGGTGAAAAAAGTGTAAATACAAAAGTTGTAGATCTTTTTATTAACTAAAACTTTGCCATTTACCTTTTTTCTATTAGACTTGTAGTTTTTCTGGAAATCAAGGAAAACCGTTTTTTACCCTTAAAAACTCACCCCAATCCCTTTCTCGATCTCAGATCGCCCGTAAATTATACATTGTAAAAGTTGATTTGTTTATGAAAAAACGCTGTCACGGCGCTTAAAAGTTGAGTCTGACATGGTAAAAAACATTTTTTTAATGGCAGGCATTTTTTTATGTATAGAAGACATCTAAAACTTCAGTTGTTTTTTTTTTTAACGAGGTGTTCTTAAATGCCAGTGATTGATCTTGATGCATTGATGCTGTGCATTCGAAATGAAGTCTGACAAATTTATTAACAAAAATTGTCAGTCAGACAAGTTGTAATAGATAGAAGAGATCTTAAACTTTATTTAATAAAAATTCAAGGTGTTATGAAGTGCACTTTCATAAAAAAAATAATTTATAACAAACGAAGTATGACAAATTTATTAACAAAAATTGTCAGCCAGACAAATTTTTTCAAAAATGGCACATTATTTACTACAAATTGTATAAATTTCAAGCAGGTGTTTTGGAAAAAAAATTTTTTTTTTTAAATTCAAAAATTCATAAAAAATAACAATTAACAAATATTTACTAGTCTGGCGGGCGTAACATGTTTCTAGCATGTTTTTCAGCCATTTTCACTTTATAATTTTGAGGTGTTCTATGGGGTACCTTTTTTGTCATGGGAGCTGAGACTATTAAGTCATACGATAGAAGCTCACAAAATAGGTGATTTATGAATGTTTCTGTTAACGAAAGCACATAAGGTTCTTAAAGGTACACTAATTAACTCGATTGAATGCAACTCCTTCGCCTGTTTATGTTGGCGGCTTTGTGCCAGAAAATAATAGTAGTGCACAGAACTTCTTTGCACGTCTCACTTCAATAATATTAAAGAACTCCGCGGGGCTCGACAAAATATCTATAAAATTCAGTTGATGACGGAGAACTGCTGGAAATAGGCAGTTTTACTCAAAAATACATCTTTTTCTTTCTTGAGAGCTTTGCAGCTTTCTGTAGGACACAGTGTTTAGCTGCACCTGTTTCATAATCATTAGGATCATAAAGCAATCAAAAACTGAAGCACCTCAAGTCATCCCTTGTTTCCGCAGTAAATTTTATAGGGGATGATAAAGCCTCAAAATCGCCTATGGCGCTTTCATTCGCGTTTTGTTATCATTTTATGACTTTTACTTGATTTATTGTCATATCTACTATAATCAAATAAAAGTAGGACAATAAGGCGAAGTTAGCGATGAGAAATTTTTACTTTCTTTGTATGTAATAGGATATGAGTTAAAAAATTGCGCTTTAAATGCCTTCTGTGAATATAATTGCTTTATCAACAATAAGTCTTTAATTACTTAATCATTTTGACAAAAAGAACCACAAATGGAATGTTCTTTAAATCATCATAATAGTTGTTAAAGTATTCTTAACACCTTAACCTAATAATACTTAACCTTTAAAAGGAGCTAAAATCTCTTTCTTATTTTCCTTCTTGACGGCTAGGTTACGATTAAGGGTATAAGGGATTTAATTAAATTATTATTAAATCGAAAGCGAGTTTCCAATTTGGATGAATCAAATTAAAAAATACATACCTTCGTTATTCACAAAAACTCCTTTTTTCATGTTTTAATGTTTTTTAAACAATTCATAAATTATTATTACGAAATAACCGAACTAACAAATAATCTACGTTTTATTCTTTAATATTATGGAATTCATAAATGATCCGGATGTTGAGCACCTTCCTACTGTGTTCAAATTTCAAGTAACGTTAGTCATAAAAATTGTAAAACTTTTTTCATTGCGCAGACAGCGGGGCGACCCACATTTTCGAAACACATTTCGTGAATTCGAAGGCAGGAGTAAACGAAAATAATTACCGTTTTTATGTTTCCGAGTTCAACCAATTTTCCGTTTGCTAAATGCCACTATAAATTTACTTCACAAAGGCCACTAATTAAATAACCCCGTCTCTATAATTTGTAAGTTAAGAAAATCAGAGGGCGATGGAGCTTGAGCAGTGGCGTAACATAAATAAAATAAATTGACGACAAACAGAAATTAACGGAAGTATTTTAGTTGAAAGTGTACCATAAATTGTTTTTAATTAAAAAGAACAACCGATCAATTTTACAAAGTTTGTACCTATAAAATAACTCATACTTTTAGCTAAGCATAAGTGTTGTAAAATTAAATACATCAAAGAACAATAAAGGGATAGTGAACTAATAACCGGGTGTTTGTAATCAATTTTTAGGTAGTACATTATTGATCACTAAGTCTTAGTAAGAAATCAATCAAAGATAAATAAATTTTTAGGTGATACATTATTGTTCACTTAGTCTTACAAGTAAGAAATCAATCAAGGATTAATCAAACATAAGTGTTGTTATTTAAAAAAGAAAATTTACTTAATTCTTAACTAACTTTTATTGTTTAGAAGCCGACCCCTATCGGATTCTAACATTTTTAACTGAATTTTAAAGAATACCTACTTCTTAGTCTTTAGAAATAATTAAAAAATTATCATGGTTTAGATTGGCCACAATCAAGCCTTATTTTTTTTAAATTGAAGAAAAGAACAATTTTGACTTTGGTGGAAAAACTATTTATGGAATTAGAACGTACCTGCTAAATAGCTCAAACGCCAACGTCAAAACACGAAACTAACGTCCGAAGTCCTTCTTCAGGGACCGAATTGACCTGTTTCGTTGGATTAGTATACTTAGGAATACTTCATATATTAACTCCTCGAAAAGGTTCGGATGGCCCATATCGATGTGATTTTGTTTTCTTCAAACTACTTTTTTAGACCTAGATTTCTGGGTTGTAGTGGAATTAAGACAATGAAGACGAGACATCAAAAGAACAAATCTAAAGCGACCATAAAACTCAAAAGCTAAACATAACAACCCATAAAAGTAACTACAGAAATGACACTAGTTAAGCCAAAAATATTTGATGATCTCACCAATAGGTCAAATCGCAATGTATCACATTAATAACACACTGAAAATGAATACTATAAATAATTTAAAAGTTCTCCTAGTGGGTATAAGTGAAGAATATTGAAATGAAAGAAATACCAAATCGCCGAAATAGAAATTTTATGACAAATTAAAGAAACAGGACTAGAAGAAAAGTTGAATTAAAAAAATATTGGACGTTTTTTTATGTAAAATCAAATCTACGAACTTGAAATGTTATAACGAAACGGCTACAGACCTTTAAAAGAATATCAATTGTTACATCAATAATGCTCGTAAGATAAAAATTACAAAGGAGTCAAAAGTCCGTCTATTAAATATTGAAGATCTTTAGTTTACAGAAAATTTTAAAGGAAAACAAAAACGGAAGATTGACGAACTCGAAACGTTTTGGTAAAATTTCTGAAGATATGTCAAAGGAAGATCAGCGATTACAACAATAGTACTTTGAGATGAAGGCTAGAAAGATGTCAAATTTTCATCACCTATTGACGTATTTGGCTTACGTAAAATGTTGATTTACCAACAATGGAAGGCCAAACAGACCAAAACCGCGAACTATAAATGTTATGACAAATTCAAGAGACATCAATTGTCTTATCAATAACACACTGTATAGGAAGAATAGGAGAAAAGTTAAATTAAAAATGTATTGAAGATTTTTTTATGTAAAATCAATTCCACGAACTCGAAATGTTATAGCAAAATGGCTAAAGATCTTCAAAAAGTTATCAACTGTTGCATCAATAATGTTTTCAAGATGAAAATTACGAAGAAGTCGAAAATCCGTCTATTGAATATTAAAGATCTGGTTTATGGTAAATTTTAAAAGAAAACAAAAATGGAAGATTGACGAACTCAAAACGTTTTGGTAAAATTTCTGAAGATATGTTAAATGAAGATCAGCGATTACAACAATAGTACTTTGAGATGAAGGCTAGAAAGATGTCAAATGTTCATCCCCTATTGACGTATTTGGCTTACGAAAAATGTTGATTAACCAACAATGGAAGGCCAAACAGACCAAAACCACGAACTCGGAATGTTTTGGCAAAGCGACTGAAGACTTGCCGAACGAATATCACCTATCACATCATCAACAATACACTGCAGATGAACACTAGAAAGAAATCAAAAGTTCATCTATTGAGGGCAAAAAATATTGAAAAGTTTATGTAAAATATTGAATAACCAAAAATGAATGGCTTTCAGTCCCTAGGAGAAATTGTGTAGAAATGATTAACTAACAAAAGAAATATGAGATGGAAGAGATGAATATAAAGTAAGAGCAAAATACTATCTGTCAAAAACAATTTACTTGCACGATCTAAGAAAATGACAGAAAAGAATAGGTATGCAGGAATTATATTCAATACCACTTTATGCCAATACACATAAACACATTTCTACCAATAGAGATGGAAAGGGTTAGATGTTAGAACTATTACAGGGACGATGTTTCGAATTCGAAAACATTCGTAGTGTAATTGTAACTTATGTTGTCTATAATTTTACAGATATCGATTTCGATCTTATTTTCTCTGATCAGCGCACCATAAACAGCCTCGATATATCGACCTAAAGTAGTGTAACGAATAAGCGAATTTTATATAGTGGTTTTTAAAGATTTAATCAATTTAATAAAGGTTTATAAAATAAATAACACTTAATAACTAATTATAAAAATACAAATTTACTACTTGCCAAGACAGGGATCTTAATGGGGTATTAAAGTGAGTGATAGCGGTCATACTCTACACTACCCTAACCTTTCTCTCGCTTGCTTGAATCTTTTTCGCTCTTTTTCTGACTACCTCTACTATATAACTAATATCTACATACATCGCTATCTATTTGAGTATCTATTGTATGAGTTAGACATGGATTTACGAAAAACACTTTAGATGGCGACGTAATGGCTTTAATATTGAAATATATTAAATGAATGACTAATAGAATTTACTATTACATTATATATACCATATTACTTAAATATTAGTAATATATTTACTTCAGTGGTAAATATGATAAAAACAGAATTATGTAGGTATTACTGTAATATTAAATAGGAGTTCACTAATTTTCTGGCTATAATTAGATAAAGAATAGTTTTACAAATGGCTGTTTGGATTTTTTTTTCTAGAATCACCATATACGTATAACAGTTAAATATTAGTGGGAATATATGACTATACTTTATCATGTCATATTAAACAGCATGCATTAAATACAATAAATTATTTTAAAAGGGACAGAAATCAACGCTTCGGCCCCACCCATGGTTGTGATTCATAAGAATATGTAGTGAAACATGAATCTCGAAAACGCTACTCACGTAAGAAGCAATATCATAAATTCTGTTAAATACTCATATAATTCCTACCTTATTGCCCTTTCCCAGTAACCTATTTGTAACGCCACTGTATAACCTTTCAAATCTCGGAAAATTCGGTGTTATTTCTCAACTTCGGTGCCACATTTTTAGTAGGTACTAAATTATTGAACGGCTCAAGATTGGAACACCACTTGCTTTAACAATTTACTTACTTTATGGTTCCCAACACCTTTCCCCTAAAGCTTTTGAGACCTTATAAACGTGACATAAATTTTGTTTTAGGCGTTAATCTAATCCTTTCTTAAAACAGCCACGTCAATAGATTTGCGGGCGCGTTGCTTTAAATTCGAAAATTGTCTGGTCGTAAAAGAATAATAGAAATCTTATTTAACTCAATTTTAATATAAACAAAGATATTTTATTTTTGGATAAGGATTGTTTACGTACTCGAAAAAGGGTTAGACTATAAGGATTCTTATTAAGACTGTAGTACCCACTTAAGAAGCACCTACAGAATCACTTTTATTAATAGGTACTCAATGGCGAAAGAAACTTTTTATTGACATAAGCAACGGTGTGCGAAAATAAAGAAAAATACTCTGCAGAAAATATTTTTGTTCTCGAATTTGATTAAAAAGCAAACAAGTAAATATTTTCACCTATTTCTTTGTTTTACATGCCTTTTTTATTTTGAAATCATGGAAGCATATTTTATTACTCCTCCGTTGGCATTATTTTCGAATAGGTACATTTTCAGAAGTAAAATACTTTTTGACATAAATCCTACCTCTTATTTTTTTTGTCATAAAAACTACTATTTTCGCGTTACGTTACACGAAACTAATTATTTTTAAATTATAATCTTTTCACGTTACGTAACACAGAATTAATTAGAAAATTCGTCTAATTAATTATATGGATTAGGTTATGGTATGTAAAGGTTTCTCCCATCCCCCTTCCACGAAACGAACGTTATTTAGAAAAACGTTTTCTTTTCTGGAATTTTTGAAGGTATTGAAGTAATGAAGTCGGTTTGGGTGAGAGGGGAGAGGGGATACCTTTGTGTGTAACACAAAATTAATAGTTCTTATTACGAAAAAAATTAACTAAACTATACGAAGGCGTCGAATAACCATTAACATTAATTATGTGGATTCTTTTATACATAAATCCTACCTCTTGTTCCCATGATTCCATGATCTTAAAAAAAATCTGACAATCAGTAGGTATATCTATCTCTTTCCGATAAGCTTTGGAACATTCACGAAACAATTAAAATTTATATTCAAACACAATGGTATTCTAGGTACCTAATTCGTTTTTCTTTTTAAAGAAACCCCGTTCATCACACTATACAGGGGGTCTTTCTCTCACGTCAATAGGTTCTCTTACTTTTTAAGGAGATATGAGAAAATTACTTGACCTTGTTTAAATAGGAGATAAGGACAAGAACACTGATGTAAATATCTAGACAAAATCAAGGTAATCACGTCAAAAAAAAAGAAGTTTCGACATCTTTATGCGGTTTAATAAGTAGGTACCTAATAAGATTTTCTTTGATATATTTCTAAAAATTTCGTTGAAGTCGAAGTCGTTTAGTTATTCCAATTGGAAGCCCAAGTAGGTAAGTATTTCTTCTAAAACTGTATTTTTTCTGGAAAGAATGACTTCAATAATCTAACAACAACCTCAATAATGTTGATGGTTCTACGACTTTTTAATTCTTGTGTTTTTTTACGTCACCTACCATAGAAGTCAACATCACTTTATTTTAAAAGAAAATCCCTAAATTTCGTATTTGTTTCTGAAAAACAACATCTCAAAATTGACGGCTGTATGAATTTTTAATTTTATCAAATGTGATCGAATAGTCGAAGCCACTTTGTTATACTAATTAGAAGTCCTAAAATTAGTCATTTTTTTGAAACAATGATTTTTTGTTTTGAAAAAATTGACCCCAACAGCTTTAATGGTTTACCCACGATCTTTTTTATTTTTGCTAATTTGTATAAAAGCTCTGTTTTTTTTCCTGAAACTAAACTTTTTCTAACCTAAGAAGTTTGAAACAGCGTCAACCTTGATTTATTTAAATTAACAAATTTAAATAATATTTATGAATATGAGTAGGTAGTTACCATGCCTCTAACATTAACTTCTATAGCGAGTATACATATTTTGCTGACACCAACTGACTCAGTTGGAGTATTCCGAGAAGGTATCAATATACGTGAGTAAAGTGCATGTAAGATGTAGATTAAAAAATCTAATATATAAAATTCTCGTGTCACGGTGTTTGTAATTAAACTCCTCCGAAATGGCTCGACCGATTTTCGTAAAATTTTGTGTGCATATCGGTTAGGTCTGCGAATCGGACATCTATTTTTCATCGCCCTAAATGTTAAGCGTGGTTTTTTGTTTTTAATTTTTTATGATACAGCATACAAAAATACATACAACCCTTAATTTTTACTCCTCTACGATCAACCCCCATTTTTTTATAGCGATATTAGTACTGTAATAATCTTCAACTCTTAGTGGTCGATAACTAATCAATTATTATCAATCGATTAGTCATCCCCGCCAGGCGTCTACTGATGTCACTACTCACCCAGCAAACAGCACGGAGTGGGGATGAGAATGAAGCAGATTTTTTTAGAATGTTACAGGCAGTTGAAATATGTTCTAAGAAGTAAAATAATGTTTTATTATAACATTTCAAAATGATTTGGCAAATGCTCAAGAATGTTAAAAAAGTTAGAAAATGTTTTGAATCATTCCCTATGGTATGTTTTGGATAGTTCTAAATTGTCGAATATTCTAGAATGTTCCATCAAACGTGTAATATATTCTTATCCGGGCAACGCCGGGTATTGCTGCTAGTTATAAATATAAGCTAGTTTGTAAAACATTTGCTTTTTATATTCTTTCGCTAATTAGGCTTTAGTTAACGCACATAGTGTATCGCTATCCCTAAGAATTAAGATAGAAGTAATGTTTGATATAATCTCGGTAATTATTGTAAGTTTTTGAA
The DNA here is from genome assembly GCA_029378335.1 of Agrilus mali. Taxonomy (NCBI): domain Eukaryota; kingdom Metazoa; phylum Arthropoda; class Insecta; order Coleoptera; family Buprestidae; genus Agrilus; species Agrilus mali. The sequence continues at coordinate 22,353,286 of CM055656.1, forward strand.
ATAAATAAAATAAAATAACCAAAATAAAAAGGAACATTTTGAGTTTCCTTTTTTAAAAAAACATAACCGAGACATCAAAATTGTAATTAAGTGGATGATTCAAAATAGTTAATACCTGAAATATATCACGAACCATCTGTGTCAATAAACACATTTGGTAGCCGCTTACTTTATTGTTAAGTTTACCTGGACATGGTAAACCGAAATGTTCATAAAAACCCCATTAGGATAATAGTTGGTATTTATAGTTCATGTTTATTATCATTCTTATTGTTATCCTATGACTGACTACCTGCATTCAGTTTAAATACCGAAGCATTTTCATCAACAAAAAAAGTTTATCGATTACTCTTAGTGATGAGCAAAATTGGTCTTGGTCATGGTCTTGCGAAAAAGCAAGACCAAGGCCAGACGAATTTGAGTAAGACCAAGACCAGGACTGAGTAAACAAGACCGGGACCAAGCCCAAGACTATCTGAGTCTTGGTCTTGGTCTTGCTTTGCTCATGACTAAAGTACTCCATAAATTAATAATTTATTTTAGACTATCTTTTTATGATTGAATAGCAATAGCATCTTAATGAACTTTCTTTTTAATTTGTGGATAGTAAATTTAGGTTTAAAAATGTTTGCCAAATGAAAACATGTTTACAAATTTTTTTTGAAAAATATTCGTTAAGAGGTTATTGCAAGACCAAGACCAGACAAAATTAAGCAAAAAATCAATGTTAGGGCTGCTGTGTGGATCATGGTTTTCATAGAAAAGGTTCTAGTTTGAGAATTATAATTAGGGTTTCCATTTAAAATAACAATAATAATTGACGTCGAAAAATAATCCATTTCCACAATTAATTAGATCAACCAATTTTGGGATTGCTTTGTTGAGCACATTTATTTTAAAAAATCTACTTTTTTGTATTTGCGCATTAATGAAGAAGCAGGCTTTTAATATTTTCAAATTATGAATTTGTTTAAAAACTTTTAATAAAATATAAACTATTTTTGGTACAATTTTTGTGAAACTGCATGGTAAATTGATTAGTAATCATCTATATTTCTCTAGTTAATGGCCGCTAGGGCCGAAACAAATTTGTCGAGATTGACTTTAATATACTGTGAAACATTTTCCGTTGTTGTTTATTTATTCTTGAATTTAAAAACTTTTAGTCCGGTCAATTTAGACATTCGAAGCTACATAAATTCCCACCAAGCTGAAAATCAGTAAGATTGTTTAAAATATGATTAAAAATAAAATTTGAAAGTTCACCATCTTTCCCCTATATGGAAAAATGTTTATTCAAGGTCAAAGGTAAAAAAATGAGTTTTTCGCGATTTTCAGCAAAACGGCAAGTTTTATCATAAAAAAACTTCAGACAAAATTGTAGATAATAAAATTATCTATAAAATATGTATCAACATTTTTTTTCCTAAGAGCCACCGTTTCTGAGATATCAGGTAAAAGGAAACCCAGTCCCTTATTTTATACGCCAGTGTAACCTCGAGATAACATCTGTCTCATGTTCAATTGTATGCGTGGCTAGGGTCTTATACCTGCTTTATGTCAGTGTGCCCAATAAATGAAATACTGTTAGTCTCAGGGTTGCCAGATTAAGGTTTTCCCCAAAAAATAGGGGATTTTTTTTCTTTTGGGGTATTTTTTGGGGACATATTTTTCAGGGGAATTCTTCTAGGGAAAAATTTTCCTCTACAATTTTTTTTCTATTTGCACTAAATATTTTATAGTTCTTGGGGATTTATTTGTTACAAAAGCTTATTTTGGGGTATTTTAGAGATACATATTTTATAGATAATTTTATGATCTACAATTTTTGTCGGGGGTTTTTTTGGTTTAAAATCGCGAAAAACTCATTTTTTTGACTTTTAACCTTGAATAAAAATTTTTCCATATAGGGGAAAGATGGGGAACTTTCAAATTTGATTTTTAATCATATTTTAAACAATCTCACTGATTTTCAGCTTGGTGGGAATTTATGTAGCTTTAATCTTATTTTTTGGTCTAATTTGACGGGACTATTTCAAGCCTTCTGCTGGCAGTATCTACATATTTGACGTATAAATTAATATTATTTTAGTTTGTTAGTTTTTTAAGGGCGCTGTTATTATAAAACAGATTTAGATCTTTAACATACCCTGTCACGCAAAGCCATCCAGAGTTGTTTTAAAAATTTATCATTTGAAAACAAATTAAAATTCATAGAAAGACAGAGTGGCTTAAGAAATAGAGTAGTGGTTATGAAATGTACAGTGAAACCTATTTGCGATTCACCCCAGTTTCTGTTGAAATCTCCGCAAGTTGAACTTTGGCGAATCGTGATTTGAATTAAGTTCTTAAAGTGTTGAAGTATAAATGCAGTTAAAAGGTTGCGGTTTTTAAAAATAGTTTAATTAATGAGTCTGTTCCTGTAGTTACTTATAAAATTCCAGGACATGATGCTTTGTGTTGTGTTTTAGCCCTGTTGGGTATTGTTAAACGTTTTGGAAAATCTTGACAGTTTTGTCTCTGATAAGTCTTTGTTGAGTAAAAATATTTTTTTCTATAGCAATTAACTCAATATGATAGGTGCTTTTTTGTGTGTATCTGTTCCTAACTACTGCAACGGTAGCAATAATTTAGCCCCAAGTCTACTTTCTCCTCTGTTTTCCTTTTTGAGCTCTTACAGTAATTCTCGCGTATCCTGCCATTTATTGTTTTCGAAATGTTTCCTTTTCCTTTAACTCGGTCTATAATTCTCTCCTGTTAACATTTTTGATCACAAGGACCAGTAACAATCCGTAAGGCGTTGCCATATACATATAATTGTTACTTTGCTTATCTGACAGTTAAAAAAATTAATTCCTTTCCAAGCTCATAGAATGTCGATTTTAACAATAGGTTTTAAAGAATATTCAATGACCATAGGCGCAAGTAGCATTTCAGCAACAGTATTGCAGTAACAGAATGAAATACGACTTCGATTGTAACGACCTTTTTGTTATAACTAGTGATGGGCACTATCGAATAAATTGAACTATCGAATAATTACTAAATGAATACTTTTAACTATCGAATGAATTCATTCGAATGAATTTAGTAATTACTATTTTTTTCAATTACACGATAGTCAGGCAGCAGACGGTTATCCATTGCTCGGTCCATACTAACATACAAATATACTGATACGAACGTGTATACCAACAGACAAATATACGATTAATATGCTAGTATGGATAAAAAACAAACAGGCTATGCTGAAAATAATAAATAACCTCGACTTGAAACATGGTTTCTAATTCTTATTACTTTGATAAAATTATTATTTACTTAGGTAAGCGATCTTTTTTGTATTATTTATTGCTATACGTACTTTATTGTTATTGAACTAAAATAAGTGTTTTAGAAACATCTGTTGTTCTTATCCATGTATTTGTTAGAGGGCGACGAATAAAGAGTTTTTTATTTTTACATTTAACTACTTTTTTTTATGTTTCTGCACTTATTATTTTTTTTTTTGGGTAATTATAAGAACGCAATACAAACATATAGTACCTAAGTATTTATGACTCAAATCATCACTACACTAATTTAAAAATTATTAATTATTTATTTGCATTTTATTTTGCATATTTAACTAGTATAAATTGGTGCCATAGAAAATTATGTTTTAAAAGTATGTATGTATGTATTGATAACTTCTAATAATTATAGAATTGTTTATATTATTCGGCTCTGCTACGAGGAAGTAGCGAAGTAGTAGACAATGCGCAAACGTATCATTTACCCATTCCAACCACGACTCCAACGTTCAGTTCGATAGTTGAAAAGTATTCGAATAAAAAAAGTAACTACTATTTTCAGTAACTACTTTCAGTTACTAAAACTATTCATTACTTTTTTATTCGAATAAAAATAGTAACTACTATTTTTATTCGAATACTTTTCAACTATCGAATAATTCGAATAGTAGTGAACTATCGAATAGTTCGATAGTTTTTATTCGATAGTGCCCATCACTAGTTATAACGACATAACACGTTAGTCCCTTTAATTTAAGGAGTAATTTAAGAAGAAAATTTGGCTGTAACGACTTCGGATGTAACATCGATTTCGGTTTTAGCGACTAATTTTAATGAACTGCTAGCAGCAATACTCGGCGTTGCCCGGGTAAGAATATACGATATTACACGTTTGATGGAACATTCTAGAATATTCACGAATTTATAACTATCCAGAACATCCGATAATGATTCAAAACATTTTCTAACTTTTTTTAACACTGAAACATTCTTGAATGATCTTCAAGATTTTGGAACACTCTTGAACATTGCCAAATCATTAAATTAATCTCTTGATTGTTACGATGATAACACTGACGAAAAGTCACTGAATTTTGGTTTATATACCATCAGACATCGAAATTTCTAGTATTAGAACACTCTAGAATATTCAAATAGTCTGTTCTTTTCCATTTCTCAAAATCACTTAAATTTTTCTGGTTACTGTTCGCTCTTGTTTCCAATTGATCTTCACTCGACTGTAAACGCAATTTTACTGACAAAAAGTCACTGAATGTTGATTTATATATCATCGAACATCGAAATTCCTAGTACCAAAACACCAGAATATTTAGATGTAGGTACATCACTTTGAAACGTAGATGTACACTTTTTGAAACTTTCTGGATCATTCAAGAAATTTTTAGAACTTTCTCGAACATTCTAAGTCGATAATAACAGTTTGCGCTCATTTTAGAATTTTTTAGATCATTTCAGAAATTTTGAGATCTTTCCGGAAGTCCTTATGACTTAAAAAAGGACAGAAATATTTCTTTTCACCTTTCTGCCACCTACAACCACCCACTTCCACCCACCGCGACCAAACTTCCTTACTCTCACCAAGAGACCAAGGGGTATTTACCACCTCAACAGGAAGTTGATTGGAGTAGGTAGAGATAGAGAAAACCGTGTATTTACGTTCTAACATTAGCATTTTATAAATATATTATAGATTTAGATTTAGATTAATTAAAAGATGCTAGAAATCTCATACTGATATTGCGACCGAGTCTAAACACAAAATCTTTTTAACTTTTGTTTACATTCACAGATAGTCAGCAAGCAGTTGTAGTAATTGTTTATAAATGTTAAGGTTGATAAAGTTAAATCTAGGAATCAGTTACTGGGTACTTTTCTTGCCTAATTTCCTTCTTTCATTCTGTCTCTCTCTCTTTTTATATAGCGGCTTCCGGATATAGCGACGGAATTTAATAGTCTTTTCTTCGTCGTTATAAACGATTTATACTGTATCTATATCGAAATACCGTAAAAAAATTAGTCACATGTATGAACCTAGGGTATTAAAACTTAAAACCTCAACTCTAACGAAAAAGTTCTATATAAATTACAGTCAAGACAATACAATATTTTCTTCTTCTTATTTCGTATTATTGTAATTATTCTTATGTACATGATTTTTACATCCCTTTGATGATTTTAATCTTGTTTTAAGAAATTTTGATGTTGACTTTGAATATCTCAAGTATTTTAAATATCAACATTGTAAATGCACGCATCAAAATGTAAAAAATCCACCTTACTATGCTAATTATTGTTCTACCTGCAGAAGCCACTTTAAGACAAAACGATTATTGTGGATATTAATTGTAACTATTAATACTTATATCATAATTTAATTAATATATGGAGTTGTAAGATGTTAAAGCCTCATCAGCCCGTTTTTAATTTATTTAGGATTTCTGTCTTTCAAATTATATGTGATGTCGGGTTAAAATCGACCCTGTTTAATACGCGGCTAGCTGGTCTAATTAACAGGTGGGACACAATCAACCCTGTGTTTAATTTATATGTACAAATTCCTTTGTACTTGTTATATACACATAATAGAACGATTAAACTCTATTTTTTTTAAAACAATTTTTTAGGACGCTGGAGAGTCTTTCATAATATTCAGTCTGCTGTCAGAAACTATTTCGACAGGAATACTTACGTACATACATACCCTACATGAAGAAAGAGCACATGAGTTCGTATTTATACGAAGGCGTAGACGGGACATTTATTAAGAATAGTTTTTTTATTATATACAAACTATTATACTTATTGGCGTTACGTAACACGAAATTAATTATTTTCCAAATAAAGTAAATTAAAAAAATAAAAATTAAATTAGATAATTGCTTTCCTGTTACCTTATACGAAACTCATTATTTTCACGTTACGTAACACAGAACTAATTAGAAATTTCTTGTTATTAATTATATGGATTAGGTTATGGTATGTAAAGGTTTTTCCCACCCTCCATTCGCGAAACGGACGTTGGTTAGAAAAACGTTGTCTTTTCTGGAATTTAAGAAGTATTGAAGAGATAACGTTGGTTTGAAGGAGATGGGAAAGGTGAGAATGAGGTCCCCCGACCTTTAGAAGAGCCATTAACATTACTTATGTGGATTAGGTTGTGCTTTGTAAAGCCCACCTCTTCGCCTACCCCCAAACCGACGATAACTCTTCTAAACCTTCATAATTTCAGAGAAGAAAACGTTTCTCTACACAACGTCCCTTTCTTTGAAGGGGGTATGGGAGAAACCTTTACATACCATAACTTAATCTATATAATTAATAATAAAAATTTTCTAATTAATTCTATGTTACGTAACGTGAAAATAGTAACACGTGTTACGTAACACGAAATTATTAGTACTTATGACAAAAAATAATATTTTAAATAAATGTCCCTTCGTATATTTCTCTGTTCCCATTTTCTCATTATATTATTTGATCAAGTCAAGATGCTTAACCTGCGTCTATCTTACAGCAAGAACTGTTAATTTGATTATTTAGTAACAGTATAGAAAAACACACAATCAAGTTACAGAAATAAAAATTAATTCACACCGTAACAAAAAGCTGATCAAAAAATCCTCTTAGAAACCCATCAATGTAATGATATTTGAAGTTAAAGTTTGAGAGACGAAATATTATACGCGGGATCTTGAACAGCAGTTTTAGCAAGAAAAGTATCTCGATTTATTCATCTTGATGTATTGTATATCATATCCGCTTTTTGTTCTTGATATCGTCTTGATTTTCAAGACAATGCAAGACAAGATCGATAAATTCTTAAGTCTTACAGCAGCTCTATGAATAATATAAAGGTATGCGTTCAAAATCTATGGATATAAAATTTAATTATTATTATATATTTGTATCGAATTTTCATTTTTACGATGTTAGATTTATTGATGATTTCATTAAATTTATCTGACCTAATTGTTGGATGGTCCCTTAAAATGGGTTTATAAAACGTAAAGTAAAAGCTATTTTTAACTACCCATGTGTCTTTTAACTTCCCATAGTTGCAAAATCCATCGTTTTTATTTTCCTTTTTAAGGAAAATGACCAAAAGGGAACGTAACTAAAAATTACGAGCACCAGATAGTGTCAGATTCGGCCCAAGAGAAAAATGGTTTTCCGCACGGTAGCTAGTCAAGCGTATAATGCGTGTGCTCGTCCATAAATGGATCATTGCACTTTGCTTGGCCAGTTAAACAAAAATATTGATTTCACACCAGAAGTAGCAGTTGGTAGGTAAAGGGTGACTTACCCTTTTTTTAACGTGTGTCGTTTACGTGAAAAATAAAACGGAAACAAAGCAATTTCAAACAGGTTCTACGTATTAAAAAAAATGTCCATTGTACGGATATGACATGATATGACTATCTACGTGTATAACGATTGCCAGCTAAAATTGGTTATAACGAATCTAGATTATAACGAACGCTTATTTATTAACGAACTAATTTCACAGAGCAAAACTAGTTTAATATAACGATCGGCCACTGAATACGAAATTAACAAGTCCGATCGGTTATAACGAACTCATATTTCTACTTACTACAGTACAAAAGTAGATGCTAGTGTGTAAATGTTTCTATTTTATTTTATACTAACTATTTATACCGACATAACAGTCTATTTAACTTTAACTATTTAATAGTACCTATCTTACTATAATTTGCAGATGTACATTATCAAGGACAAAAAATATGCCTTAGGTTAATTGTTAATAATTTTTAACCTCAACTAATTGAAGTCCTAATTTTTTGTTTACAATGAATTTGCTTTAAGTATTACCTCGGAATATTAAAAAAATAATTACTTTTTTAAAAAGTGTGTACTTTGCCAATGTCTCTAAATCTTTGCGGTTCATGGTTACGAAGCCTGGATTGGACTGCTACCAATTAAAATTAGCCGCTGGGAATCAGAAATACTTTCTAATTTTTCAAGTACTTATTTTCTGTTAAATAGAACTCGGTTATACCATACTTGAAGCGATAGGTCCTTTATATTAAAAGTTTTTTGAAACATAATATTATTACAGTGTGAGTAAAAAGTCTGGAATTAATTTAATAAAATAAAAATTATTAAATTTCTTTAAAAAGCTTCGAACAAGTAAACTATTTTTTTTTTAGGTGCACTACTTTGATAAACTTTTGTTTTCGCACCATGAGGTCATGGTCCATTTTTTAAATTGTACCCCCTATTTAAATAGTGGTTGAAATTAGAAATTAAATGATATGACAGTTTAACAATTACATTGATAGTTTTCGAGGTTATCAAATTTATAATTAAACCGAAAACTGAATCAGAAAGCTAGAAATTTTGAACAAATAAATACGAACGGGTTTTAAAAGTTTATTGTCAACGCATATTCTAAACAACGAAGATTAGAACCATAAAAGTTTTCATTGAAATGCAATTTACAGTAACAGAACCGTTTTTGAAAATTCAACCTTCAAGGGTGTGAAACGGGAAATAGAAAAGATAATATAAATTTGTGCTAAAAGTTCCTCACATCTCGCTTGGTTATACTGCGCACTGTAAATTTCAACCCCTAAACATTACTTGAGAACAACAGGGCATATTTTCCTAAATACCTTTTACATGTTCATTATAAGATTAACGGAGGACTGTGTCGGCACTTGATGGAACATATTTAATAAGAAAAAGATGAAAAAACACTCGGTAAAAATGTTCCATAAATTAGGAAAATTAGGGAAAACTAAAAAACACTAATGTAAAACTTTTCTCGCCCGATACAATAATTTCCTTTATAGGGATGGGCTTGCAGAACACTTAAAAGCATATCTATGTGGGGGGACAGGAGTTGGTGGCGGTAGTTAAATCCAGGCAAGATTAACTAAAAATTAAACTTACAAATGCAGTGTTATTCGGCCTTTTTCATTCCTGGATATCGCACATCACTATATATTATAGGTCCGAATCAATTTTTTTGGTAGTATATCAGTGTTTGGTAATTATATACAGGCTATTTAAACTACCTAAGGTGCAGTTGTGATGCAACATTTTAAATATTTATTCAAACAAAAAAATTGTAGAGTTTTAAATAAATCTCTGTCGAAACTTTTCTTTGTTTGAAAAAATATTTTATAGGCTGATTTACAATATTTCCATTTCAGAAAGTAGTGCTCTAACAACCGATTTTTTATTATTAGTTACTTGACATAACGTTGTACATTTGTGTGTGATAGTTTTCGTTAAGTTTTGTTTTTTTAAGTAATTATTACTATTATTACAATTATTTAATATAATCTCAGTTTTTTCTGATTAATAAAACGTGTACTATTAGCACTCAGTTTTTAATCTGATCGATAACCATTTAATAATTATGACTCAGTCTTCATGTCCAACCGGTTCTGAAAAAAGTCCTACCATTTTCCGTGGAATGACAGCTCGGGGCTAATTTTGTTTTTGTGATATTTCACTTCAGAATTAGAAATTACAGCTATTTTTCTATATGGTTTACTCATTGGAAACAATAAATAATGACAGAAGTAAATAAAAAAATTTTTCGCACCGGTGCGTGTTTGGCCTCACTTGTGAAAATTACACTGCCGAGGCCAATTACGCACTGGTGCGAGATCAAGTATTTATTATTTTTATCTATTTGTTTGTTTTTTTAAATCAATTTTTAATTTCATTTAGTTCGTTTTTACTTTTTTTTAAGTTTATTTTTGTTTTTTCGTTCAGTTTTTCTTAATTAACTTTTACTATTTTTTATTTTTTATTAACTCCTAAAAATACAAAATATAGAAAAGTAACATTTTTGATTTATTAGCAACTATTAGAACCTAATCTCTGAAAAACGAGTATAACACACTTAAGAACAAAAAAACATAAAGTCTAACACAAAATGTTTTCACTTTTCTCGATGGTAGTTGTTGAAACATTCAACACAAAGACCTGGTTTATCGCTACAAGTAACACAGTGCCAAGGGGAGTCAGTGCGCTTCTTATTTTTATAACATTGACGGCAGATCTTCCTTTTCACTCTTCCATTTTTGGTCAACTCAGTAATTTTGGAAATTTGATGACGCACCAAATTTTCTACTAAAGGTGGCCTTGAGATTATCGCTGGCTTTTCTGGCAACAAAGAGTTGATTACTTTCAAACGATAATCATACAACGACAATTTCTTTTGACCTGAATATTTGGTATAAATCTTATATGAGTTTACAAGAAGCAGCTGAAATGTGTGAATTGCAATTTTTATGTACCAGCGAAGAGTTTTTCTTTCGCATGGATAAAATGAGAGTAGCTGATCTTGTCGATCTATACCAGACATAGACTCATTATACTTTGCTATGCATTCAGGTTTTTCAGTTACATGTCCCCGCTTGTTGGTTACTGCTACCATGTTGTTTCCATACTGATTGGATATGTACATAACTGGGCGTTTGTCTTTCCATTTTCCAATATGGATACCATCTAGAAACATCGATATGTTTTCACCTTTTTTCAAATTTTTTAGACAGACTTGTTTAGGATTTTCTCGTAACGTTTTACGCAAGGTACCCGTACAATAGGTACCTCTTTCAAGCAGTTTTTTTGCCAGTCTAACGCTATTATAAAAATTGTCCATGTATACTTCATGGCCATTTCCCAATTTTTCTTCTAAAAGGAGTAACACAACTTTCTCCGCATGTTCTTTTCCAGTAACCTCTGTATCCTTACCACCAGCGTATACTCGGAATTTAAGGACTAAACCATCAGGTTCGGTCAACATGTATAGCTTTATACCGTATTTGTGCCTTTTGTTTTTAATAAATTGTTTAAATCTCAAACGTCCTCTCCATAAAACCATACTTTCATCTAGTGACAATTCTTTTGAAGGATAGTAGCAATCGTATGCAGACACCTCAAAATGAGAAGAAATCTATTTCTGCTCATTTGTTGACCAAAAACAGGAATACAGAACAGCCTATCTTTCTTCCAATAATCCTGCATCCTATTTAGAAAAATAGTACCCATGTGAAATAGTAATCCTAGAAAAATTCGTAGTTCTGGAGGGTTGAGTTCTTTCCAATGAGTAATTCTAGCATGTTGCGTACTAGTTGTCAAAAACAGTCTCTCTGCTTGAGCGTTGGTCTCTACGCATATCATAATGAGAAGTTCTTCTTCAAAGAAAAAATCAAAATAATCTATAGGATCTGCTCCATTTATTTGGCCAAAAAACTCATTTCGCTTAAGAAACTCCATTTTCTTCTACTAATCAAACACCCTGTACTACACGCAAATAGTTGTAGATTTATGTGAGCAATCAAATGAAACGATAAAACGATCATTTTTTGTTAACGATTCTTGACATTTCGATAGTCGAAAATATGCGACAAAAGGTGCTGTGCAAAGGACGAAAGAAGGTCTTGTCTTAAATTCTAACCGAATGACCGCGATAACATCATGAAGTAAACATTATCAGGTCGTTTTCTGCCCGATAGTAGTTTTTATTGCTGAATGCGAAGAAAGAAGATAATGGGCTGTTATAAAAACAATATTCTTATACTAGATACCTAATAATATCGTGGAACTTTTGATGTTCAGCACTATTTCATTTAATTTAAGAATATATTTAGTATATTAGATATAGGTAAAAAGTAAAAATAATAAATAAATAATGATTTAAATACCATTTTTTAAGTAAAATAAAAACAAACTTTCACAGGAATTTATTAATTTCAACAATTGTTTCGCTATCACAGTAGCTTCTTCAGGATAAATATTATGAATACGTTTCACCAAGTAAAAGCGAATTCCATTTCACCATATTTTTTAAAACGTGTTAAAAAATTGAAAACAATTCCTGCTAGTTCTCATACAAATTTATAATTTCAAACAGATATTATAAAACTTTGTGAATGTGAATTTAAAACAAATTTGACACAAACAATGTGTAATAATGATAAGTGTATGAACCCATTTTACAACTATTTTATTGAATCTGTGGGTAGGTACAGTATTACTATATTTTCTTACAATTTAAATTTGAATGTCGCAATTCAACAAGTACAGTTCTGTAAGTACATGTGTATTAAAAATTTTTGTGAGTTTGGTTGTTTTGGTCCCTTGAAATTCGTTATAGAGTTTATACTACCTATACCTCAGTACATACAAATGCTCATTTAAAAAAAATAAGCACATACTTATGTAGGTACATATATATAGGTATTATTATTCAATAACTTAAAATTTCGATACCTCTTTGCGCCACATGGCGATTTGAGTTATCAAAGTTTAACTGTATTACCATAATTTACAGAACTCTACTTGTTGAATTGCGACATTAAAATTTAAATTGTAAGAAAATATAATATTATTGTAGCTACCTACAGATTCAGGAAAATAGTTGTAAAATGGGTTCATACACTTTTCATTATTACACATTGTATGTGTCTAAAATTTGTTTTAAATTCACATTCACAAAGTTTTATAATATCTATTTGAAATTAGAAATTTTTATGAGAGCTAGCATGAATTGTTTTCAATTTCTTAACACGTTTTAAAAAATATGGTAAATTAAAACATGGTATTAAATAATTATTATTTTTATATTATATTATTTTTTACGTATAACTGTTGTTTATTATACGGTGACATATATACTACACGGTTTCTGTTTGTTCTGATACTACCCCCGCATGGGCTTGAGTTGCGAGAATGGTTTTTATATAAAAATTGGTCCCTTTTGAAATAAAAATCGACGTGTTTTTCGATTTTTCTTAAAACGTTTGTTTTGTCGAGTTTTTGGAGGTTACACGTTTTCGTTGGGCCATCGTACCTATAAGTATATGCATTTGTCAGAAAACAATGATAACTAAAGCAAAGGTAATAATTTAGTTTTATTTACTTTGACTACCCTTGAGAACATTTAATAGAAATTGTTCTATTTGGCAACATCACAACGGTTTCTTATTCTTTTGATTTGCTATCATACTTGGGTTCCATGTGCGCAATTCGGGTATTGATAAACAAACCCTTAATAATTACCTGTTTACCTGTTTAAGCTTTCTGCTGAATTCGAGTGTCACCCTTATTTCGACACAATTCTGTACAATAGAGTTATTCTGTTTAAAACTAGTATTTCATTTGAGGCACATCTTCGACTTATTTTATTCACTAATAGATTGGTACAAATCTTGTAAAACCCAATCCAAATACTCTAACTTCGATTTAAAAGATTATCTGTGAAATAATAACAATATGTCTAAGTACTATAGATAAAATAGTGACATTTAATATCTGTTTGCTTAAATTTGCTGGTGTGTTCATTTATTATGTATTGTAAGTTTATTAAATTTTTAGTTGAAGAAATTGTCAAAAATCAGTAATTTTTATAAATAAACACATGGTTTCTAAATTTTCCAGTTATGTACAAAGTTCACCTTTATCTTCCCCTACAAAATGAGTGGAACTTGAAGCATTTCGCTTGGTTCTTGCGTCCGATAACTTAATTTAAGTAAATTTGAAACTGAGTTTTTGGACCTTTTGACGGGTTAAAACAAAGTAATCGTACGTAAAATGGAGAAAAAGAAGGGAGAAATTGTAAAGAAATGTGGTCTCACTGCGAAATTTTGCCGTTGATGCTGCTAGCTGCTACAACCTTTCAATTAGATCCTGTTTCTTCCCTTTAGAGAAGCAACACGAATCCACCATAAGTTTCTTAATTTTACAATAGTCAAAATACCGTATTTTTCCATCTTTGATCCGATTTTTAACAAAATTTTTACTTAACATTTTGTAATAATCAACGCGTTTACTAAAATAAACGGAATTGGGTTTCTCTTTAATGACGTTCTGTGGTTTTAGCGCCATCTGAGCCGAACTTAGGGTGAAGCTTTCCACTAAAGATAACTTTCTGCAACACTAAAAAAGTGTTTGAAGATTAAGAGGCTTTGATTGTGGAGGTGAAAATTAAACAGAACGTTTATAATATAACAAATTGTTCTTTTATGGACAATACAATTGGATACGGTTTTACAAAAATTCGGTTTTCAAAACATTTAAAAGGTACTGGTTTCAATTTCTGTCTATTTTGTTTTAAAAATTGAGTTTTTGTAAAAATGTGTAATAAGCTACCCAAACCATATAAGTAGTATAGTTGGAGCTGTTAAATATATGTGAATAATTTTGTACCTATCTTTCGAATAACTTACACTGAATTTCTATAAATTAGAGGGCATTAAAGCTTTTGGATTTTTTTCGTGGCCCTTCGTAAGGGTCACCTTTTGAATACGTAACAAATTTAAAGTTGACAAACACGTAGACTATTGCACGGATTTTAGGCTACATTAATCCAGCTTATTCAAAAATGTTGTTTTATCACGATAAAATATTCTGGAAAAAGACAAAATTTTACATACCATTATTGTGGTCGAAGAGCCGAAAACAGTTTATAAAAATCAACCAGGTGAAAATTATAGGTCTAACCGTAAGTATCTTCTTTCCTCATAATGAAATTATACACTACTAGCTGCAACCAAAAAAAAAAATGTCGTTGGCTTACGAGTGGAAAATATATACTCAGTTAAAAATAAAAACATCTACAATTGTGACATGTCATTTTCCCACAACTGTTGAATATAAGTACTTAATATACGTAGTAATAACAGCTTTTACGGATGTACTTTCGTAGAGCCTACACAATTTCACAGAAGCAACACTTCAATTTTTAGGGTTCCGTAGTCAAATGGCTAAAAACGGAACCCTTATGGATTCGTCATGTCTGTCTGTCTGCCTGTCTGTCTGTCCGTCCGTATGTCACAGCCACTTTTGTCCGAAACTATAAAAACTATACTGTTGAAACTTGGTAAGTAGATGTATTTTGTGAACCGCATTAAGATTTTCATACAAAAATAGAAAAAAAAACAATAAATTTTGGGGGTTCCCCATACTTAGAACTAAAACTCAAAATTTTTTTTTTCATCAAACCCATACGTGTGGGGTATCTATGGATAGGTCTTCAAAAATGATATTGAGGTTTCTAATATCATTTTTTTCTAAATTGAAAAGTTTGCGCGAAAGACACTTTCAAAGTGGTACCTAAAATCCGTGCCCCCCCATATAACTTCTAAAATAAGAGAATGATAAAACTAAAAAAATATATGATGTACATTACCATGAAAACTTCCACCGAAAATTGATTTGCACGAGATCTAGTAAGTAGTTTTTTTTTAATACTTACGTCATAAATCGTAAACTGTAATTTACCTTTCATTCAATTAACTCAAATATAAAAACAATAACAAAAACATTTAATTTCATAAACATAAACCTTATGCATAAACCGTTAACCATTATTTTCTAATAATAAATCTGTAATAGTAAATAATAATTATAATTCGCGCGGGGCGTGGCTTGATCGGTAGCGGGTGCGGAGTGTATTTTACAATTCGCTTAAACCTTTACGTCCCAACTGTTTCCTATAAAGGGATTTTCAAACTGAGTGGTACATTAGACATTTTAGGGAAACAATAAGTGTTGAAGATTTGAACATTTAGGAATAAAGATTATTAAGGATGATCCGGTTATGCCGGAATTATTTTTGACAGACAAATTTTCTGGTTTGGGAAGGGATTCATATTTATGACTTAACCATTTCGCTAAATTATAGGTAGGAGCGTTGATATTTGAAGCAATAGGTCTATAACTGTTATCTTTTTTGTGGATTTTTGGTAATCCGTATAGTTTGGGTATAGTTGGGTTAACCACTTTGAGCTTTTTTGCCAATTTTTCATCTATTCCTGTATTACATGTTTTTAAAGCTTTATCTACATCTCTATTCAATTTCTGAGGATTTGTGTTGTGAGGCTCGTATGGGCCTTTTTTTATTAACTCTAACATACAATTTTCATAATCTGATTTTTCGACAATACAAACAGCATTTCCTTTATCTGATTTAAGGTAGAAACAATCTTTTTCCTTTAAACTCTTAATGGTCTCTAATTCTTTACTGGCAAGATTAACAGCTTTCTTTTTATTGTTATTCTCAAATTTAATTTTTTGAAGAAATTGTTTACATTCGTGTCTAATTTGCGATTTATTGTTTTCTGATAAATTGAAAATACATTTTTCTATATCAACTATGCAATCTAAAAACGGTAGTGTCTTGGGTGTTAAACAATGTTTTAGGCCTTTGTTTAATAATTTTAGTTCCTCAATAGTATATGTTAGCTTACTTTTGTTGTAAACAATATTGATATCTGAACCATGATCTATATTACGTAAATTTAAATTGGAATGTGATTTTTCTTTAAGATTTTTGAATTTTTTAGGCAGTCTTTCTTCTTTTTTCTGAGATTTTTTGAACAATACTAATTCAATCTTTTTAAAAAGTAAATTGAATTCAATCGGATGTAAGTACTTAGCTAATTTTAAGTGTTAATTATAGGCTAACAAAGATTGTTTGGCAAACTTTGAAAATAAGTACCTTAAATCGGAATTTAAAAACTGTAGCTTGAAGTTGTTTAGCATCTTCTGAGAGTAATTGATGTGAATGAAATTTGGAAACAATTTTTCTTTCTTGCAGTCCAATAGAAACTTGATATCAGCTTTGATGTGAATTTACAATGTTGAAATTTTTACCAGTTCTGGTCGACTCATAAGACTAGGTAATGCCAAAATTCAGCTTCATAGTTTGTACTGAAACTGCTTTAGTTTCAGTAATGATGGCATAACAATGTGTGTCATAAAAAATTAACAATTAATATCGCATTTGTAATGCCTTCATTAGGAAAATTATCAATTTTAAATTCGAAATTATGGTATTCTTAAATAAATCAATTTAAAATATCCATATAGATCGAAAAATAATTAAAAAAAAAAAAAAATAATCAAACGACAAAATGAAATATGGTGGGAGCTGTTTTGAAAAACAATGTTATTCCTGTTTGAATTTTTAAAATTTGGATTATGTATTCCTAATGTCATGTACAAATTATGAAGTTAAGTTTTGGCTTGACGTTAGCCATATGATTCCACCAAAATTTCTAAGGTACATATCTGCATACAATATGGCCATGCTAAGCTATTACACATATTTTTGCAAAATGGAACAATTAACCTTTACTTTATAATAGTCATTGAAATGTCATACTGGTTAAGCAAACTCATAATATTTATTAGGACGTTTATGATGTTGTTTTTGATTTTTCCTTTAAATATTTCCATGTTTTCAAGTAAGTTCAACTTTTTGGTTTTTGGAGCTGTATGTAGTATTGTGCCTATATATTCCAGTGATCCTGGGTACTGGTTATTTTCTTTCAGGTGTTGGGCCTAGTTTGAGTTTGTTTTTTTTTTTATTGTAGGAGTTAATAATTATGCTCGTTGTAGCGGGGACGGCTACGGAATCGAATCAGTGACCTCCCGAATGCTAAGCAATAATCTAGAATTCTAGACGACTAGACCATGCCGCTCGATTCTTTCGCAAAGCCTTGTTTACTGTACTTACGACATGCTTCTGTAAAAGTAAATGCCCTAAAAATGGCAATATAATGCCTATTACAACAACTTGCTCTTTAGGCCAAAGGTAATTCAGTTTGGTCAGGTTTTTATCGAAACTGCATATAGCGTGGTCTAACAAAATCGAAATCGCGATCTGTCTTGGATTATAGATTTTATTATAATGACCTTTTATACATAACTACATTCAAATATTCAATATGTTAATCAATGGACCAATTTGAACGTTAATAAACAATACTCCAGTGATTACTTTTGAAAAGTATTTGATTTTAAACAGCACTAATATAAACTGATAAATATTCCATAATATAGAAAAGACTTTGGTTTTCTATTATTATAGATATCTATACTCACATCGTACTCAAGTAATATATGTACGATGCAAAACCATTTGTCGTTATTTACTATCGCATTAATTGGAATAACTGGTGTTCCTATGTTGCTCTATTTCATTTCCAACGGGCAGATAGAATTCAATAACTTTGCATTGAAATTTTGAAGCTATTAATCATCTATAATGGAAGTAACTTACAATATATCTCATGTTTCTGTATTAGCTCATTAATTTATTGATTGATCGATTGGTAACTAATTAGTTATACTGAATGTATATATTGTACACATATAGTTTAGTGGTTATAATTACTGCAAGTACTACGAAAATTCGGAAACTTGATACTTCGAAAGCATCAAACGTTTAGGGTTCTACCATTGAATTGTTATATATCGTTTATGGTATATGTAGATACTTATGTAAAAGGCTGTCTTCCTGTTTCATCCCTTTTTCAAACAATTTATTGATCTTCATATTTTCAAATACCTAGAACTACCATATTATTAGATATTAAGTAAGAAATCAATTAAACCAAGAAGCAATTATAGTGCTATAAATAAATAATAATAACCTATAAAAAAACAATGAATCATACAAAAAATATTTCATTTGTTCTAAAAATTATTATATAAATGTCGTAACAAAATGTATTGTTTTAAAATAGAATAAATTCTGTACATATTATGTATTTTGTAAGAGTGGAAAAATGTTTAAGTCGGACATAGGGTTGGCTTCCTGCTTAAGATCATAAGGTTACGGTGGGAAAAGACAATACACACGTCACAGTCTTGTACCGCCGTATAAATTACACGCAAAACTTCGTTTTGCAAGAAAGAGATAGACAAAAGACTTTAATGTGTTATAACTTTTTTATTTTTTAACCAATATAAAATTTGATTCCGAATTCTTTTATCATATTACGTATATTAACATATTATCTAAATAAATATATAATATTCAATATCAGTCACCTCCCCTATTTGTAACCAGACAAATAATAAACAAAATGATTCAAATCTTACATTCGAAAGGCAAGGAGAAAATCAATTATTATTAAAAAATAGTCTACTAAATTTAGAGCAGGGGTCTCCAAACTTTGAAGCCTTAGGCCCATAATGATTACTTCAGTATGTTCCAATGGCCAAAACAGTTTTAATTTTTCTGCCTTTAACTATTGTTACGTAATTTATATATTATATCACGTATTTTTTTCTCAACACTTTTATTTAATTAATTCATACACAACAACGATTCAATAACTATTTCGATAACAACAACAACTCAACAGCTATTTCGATTTTTAATCAATTTTTCTTCTCGTCTTGCTTATATCTGTCACTCTCTTCTATCAAAAACTAGAACTGTCAAACTGTCCGACGCTGTTCCTTATATAGTGTTATGGACGTTTCTAGGCAATTCTCGAAACGTCCAACAACTCTCGAACCTTCTGGAACGCGTCATAGGTAACTTTCATTCAACTTTGGCAGTCGGCGTATGTCAACGTCACTCAAAACGCCACGTCCGTCACACTATATTTCTAGACTACTCGCAGTGCGCAACCTAAGCAAACATACGCTGTAGGCTGTAGAAAATGATAGAGGTTCAAAACCATTAGTCTTACATTGTATAATTCATCAACAGTGTGTGTTTGTGGAAAATATTTGGATATATCTGAAGTTCTAAATCCAGTCAGTCAGTTGTTAACTTCATCAGATCCACTGAGCTAAATCACCGACAATTCCGCGAGTTTATTGGAGAGACTGACGAAGTTGTCAAATTGTGGCGCCCCAGGAATCATACTCTCCCCGAAGAAAATCACTTACCACATCATACTACTGTATGCTGGCTTAGTTACGGAAAAGTCCTTAAGCGCTTTTTTGAACTTCGAGCAGAGATCTAATTTTTTTTTTAATGATTCGAGATTGCAAGGAGAAAATCAGCTTCTCTCTGATTTATACACCAATATCAAATCCTTCAGGCATAAAATAATACTATATAATAATAATCGCAGTTCAAATGTTTCACACATTTTAAAACATGTGAAATATTCAGCCACACTATTAGACTGAATTTCCGTCGATTTTGCATTCGAAACTTTGAGTGCTTATATTATAGATAATTTTGATACCCGTTTCTCATACTTTGATGTCATTGTGAATGAAGCTGAGGTACAGTAAAATTACTCGTTCTTAAGATGCGCAATGGTAAAAGGTAACGCCTTGCTGGCGATAGCCACAGAGATGCTTTTGCATGCGTGGTTTGAAGCAGAGTACTTGTCAGGCCGCATACTAAATCGCCCGACTATTCATTTAAAAATGGTCGAAATATTTTATATAATTATTATATTTTAAAGAATATAAAAGCTGCCAATATAGTGTGCAAAATGCTACGATATTAACACGGTTCATTACTGAAAGGTTATCTATGTGTAATAATTTTGGGTACATAACAGTATCGGGAGATTCAGGTATAAACTAAATTAACGACTACCGGAGAGGAGACATCAAGGACCTCTGTCTTAAAACTAATATATTTATTTGTCGTAATTTATCGAGCGTTGATTGTATCTTTCTTCCTACGAATGCGTTCTCTTTCTTTCTTCTACGCCGACTGTAAAATCTTCAGAGCTCAACTTAGAGTAACCAAGTTGTAAGCTTTTTCAAAATCCTTTTGATTCTCAAATTGAAACCGTGGCTCCGAAAGTCCAAATGGAAATTACTGATTTACAATGCAGTGATAAGATTGAGATAAAAGTTTTGTTATTACCTAAAACTGTCTGTTAATAAAGTGATGTCAATTTTTCGTTGTATATTTTTCTGAGCGATTTCCAATTGATTTTGCAAACATTATCTCACCTAGAACCACCAACAACTACGCATTCTGAATTTGTTAAAAGCTGTTAGGTATAGATACAACGAGGCAGACGCTATAAAGTTGTTTTATAAAATTTTTATCTGCCGGTCTAATACCCGTGTTCCGTTTAACAGTTTTCTCAAAGTTACGTTCCTATATTCATATGTCTATGGTTTGGAGTAACTATGAAGTAACCTACTTTTTTTATTTTGTTAAAAAAATTTAAGAGAAGCAGGATTAAGTGATTTCAACTACGAATGTGTACACCGTACACATAGCTTATAGTGGCGATGTTTATTCCAACATTCGCGAACTAGCGAAAGACGACAAAGCGTACTTAATTCTACTCGTATTACGTAGAAATTGAACCCGGTAATGCAGAGGATTAATTCTCTTTAGCCAGAAACTGTAAAACTACGCATTTGCTTTATGCTTTTCAGCGGAAAGAGCCTATTAAAACTTGTATCTGAAAACACGCAACAAGTCGTTTGTTCTATTAAGCCGTCCACTCGTTTAAAATCTAAATCCTTTGAATTTCTCAATATGGCCCTAATACCTGCCGTTAAAATACAACTCTGATTACCACATAACAAGGCAAAAGCTGTAACAGACATCTAAGATTCACTAAATAATATTTTTAATTTATTTTACCAAATTACCAATTAACTCACTAAACTTTAGGGTGCTAAAAATAACTGGGCCATTACGTATTTTCAACTACTTTTGCAATCAGAGACGCAGAAAATAACTCTATCTTTCTAATATATTAATGGTTTTAAAAATTTTAGCATTAGGTTCAATTAAAAGATTTATGAAAAACTTTAAGGACATTCCCAAAGAGCAGTTGTGCTCAACTTGTTGAAAACTTTCCCCTATGTAAACTATCATGACTTCAATAAAAAATAATTGAGATACAGTACATTCTTTCGCCTCTGCTCACATGCGCAGAACTACAAAAATGATTCTATTGCGTCGTTTTTCATATCTGGCAGCATTGTATTTTTACTGTGCTTGAGATAGGTACGTGTTGTTTATGAAGAGAAAAAGATATGTTACTATAGTATTTTATGTTAATTCAAAGTTTGTGATGTTAACATGCTACTTATTTATATTAAATACTAATAAATATTTTACTTGTTATAAAAATTAGCTCATTTTTAATATTTTTTATAACAAAACCAATACCGCTTGTCATAGTGATTTTTACAGAAAGATATTCGTTATATCTTTAATTAATAGTTCTCAGTTTTTTAAAACAATTGTAAGAAAATTACTATTGTAATTTAAAAAAACATTCGCTTTAACATCGATCGGGATAGGGTTCCCATGTTAAATATGCAAATTTTAATAGTCAATATTTAGAAATTTACTACACCAAAAATGATTGAAAAAAAATCCTACGTATAAAGGGCACTTATAAGTATGTGTATTTTAAGTTTCAAAAGAATCGTAAGAAAATTGATTTTTTTGGGAACGTCCTTAATAAGTGAAAATTATTTATACCTTTGAAAATGATCAGTTGTCGGAAAGAATTGTACAGAAATTCTTTTAATTGAAACATTGCTTCTTTTAAAGGTATTTAAACTGATTCATCACAATAGTATCATGTATGTACATACATATTGTTACGTAATTTACTACATCACGTATTTTTTTCTCTCAAACACTTTTTATTAAATTAACTCTATAACACAACAACGATTCAAAAACTATCTCGATAACAACAATAATTCAATATCTATTTCGCTTGTCAATCGCTTTTCTTCTCTTCGAACTTATCTATGTAGCTCTATTCTATCAAAATAACTGTCAAACTGTCCAACGCTGTTTCTTATGTAGTATTATGGACGTTTCTAGGCAACTCTCGAAACGTCCAGCAACTCTCGGACTTTCTGGAACGCGTCATAGGTTAGTTCCACACAATTTTCGCAGTCGGCGCTTGTCAACGTCAGAATGACACATCTATCACAATATTTTAAATACCATAGTAAAAAATATGTGTATTAAATGATTAAAATATGTAACTGTCTCCTAATGCAATATGGAGCTCTGAGTGTTATCTAAAATAATAAAAAATAAAGTTCAAATAGAAAATGTAAATGTTTCTAAAACTTGATTTTGACTCATTCCCGCTGTCAGTAGTAGAAAATTTCCCACAAACATAAATTCATAATATCTGTTTACAAAATAAGATTGACTTTTTTAATAAAATACTCTAGTTTTAAGACAGAAAATCTACTTGGAAACATTTTTACTAAATTAACAAATCCACTTTAACAAAAACTGCTCGAGTCTGTGAATTTGTAAATTATTAAAATATATTTGACCCAGACTAAACAAAAAAGGCTGTAAAAGGAAATATTGTTGACACAAACGTTCGTAACATTACAACTAAACAAAAAATAAAGGGAAAAGTACATCTACATAAAAAGGACAGCTCAGAACCCGGTATGCCTTGGCTCTTGCGATGCTTCCCTTTATAAATCAAATACAATAAAGTATTTGAGTTTTGTTATGAAATCGTTAGAAGTTAACAAAAGAAGGACAAAAGACAGGAAACCTTATAATTTACCTTTAACGAACACCCCGAATAAGAGTAGCACAAGCTTTTCTAGTTTTTTCTAACTACCAACTTCCTTTGATCATTCTAACAGGCACTAACTTTTCTACAAGGAGATTGAACTTATTGAGCCTACTTTGATAGGTAATATATTTATTATATGTATAAGTAATTAATTTTTCGGCCTACTAGGGAACTATATTTTTTACATCATTCTTATGTATGTTTTACAAAATTGGCATACCTAACCATTAGGATATTGGATTTCCGTTTTTAATGATTTCTTTTATTGAACAAAAATAAAAGCATTTCTTAAAACATTTGACGTGTCTGTTTATTACCAAAAAGACTTAAACTTTCGATAGTGCAACGTTTGTGAAACATTTTATAAACTGTAAGTAACGTAGAATAAAACACAATAATGTTGTTTCACTAATTTATACTGAACTCGACAATATCGTTTCGAACGACAGCGATCATTATCAAGAGTACTTAAACTAGAAACGATATTGTCGAATTCAACATAAATTAGTGAAACAACATTGTGTTTTATTCTACGTTACTTACAGTTTACCAAAAGAATGTAGGTACCTACGTGTATGTAAAGATTCGTAGACTATATGGAAGCAGGGGAGAGAATTGGAAGGAGGATAACCAGAACCAGGTAGAACATCGTATAAGAGGGTTTTAGTTGAGGGCAGGCTCGGGAAAGTGCAGCGAGTGGTGTCTGAGAATAGTGGGGTTATGTGTAGTTAAGGATAATTTTGTAGAACAAAAAAAAAGTATTTTTATGTGAAAGTGAGGAGTTAAAGCGCAGGGAGTAAAGATAAATCAAAATGTGACCGCTTCGTTCTTGTCATCTTTTCCTTTTGTAACAGTACAATTTTATACACTCATCACTCCCTTTAAACTTTTCCTCAACTCTTAGTCCGGTAAATAAAGTATTTAATAAAGAATTTTTTGCCAAAAGCGCATTTTTTTTAACGATTTAGAATATAATCTAATTGTTGAGATCAGGATAACGTGCTGTTGGTCTAACGTAACTTAGGGAGTAGTTATTACTTTTCGTCCTAAATTAATACGACGAAGTTCAATATTATTCGTGACCGGACAATTAAATGAATAAAAATATTCACTGTAGGAACAGTTTATTTGAAACGTAATTGTAAAACAATCACACAAAAAAATAACAACGACGAAAAATACTAAGTATAACGATAATAAATACAACAAAAAAAAGAGCAAAAAAATACGATGTATAATGACCGAATGTCTTGACGAATGCAATCTAACTACAACTGCTTATAGGGGGTGGCGGTGTCTTCAAAAATGGTCAAAATATGAATACATCAATAAACATTTCAATGACCTGTGTCGGCAAAGAGGCCTCTTTATTAGGTACAAAAATGCAGATATCGAGGTACTACTAATACGACAATTGATAGACCCAACAGGGTCGCCTATCTACCTGAAGGGTAGCTGTGTTCCTTAATTTCAGCAAATTTGAAATTCTGCTAAATAACTACAGATAAATAAATATTTTATAAATATGAAAAAATGTATAAATTCAATACTAATTATTTGGAAAAATAATAGTTTTGTCCATCCTAAACGCGTGCCTCAATTGTTTTATTAATTTAACAATTAATAAAAGAAAATTAAACTTTTTCTTGTATTTTGCCAATAACGTTTTCCTAGTAGTCCGATTGACAAAAGAATTGAAAATATTTTAATAAATATTTGTGTTTCACCACAGGATCATCAACGCAAGACTGGTTCTGAATTTCAAAAAGTTGAAATTGAAAAAATTGAAACTTTTTGAAATCCAGAACCAGTCTCGTGTTGATAATACCCACGTTCATAATAAGCGAAACATGTATTCGTTATAAAAATTGTGTGTGGTAATAGGGGTGAATCTCTTAAAATCTTTATTGTTTGCTTGTCACATATTTTTATGTGAAAAGATTTTATTCGTTATTAAATTTTCAATCAAAAAATACTTGAAAATTTGAGATTTAGTAGGTTTTCTAGAAGTCTTGGGTCACGAGCAAACTAAAATTTCATTCGGCTGTGCTATTCGTAAAAATAAAGATATTCGAAAAATTTAAAATTAAGAAATAACAGGTTTAAATTTTATAAAAATCAGTTTTACAATATACACAACTTCAAATGACTCAGTCCAGCTTCCATATAAAGTAAAAAATAGGGGTAAAAATTTAACCAAAAAAATAATTTTTGAATTGAAATGCTTTGTACTCTTAAATAATGATTTCTGAATTTTAGAAATATCTTTATTTTTACGAATAGCGGAATGGATTTTTATATTTATTTATTTGTGATTTCTGACGTTATTTTCAAAATGACGGTAATCGCCCTGAGCGTATTCATTAATTTAGTATGTTACAACAATCGAACTACCTCAGACAGACGAACACAATGACAACTTACCATATTTTCAATTTTCTATTACACCCCTGCACTTCCACGTGCCTGACTTCAACTAAAAGCACCAGTGTTTTGCTAGATTACTCCTATTTTTTTTTCCCTCCATTCATCCTCCACCCGAGCGATGGTCCGTATTTCCAGACATTTACCTCAAAAAAGTAAATGTAAACGTTTCTTTACTTTCATTTTTACTTTTCTTAACGAAAATTAATTTCATTGCTTCATATCTGCTGGATGTCTCGTGACGGTTATTTTCTCTTCGATACTTTTAGTCATAAAAATTTAAATAGGTTATCCATAAAAAATAGTTATTTGGTATTTTAGACTTTTTGTCGACCTTTTTCTACTCAATTACACGATCCATTGTGTCTATACATACTTTAACAGTTTGGTCGTTATTTGTCACGAAAGCCTTTGGAACAATGACTTGAGAGATCTGCGTATCACAACATGTAACAGAGTTTTACAAACTATTAGGGATCATTTTAACAGATCTTTCAAGACCTGAAGTTACTCCTATGTTCCACGTTCCATTTAAAAAGAAAATTAATATACGCTGCTTAAAGAAAAACACGCAAAAGAAAAATCCTGGACAAAAGTAGGATAAAGAAGTTCTATGTCTATTTGTGAAAAAGTACAGCGTGAAATGGTTAAAATCTGATGCCATGTCCAAAATTATACCAAAATTTTCTTGTAAACAGAATAATTTGAAATAGGATATCACGATATTAAGCTAAGTATCTTTTTTTCGAGTTAAAACATTTTGTTTGTATGTTTGAACAAAAATTAAATCAATTGCATCATAAATTTGAATGTGGAATTTCAATTTATTTTGTAAAAACGGTAAACGACTTTTCCAGGTGAATTCTAATTTTGATATTCGTTTTTTAGAAAAAATTAAAAGGCGATCACCGATATAAACGACATTTTTAACGACCATTAAAGGGATATTATAGAGGGTCTTTTATACGAACGGCTCATATAACCTTTTGTACGAGTATAAGAACACTAAAGGTCCATTACCAGGGACAAGTAAAACCGAATTTTCCCGGCATTCTTAAAGGAATATATACTATGAATAAAACTTCAATATCGAAGATTTATAATGACAAAAAATGAAATGATATTTTTTTTAACAACCTATAATGAGAATTTAGACGTGCTCTTTTAAGCATTTAACATAAAGGAATGGCCCCTTTTCAAAAGTAAGGGCGTTTAAATGAAATATGTAGGTTTCCTATCTAAGATCAACATAAAATTATACAAAAAACGGTTTTAATTTGTTGCTGAACTAACTATAAAATTAAAAATTATAAAACGTACTTATACGCCTATATAGGGTGTCTTACAACTCCGTAAACATAAAGCAACCTAAATTGTTTTTTTTTTGTTTTTCGATTCATCCTATACGGGTACTGGTTTTTGAAGTATAAATCAACTTTCTTAAAATACAACAAGAGTATAAACTACCCTTAAAAATTTTTAAGAGGAATGCATGCCATAGCTTCATTGTTTGTTTCTTAACAAAAATCCATATTTGCAACAGTTTTGGAGAAAAAGCAATGTTTTTGCTTTGATGATTTCCGACAAGAATTCTTGATATTATATATAGTCTTCTGAAATAACTCAAAGATGCTTGATGCCATTTGCATAAATTTTGATATGTGATATGAAGACTACCATAAAGAGGCACTAACTTCTGACATGTTTATCAAGCCTATTAGGATACGCCTGTGGTGAAAACTACCTCCACCTCTAAACAAATTTGATTGAAATGTATTTGTGGGGTCGATTTGTTTCTTCAATAAGTATTTTTTGGAAAGGTACTGTTATTGTCAACATTTTTATAGTTAAAAATCGTATTTATGACGGTTTTGCGTTAAAGAGTATTTCTAGCCGTCCAATATCTGACAATATCAAACAAATTCAACTTTTTTAACAACCTCGTTGTCAAAATCTCAAACCTTGCAATTTTTTCATTTTGGAACAACGAAAACGTATGTTTACAAAAATACAATTGCTATCATTAAATGCATATTTGTGAAACAGAATCCAACATGCTGCAGAATCCTCATATTGAGAATGCCTCGTTGGAATTTGTTGAATCGATTAGGTCTCTGCAGACAATGGGCGTATTAAACATTCGCCTATTGTGAAAATTATCAACTTGGAGACGTAATGAATAGCAGTTTTATGAAAAGATTTAGGCTTTAACGGCCGGCGTTATTAGAAGAAATTAAATTAGTACAAAAATAAAGAGATGGAGCGTTGCAAGATTACATATTCTTTAATTATATACTTAGTAACTCCTTGAAAACTTTTGGAAATTGAAGAGAAAAGATCTTAATTTTAAGTTTATAAGACATTTGAGGTACCTAGTTGACTATAGGGATAGTTCCATTAATACAAATTATTTATTTGATCTACGTAATTATATTGCTATTTAACTAGATGTAGAAACTCATCCTCAACCAACCTCCCACAGTTGTTGGCGAAACGTTGGATAAACAACTTCATTGGTGTTCTCGCCGAAGAAAAAACAATCCTCGACCACGGCCAACAGGCCCGGCTATCACAATTTCTTTTACTAACAGTTT
The DNA here is from genome assembly GCA_029378335.1 of Agrilus mali. Lineage (NCBI taxonomy): Eukaryota > Metazoa > Arthropoda > Insecta > Coleoptera > Buprestidae > Agrilus > Agrilus mali. Next base: position 22,381,906 of record CM055656.1, read on the forward strand.
TAGTTGTATTCCGAGCTGCTTTTAGAATTTTATAATTAAATACAAAAATCATTGGAAATTATTATATATCAGTTAATTAAAACCACTTTTTTCCCCTAAAACTACTGCAGATACTGTTTTTATTAAGAGATAAAAAATGAGGATAATAACAACAATTTTTCAGAAAAACCTTACTGGAGAAATAAATCGACAAACCTACAAATAGATTGCAATTAAATTTATTTAAGGAAGAGGGCAGTTTTAATCTCAGGCGTATCCTAATAAACTTCGTAAGCACGTCAGAACTTAGTACCTCCTTAGGGTAGTCTATATCAAATTTTATTGAAATATCATGATGCATCTTCAAGTTATTTCAGAAGATAGTTGATACAAAAAACATTTTTTTTTCCAAACTATGTATTGTATTTTTCTTAAAAACATTTTCTTTAAATTATAATTCAATCCTCCAAAAAAGTTTTAAACAATTATTTCTGAGGGTAAAGATAGTGTACTTCCTTGCGGTTAAATCGACTTATTTTGATCCCAGGAATCTGTGGTTGTTCCATGAGACACCCTGTATAAAAGACAGACTCCTATTTCTTACGTTAAAAATCAGAAATATTATAAACGGACATGTTGAAACGAAATGTGTACGATTTTTTTTTTGTAATCTAATTAACCACAAAACGAGAATGTAGAGAACAACATTTTCTTGTTAGTTAAACATCAAACTTGTAAATTTGCATTTAAACGTTTAGCAAAAAGAATGTTTTATTTCCACTTCATCCCATTTTAATCCATATCCCTTTTGGGATAAAGTTATCAAATGGGGATTAACATCACTGTTTTTACTGTGTGGTTGGTTTCCTATTGCCTTCATTTTTCACTCACTTTCTTACGCCACTCCACTTTCTATCGGGTGCATAAAATTGTTGTTGGATACCACCACTGCGACCAACCGCTTAAAACGTGTGCCCCAAATCAAAAATTGACCAGGACAATTGTTGCTTAACTTCGATATCTTTTGATTAGTATCCAACAAGCTCCACTATATGCAATTCAATAATATGTTACAATTAGGTACATAAAACTAAAGCAAAATTGAAAGCAAGAACTAACACTAAGGTTATAATAAAAAATGCCTTTTGCCTCTAATTTTGCTTTACAATTAGTTTTTTGTAAAATATCAAGCAGTTCGTTAAGCAGACGTTTCGAATTTCAATCCTGGGAAAGGCAAAATAAAGGCCTAAAATAGTTGTAAAAAAAAAAGTCATATACATTTTTGAAAGTTTTAATTTTAATTACAATATTTTAATAGATAGACAAACCTGGGCTTTTAGCAACTTTTTCTATAATAGAAAAACTAAAGAAAAGATTTTGTTTTTTAATGTTCCACTTGGTTTATTGTAAACTCTACAATTGTTTCGGTTTGTTAGACCTTTATCAAGAGTAATGTGACTACTGACATTCAACTTAAAATTAGGACTTATATACATACTTGGGGTGTTATTGTAGGTTAATGCGTGTGGGCGTATTGGAAAAACCCAAATATTTGTCTATTATGATTGTCTCCTTAAAATCTACTTGGTCGTTTGTTAGTGCTAAATTTCATTGTGCTTTTTTAATTTCTATTTGTTCTAAAAATGTTAATCTTTTAACTTTCTTTGAAAAAATACTGCCAAAAAACTGCAATATAAAAAGTTCACGTTTGTTCTTTATTAAAGAAGTAATAGTCACTTAAAGTTGTTTCACAAAATTTACTTCTTTCACTGAAAACTGCAACGTTTGTTCCGCATCAGTACATACTAACCTCGTCTGCTAGACTGCACGATCGCGAAAACATATCATACCAGATTGCGGTTAAGCCCAGCGGTAAATTTAAAAAATCAAGTGTATCAATAATAATAGTATCTAGCTCTGTGTTGTAATTATTCTTATTAAGGGGAAATTTTAAAAGTCTATATAAGTACATAGGAGCGGAAATCAGCTAATTTAACTTGTTGGGATTGATAAGAATGTGCGTCGATTATTGTGTCAGTGAATGTTGGTTTTCTGTATATGTTATACTCTAATTTGTTGTTTTTAAGTGTAATGTTCATATCCAAAAAGTTTAAACCGTCGTTATCTTCTTGCTCTAAAGTAAATTGAATCTTACTATTTATATTTTTTAACTGGTTTAAGAATAGTTTCAGTTGTCGTTCTGTTCCGGTCCATATAACGAATATATCATCGACATAACGAGTATAATAAAATATTTTATTGGTGAATGTTTTATCATTAAACAGGTATATTTTCGTAATTACTCATGTAAATGTCTGCTAGAAATGGAGAGATGGGCGACTCCATAGGGAACCCGTCAACCTGTTTATAAAAGTTATTATTGTGATCAAAATAATTTTGGTTTAAACATACATTTATAGTTCTGAGTAATTGTAATCTCATTTCGTCTGGTAAATCCGCATTATTAATGTGGTCCTTTAATATTGTTTGTAACTCGTTTACTGGAATTGAGCTAAATAGGCTGGTCGGTCACATCAAAGGACACTAATTTCGAAGTTGGTTGGTATATTTAAACTTTTTGTATTTTCTATGAATTGAATTCAATTCTTAATGGAGTACTTAGAGTGAAAGTTAATTAAGTTTGGTAAAATTCTATTAATTTCTTTACAAAATTTATATGCTGGTGCACTTGTCTACTAAAGGTCTTAAAGGGTTGTCCTTTTTGTGAATTTTAGGTAACCCATAGAACTTAGGTGCAAGTGGGTTCATGGTTTTAAATTTATATAAGGTATTAGGTTGTTGTCTTTGAGGGATTCAATTATTTCTTTTTGAAATAAATTGGTTGTGTCTGAATTAAGTTTTTTGAATTCTGTGGTATTCAGAAGTTTTGAAATTGTGTTATTGTAATCAATACGAGTTAAAATCACTGTTGAATTTCCTTTGTCAGCTTTGTCGTTGGTTTTAAGTTTATTAGATATACTTTGAATAACTGTTTTTTCTGCTACATTGTTAGTTTTTGGAAATTTTGAAACTGATATGTATAATGCTGCCATTTTAAATTTATTAAGGGGTTCAACTGACGTAGAAGACATGGCAATCTCAAGATTAACTGCTAAAAGATCTGAATCTCTTTTATTGGTAAAATTGGGGGAATATTTTAGGCCTAAGTTTAATAAATTATTTTCATTTTGAGTAAAAGTTATGTTGGTTGTATTGATCAGTCTACGATAAAATGTGTACTTATTAGTTGTTGGATGTTCTTTATTTACACTTGAAGTATTGTTGGCAATTATTTTCTTCTTCTGAAGTTCTAGGAGTTTTTTGTGATATGTAGACTGTTGTTAATTTCGCATTTTGCGAGTTGTGGTTGCATTTTTTCTATTATGAAGTGCATTTTATTAATTTTTAAATAAATTTATTGACGGTGTTTCGTGGTTTAGTTTGTTGATCAAAAAGAGTTTTAGCTACATGTACTATTTTTAACCAAATCACATATATTCACAGGTAGTAGAAAACTTTTTAAATGGACCGTAGGGACCCTAAGTGGATTAGATTTTTCAAGTAAGCAATTTTTATTGCTGAACCGAATGCAATTTAATTCTATTATAATCGGGACGAGGGTAACAACCCCGAAAAATCACCTTTACCGACATCACTTTGATTCCCACAAAAAAACAGTTCCTTTACATGTTTTATGTTTGACCCAAAAAGGAAAAAAAAGTAAACGACCCCGTAAAGATTATATAGGAATGTGTTTTACAAATTGTTGTCCAAGAAATTCATTAATTACTTATAGTTTCTACATCCAGTTAGATAGCAATATAATTATGTAGATCAAATAAATAATTTGTATTAATGGAACTATCCCTATAGTCAACTAGGTACCTCAAATGTTTAATTTTTAAGAGCCTTGGAAACTTAAAATTAAAATCTTTTTATTGAAGTGAAACTTCTTTGGGCGCGATGAGAGTAAAATCTCAAGGCCATGAAACGACACATTTCGTAACGATTCGTCTCGCGAAGCTATGAAAATAGAAGGACGCGCATGCGCATATCGGTATTACAGTCAGCTGTTAGTGACCGGCATCTCATAGCATTACAGTAAATGTTTATTAAACAACAATTAATATTTATTTAAGAGTGAGTATTATTATGTATTAATTTTAATTCCTTGTAGTCTATGCTTGTAGGTATTGATAGTTTACGGTTTCTTAAGCACTTGGAAAAATAAACGGAGGCGAAAACAATTTGATGTATGTATGTATGTGTTTTCATTTTTAAAATATAAATCCTGAAAATTCTCGTACTCTTTCTTCCTTTCACCAAACATTACGTTTATTCGTTATAAAGGTATAGAAATCGCCAAAGAAGTTTCACTTCTTTCACGTGTCCTGAGTTGCACATGATTAAATGTTTTTTTTTTAGAATATTTCGTAAACGCTGCAGAATGCAGAAAAAGCCAATCAGAACTTTTGTAGAGAGTTACCCCCCCTCTTCGGAAGGCTTATTTATAATTTTTATAAAAAGTTTAACATTTTATCCAATAAATTTTCAAAAACCAAATTAAGTAAAACCAAAAAGTTCATTTTTTGTTTCATTTTAGTTTTTTGGGTAAAGGTAACTATTTCAGAAAAGAAAATCATAACAGGGATTTCCACCTTTTTATGCCGTATTGGTTATAGTTTTCATTGAAAGATCTTTGAACGCTCTTTCTTGCACTCCCATTAAAAGACACTTCATTTAATAGAAAGTAGATGAAAGAATGTATTTTACTGTATGCCCGAAAGCCAAAAGTTATTTTCGAAGAATTCTCATCATTTAAATATTTAACAATCTCTCGCTGTGAGAAGGGCCACATAAAAATAAACAGTAAATTTTAAATGTTCCTAGTTTGCTACCGAAAACAAAAAAAATTGATTACTTATAATAGTAATTAACTACAGCCCTGTGCAGGTTTCTGTGGTAAATTAACAAAATATGAAACTTGATGTAAATACAATGGTCGTATACGTATAACAAAGAGTACAAACCAAGCGAACAATAATTAATTCTCTATTGTACATACTTATAATAAAATTAATCCATATATCACTTATATATATACATTAGACACCATATTGATTAGCTTGGTCTTTGTGCTCGTACAATAGATGGAATGCTATTGGGACAATTGTCTAAATTAATAAATAAGATGCAAGTTTTATTCAATAAATGAAATTCTGTTTCTTCATGTCACTCAATCTACTTTAAAAATAACTCTTAAAATATGCATATTTAACATGGGAACCCTATCCCGATCGATGTTAAGGCGAATATTTTATTAAATAACAATAGTAATTTTCTTACAATTGTTTTAAAAAACTGAGAACTATTGATTAAAGACGATCTTTCTGTAAAAATCACTGTGATAAACGGTATGGGTTTTGTTATAAAAATTTTAAAAATGAGCTAATTTTTTTAACAAGTAAAATATTTATTCGTATTTAATATAAATAAGTAGCACATTAACATTGTTGAGTTGAGCACAACTGCTCTTTATGAACGTCCTTAAATGACAATATTTAAACTTTGATGGGTGCACTTTTTGTGAAAATAACTTAAAATAAAGGAAAGACTTGTAAAGTTTCACTAGAATAATAGAGGCAATAAATTTTCTAGTGAAACTTTACCAAGTTTTTAGTTTATTTTAAGTTACTTAAATGATACTTTATTAACTATCTTAAGAAAATAAAAAAAAATCAACAAAACTAATGCAATCAATATAACTAAGAACAGCATATAAAAATAACAAATCAATCCACTATTATGCACAAGATAATTTCAGATTACAAAATGAATATTACTAAAATACACTTAGCTAAAATCTATTTCAATGACGGTCTTATTTTTACATATTACTGTATTTTAAATATGAGCTATTCGGTATTTTCTATCAAATACTGATCTACCTGTTTACTGCATTTTTTCCTTTTTTATCCTTTAAATCTTTAGAAAGCATATTAAAGTGATGAGTTGCACCATAATTAGTTTTTGTTTGCCTTTTTCTAATTTTATTTGCAGGCAAACTTAACTTTCTATTTCTTTTAAGGTTCTAATATCAACTGTTTGGAATATAACTTTAATCCCTGTTTCATATCTGGCTCAATGTTTTGAGTTATACTTTGATCAATTTACTAAACTTTGAATTTTAACAAATTCATTCTTAATGCACGCCTGTGTTCTGTAGGTATGGAACGTCTATGTCAGAAATCGCGTTTCCCAACGTGAGCGGTTCCACCCTCGAGTGTACTGTACCTGCTTAAGTACCTTTCTTATCATGGCACCTGATTTTTTTAATTTCTTGAAATACATTAGAATAGATAAAGGAAAATTTCAGGTTATGGTAATTCTAAGAAAGATACTGTAACGAATTTTCTAGTTAAACTATTTATTTAAACAATTATTTATTTAACCCTATTTATAACACTTAAACACTAACTTAAAACTACATTTATATCACAACAATTCACTTATTTATATAACAGTTTATTTATATTGTGACGTGTTCGGTCTCAGAAAACACAATTAACAAAACAAATCAACGAATTTATTTAAGTACTAAAGTTAATTTGACTACACTACAGTTATAAACAAGACTGCACAATTTATTTCACTAAAAGTCTCCTTTAATCGCCGTTCCGGTAGACACTATCTATCGCTCTCTATGAACTCTCTATCGCCACTATGATTCGCCTGTATCGCCTATCGATCGCTTCCAAACATCAGCTGTCCACTGTAAACTGTCAACTAACTCGGTGTGAGTGTCTCGTCCGCTTTTATAGTCTTCTCAGCCTTTTTCTAGGGTATTCTACAGCCGTCTAGTATTCCAATTGTTTTCCCATTGATCTTTGCTGGTGTTTTCTAGATGTTTCAGGAAAGCCGAGAATATTCCTTATGTAATCAGGGAAGATGTTCATTAATTATGCTCACACCAACTTAATTGGCAAGTACTCGTAACACTGCCCCCTTCTTAGAATTTCGTCGTCCCGATCAATGTCTTGAGCTTTATAGGGAGCCAAGCGATCCAAGTGTACAACTTTCATCTTGGCCTATGGTCCTCTCTGAATACGGTAGACCACGTCATTCAGCCTTCTGACCACAGTGTAAGGTCCTTCCCAGGCTCGCTGTAGCTTCGGTGAGCGTCCTTTCCGACGGACAGGATTGTAAAGCCACACCTGGTCCCCTTCTCTGAATCCTGTGCTGTTGGCTCTCCGGTCGTACCTGGTCTTCATGCGGTCACTCCCTACTTGGATTTTGTTACGAACGGCTCTATGGATGGTATCGAGTCGTTCCTCTAGCTGCTGTGCGTAGTCGGTAGCCGAAGGTCGCCGATCTTCTGGGTGTCCAAACCGGATGTCCATCGGTAACTTCAGCTCTCTTCCAAATAAAATGCTGGCTGGTGTTCTGCCGGTGGTCTCCTGAACCGCACTTCGATAGGCCAACAGGAACAAAGGTATGTGCTGGTCCCAGTCTGTCTGGTGATCGTTGACAACCATTTTCAAATTGGTTTCCAGCGTCGCGTTAAACCGTTCGACCATTTCGTCAGATTGTGGATGTAATGGAGTGGTCCTAGTTTTCTGTACTCCTAGCAGCTCACAGACTTCCCGGAATACCGTGGATTCGAAGTTCCGTTTCTGGTCAGAGTGGATCTCTATCGGAACTCCATACCGACTGATCCATTGGTTCACCAGCATTCCAGCGACCGTAGTAGCTTCTTGGTTTGGGATTGCGTACACTTCGGGCCATTTGCTAAAATAGTCCATCACTATCAAGATGTACTTATTGCCAGCAGTTGTTGTTGGGAATGGTCCTGCTACGTCCAGAGCTATTCTCTCAAATGGGGCACCAACATTGTACTGTTTTATTCGCCCTCGGCTTCGAGTCTGAGGTCCCTTGACTGACGCACACGTTGGGCACTTCCTACACCAATTTTCGACGTATCTTCTACACTTTAGCCAATAAAATCGCTCTCGCACCTTCTCCAACGTCTTTGTTACTCCGAAGTGTCCTCCACCAACACCTCCATGGACTTCTGTCAGCACCTCGTTGACTCTGTTCTTCGGGAGAACTACTTGATGTCGAATTTTAGTTCCGTCAGGGCTTTCCCACACTCGTTTTAGTACCCCATTCTCGATGATGAGCGAATCCCATAAGACCCAATAGCTCTTCGTGATGGTACTCGTGCTACTAACATCTGCCCAGGTAGGTCGTGCTGTTCCTACCTTTTTCCACCGCAGTATCGGTTTAATGTCTTCGTCGTTATCTTGGTCTTTCGCCAGGTCTTCGTTCTGCCAGTGTTCTTCAGGTTCCACCATCGTCTTACAGATCCTTGCCAAGTTAACTGGTTCCTTCTTTTCGGCGGCCATGCAATGTTTGCAGTTCTTCGAGCATGGTCTTCGCGAGAGGGCATCAGCGTTACCATGTTGTTTTCCAGCACGATGCTCGATGCTGAAGTCGTATACTTGTAGCCGCTGTAGCCATCGAGCCAGTTGTCCCTCTGGGTTTTTAAATTGCAGCAGCCATTTCAGGGACGCATGGTCTGTCCTTAACAGGAATTTTCGTCCGTAGAGATACTTATGGAAATGTTCGAGAGTTTTGACGACTGCCAGCAATTCTCTACGGGTCACGCAATAGTTTCGCTCCGGCTTTGACAGTGCCTTACTGAAGTAGCCTATGACTTTCTCTTTTCCTTCCTGCATCTGCGACAGTACACCACCAATTCCTACATTGCTGGCATCCGTATCGACAATGAAGTCTGTGTCGAACTGTGGGTACGTCAGTATTGGGGCTTGAGAAAGGGTAGACTTCAGTGTTTCAAAAGCTTGCTGACATCGTTCTGACCATTGGAAAGGGACACCATCCTCTGTTAACTTGTGGAGCGGTCGAGCTATATCTGCAAATCCCTTTACGAATCGTCGGTAATAGGAACACAGCCCCAAAAAGCTTCTCAAGTCGTGTTGGTTCTTCGGAGCAGGCCAACTTCTCACAGCTTCAGTCTTGTCAGGATCAGTTCTTATTCCTTCTGAGGTGATACCGTGGCCAAGATATTTCACCTCCTTACAGAATAGATGGCATTTCTTGGGACTGAGTTTCAACTTGGCTGCTGAAAGCTTCTTGATCACTTCTTCGACATTCTGGAGGTGGTCTTCGAATGTCCTTCCCAGCAGTATCACGTCGTCCAAGTACACCAGACAAACCTGCCAATTAAGCCCTTCTAGCACATTTTCCATAAGTCGCTCGAAGGTGGCGGGAGCGTTACATAGTCCAAATGGCATAACGTTAAAGTGCCACAGCCCATAACCAGTCGTGAATGCGGTCTTCTGCTTGTCTTGTGGATCCAGTTCCACTTGCCAGTATCCACTCTTCAAATCTAACATTGAAAACCATTTGGCACCAACCAAGCTGTCAAGGGTGTCGTCAATTCTGGGTAAGGGATAGCTGTCCTTTAAGGTTACGTCGTTGAGCTTCCTGTAGTCAACGCAGAACCTGGTCGATCCATCCTTCTTCCTAACCAACACTATCGGAGAAGCCCAAGCACTTTGCGATGGTTCGATTACCCCCTGTTCTTCCATGTTCTTCACCAGGTTGTTGACTTCTTCTTGCTTAGCCCATGGAACTCTTCTAGATGATTGTTTAATAGGACGAGCTGATCCCGTGTCTATACGGTGGTATGTCAGATTCGTTCTCCCAAAGTCGTTGTCAGAGAGGGCGAAGACGTTTCGATACTTATTGAGCAGTTCTTTGAACTTTCTAATTTGTTCGCTGTTAAGGTTTGTGGCCGAACGCTGCACTAAGTCTCGAAGAACGGTTGGAAGCGGTTCGCTCTCTGCCATTGAGGATTCAGCTTCGACTTCGCATTGGAGGATGGACACCACGGGTTCAAGGACTCCTACTTCCATTCCTTTACACACTTTCTGTTCGAAGTCCTTCAAATTGACCACTCTGACAGATGCGTTCGGCGTCCCAGTTCGAAGTAGTGTTCGTCCTATCAGTATGGCTTTGTGTGTCAAATCCGGGTTTTTGGCTTCTACTATCCCCACCAAACCATCCGCACCTTCGCCGTCGATGTTTATTTTGAGAACTACCTCGGATCTAGCAGGTAGTAACCGGTCTTCTGCAACGATGACCTTTCGAAAACCGCACTCTTTGGTGGGGTTTGTCATCACCAACTCTTCCTTGCCAATGCGTAAAATTCCGGAGCCCAAATCGAGATTAATCTTGTTTTGTTCCAGAAGGTCTAGTCCGATGATCACTCGTCGGCGACATCGGCTACTAGTACCTTGTGTCGAAGGCATACTTCTCCCAGTCTCAACTCGATGTCGCATTCTCCTCTAATCGGCGCTGTTTCTCCGGTAACCGTGGTCAAACGTAGCTTCCTCTGCAGGGGACGGATTCTCCACTCGTTAACGATGTTCGGTCGGATTATGGTCTTTGAAGCTCCCGTATCGACCACCATTCTAACCTTCTTGTTGTTGATGTGACCTTCGACAAATAAGGACTTGCTTCCGTTTAGTTGGGAAACGACGATTTCTGCTGGGGCTTGGTGGGGAGAAGCCAACTTGCGCCCCTCAAAGTTGGCTGATCTTAGTTTCCCGATTGCTGTCGGTCCGCATGGCGTTCATCGGCCGGGCAATCTCGCTGTAAATGTCCGTGCCTTCCACATTCCCAGCACCTTGGTCTTCCTTTGTTTTGGCCACAGTCTCGGGAAAAGTGACCGACCTTCCCGCATTCCCAACATTTGGCCGATTCTCTCTTGTCGTTGATGGTAGTCTTCTTGACAGTTTCGACGCATTATTTTATCAGCCTCGTAACTTCATTCTTGTATTCGTCGTCTTCAACAGCTGTTTGGCGTACACGCACATGGCCTTTGGAAGCTTGTTTTGCAGCTTCGAATTCTAAGGCGTGTGCCAGTGCGTCACTCGCAGTCTTATGGCGGGCCAAACGAAGAACTTGCTGTAAGTCGGTGTCCCTTACACCATCGACGAATGTTCGGACTGCTAGCTGGTCTGCGAAGTCCTGCGGAGCGGTAGGATAGGCCAATCTAACTAGACGTTCCACATCGGCCTCGAACTCCTGTAGATTTTCTGATGTCTTCTGATTGCGACACTTTAGTTGGGTTTGGTACACTTGTTGCAAATGTTTGTCGCCGTACCTCATTTCAAGTCGCTCTAGCAGCGCAGAGAAGTCCCGTTGTTGGCGCTCTGGAATACCTTGAAGGACATCCAATGCTTCTCGTCGCAGAGCTATGACCAGCGCCGTTGCTTTCTCAAAATCGTTCCAGTTGTTTGCTTCTGCCGCTGCCTCGAACTGTCGTTTGTATACAGACCAGCAAACTTTTCCGTCGAAAGTCGGTGGTTTAATTCTGATTGCTTTCGCAGTGTCTTCGGACTTTACTTCTCTAGCCGGTCTTATGTTCTCGACCTTCTGTCGCATCTTCTCTACTTCCTCTTGTACTTCTTTCAACTCATCTCTTAGCTTCTCTTGTCTCGTCTCCAATTCTTGTCGTACTTCCTTTAATTCTTCTTGCACTTCTACTCTTACCTCCTTTAACTCTTCTTTCACTTCGGTTCTGACTTCTTTTAACTGTTCTTTTAATCCTTCCTGCTCAATTTTTATTGCTCTCATATCTTCGATCAATTTTTCTTGACCTGCTTTAATTTCTATTTGGCCCGCCTTCATTTCTTCTTGTGCTAATTTCATTTCGTCCTGTCCAGCTTCCATTCTTTCTTGTCCTGTTTTCACTTCTGTTTTCATTTCCTTCATCATTTCCATTAAAGCCTTTATTTGTTCTTCCATTACTGCTGATTGTTTTCTTGTTACTGGCATAAGGCTTCAAAATTCTTCTTCTCTCCGGACCTCTTCTACGATCTGTCGCACTAACTTTCTTCGGGAATCTTCAATTCCCTTACTATCTCACTCCTGACACCAAATGTGACGTGTTCGGTCTCAGAAAACACAATTAACAAAACAAATCAACGAATTTATTTAAGTACTAAAGTTAATTTGACTACACTACAGTTATAAACAAGTCTGCACAATTTATTTCACTAAAAGTCTCCTTTAATCGCCGTTCCGGTAGACACTATCTATCGCTCTCTATGAACTCTCTATCGCCTCTATGGTTCGCCTGTATCGCCTATCGATCGCTTCCAAACATCAGCTGTCCACTGTAAACTAACTCGGTGTGAGTGTCTCGTCCGCTTTTATAGTCTTCTCAGCCTTTTTCTAGGGTATTCTACAGCCGTCTAGTATTCCAATTGTTTTCCCATTGATCTTTGCTGGTGTTTTCTAGATGTTTCAGGAAAGCCGAGAATATTCCTTATGTAATCAGGGAAGATGTTCATTAATTATGCTCACACCAACTTAATTGGCAAGTACTCGTAACAATATCACTTTGTCTATTATCGGTTTTAGTTCGCGCACTGATGCTTTCTTACGACTACTGTTCTTCGGTCCAAAGATGATCACTATATATACACCTTTAGAACTTTCTAGACAATTCGAAAAGGAAATCCTGAGTATTCCCGAATGATGAGTAATAATTAGAAAGTCCTCGATTATTCCAGAATTGAACTTGTTACTTGTCGCCGGAGAATGATTTACATCTTGTAAATTGATAACACGTAAAGTACCGTGTGCGGTGTTTACGCTGTAAGCATGTTAGCGATAACAAGTACATGCCACAAATTGTTATCGCACACACGTACTGTGTCACTGGTCGCTACAATACTAACAATATAAAACTTGACATTAATAAGTTATTAAAACTTTTTCATCCCTTTAATTTTTACATATTTATTATTCAATTTTTGTTTTATTTTTGTGTTACTTGAATTTGTGTTAATTTTCAATGTTTTACTTTATTGTATTTGGTTATCGTTTATTAGTATTATGAATTTTAATAAATAAATTTCCAAAAAAATCAAGTACAGATAGTATGCAACAATATTTTAATATTTTATATAAATTCAACTATTATAAGGGGTAGAAGGCGTTACAAATTTTTTCCTTCAAAAGGGGGCGGTGGTTCAAAAAAGGTTGGGAATCACTGATCTAGACTAAGGGGTTTTGACTACAAAATTGATTAAAATAAAACTACAGTAAAAAATAAGACAATAAATATTATAATCTGTAAATAAAAATGAGAAACTCTTACAACTCTCTAAATTTTTATAATCTTCGATGATAAAATTATATTTTATTAATAAAAATTATCATGCAACTTAACATTTTATCAGCTATCCAATGAAGAACAACATTTTAAAATACGCTAAAAAATAAACTTAATCAGCAAAGGTTCATTTCATTCCAGTTTATTGTACCACCCCCTTTTCCAGTAGCACTGTATAAAGATTATCTATTTGTCGAATAATAAACATGCAACATCTTCTCCCCGAAAAAACACATAGACACTGTGCAAACTTCAGGAGGAAGTGAAGCGAAGTATTAGCATCCTCTAAAAGCGTCTAAGCCTTTGCAAGCTAGGATTGAAATATTGTTGGTATCGACTAACGTCACGATCAAACACATAGGTACGTGTTACGTGTATCAACTGTGTAATTCAACTACCCCAAGCTGAAATGAACAATTTCATGATTCGTTGGCTAATTGTTCGATGCACTTGATCAAGAGCCTAAACTAGCGACTGCTTTAACTAACTGATGATGAGTTCCTAACCATTGACATATGCAAGTAGCATAACAAGTTCAATAAATATGTGTTTAAATATTTTAAAACAAAAGAAAAATATGTAGCGGTTTAATATTAAAATGTCTGTTTTTGATTTTAATTAATATGATACAGCAATTTTGTTATTAGGGTCAATAATCACGTAAATAGAAGCAAAAACGTTTAACATTTAAAAAAAAATAACAATACAACATGAAAAAGTAATGAAAATTAACATAGTTATAATATCACTGTAGTGGGCTATAAATAATTTTAATGAAGGATAAAAAAGAAAAATTAGTGAGTGGGCCAGAATCTAATCAAAACTTTGATAATATAACTGAATTAAAAGATTAAAAGAAGTGTTGTAGGATTTGGACATTGGTTGAAAAATTAATTTAATAGAAAAGTTTGTCGTTACTACAAGATAGAACACCATTTATTTTTTTACCTGACTGGTACCTATAAAGGAGCAATAAAAAAATTAAAACAAATTAATCAGAACCGGGGAAGCAAAATCCTGCAAAAGTTTGAAATGATATCATAACTCATCTGCCCTATAGTGTAGACTTGACACCCAGCCACTAAAACATGTATGTTAAAGCTGGCAATATCTACACACTTGTGGAGGCGACACAATTGAATTAGTGATGATTGATGTAATAGTAAAATTACGAAATGGGTCAGAAACCAAAGATTTAAAAGTTCATTTTAACGAAAAGTTTGCCATTATTACAAGGTATTCGTCGTTTTTACCTCAAGGGTAAAATAGGACATTATGGTAAAAACCGATGAAGCAAATTCTTGCAACAATTCAGAAGACTCACCCACTCTATCGTTCAGACTTTGTACCCACTTATGAAAACATGCGTCTTAAAGCCTGCAGTACATGCACACCGAGGTGACACATTTGGACAAAAGCGTAGTAAGTATTTTGTCAGAACAAGATAGCAATACAGTTGATAAGAAACTGAACTGATAAATTGAAATTAAAAAGATCTTACAAAAACAGAACGTTTTAATACTAATCTTAGAGAATACTGCCCCTTCCGGCCCCTCCCTAACTACGCCCATGGTAGTAAAAATAATTTTGAAAATAAATCAATTTAGCAGGCACATCAAAAATATCTAAGTACAGTTTAAGGAACGTACCCAAACTACGTGACCTATTTTTAAATATTTTACGATCCCTTCCTCTCCTTGGTGACCACTCGTAGTATATGCTAAGACTCCCCCCAACCCCGCCAAGTTGTTACGTAGTATTGCGAATGTGAATTTTAATAATTTCGCACGCAGAGAGTGAAACAAATAAAAATAATTGGGCTGATTTTCGTCATTATTGACTGAGAGTTTAAGAAGCACTCAACACTCCGCGTCATATTCAAATCTAGTTCGAAAAA
This sequence comes from Agrilus mali, assembly GCA_029378335.1. Lineage (NCBI taxonomy): Eukaryota > Metazoa > Arthropoda > Insecta > Coleoptera > Buprestidae > Agrilus > Agrilus mali. Next base: position 22,396,992 of record CM055656.1, read on the forward strand.
GCTCGAAATTTGTCTCGGCGAATTCGACTACGTGACAAAAATCTAAGCCACCCCCCGCTCCTGTGACGGAGCGTAGTATTTTAAAGACCTCTCCCCTTAAATGGGTCACTTAGTATGGGTACGTTCCCTTACTTTTATTTAAAAAAATTGAACGATCTTTATAAATCTACGCATCACCCTGAAAAGAGAGCATAGATAAGCTAAGAAAAATGATCCCAATAGGTATGACAAAAGATTTAAATGTATTCTATTATATTTTTTCGTTATTTTAGTTAAATACAGGATACTAACTTACCGCTACAATAAATTAATTCGAGAAGAATCGAGTCAAAATGTTTTTTTTGGAAATGGAATTTTTTTTAATTATTGCATTTTTATATTTGTTGACGTCTAAATTAATAATATTTCATTAATGTTGCACCACTAGAAGAATTTCTATTATTGAATAAAAGTCCGTTGTCTACTATATTGTAAATAAGATTCAGATGTCAATCACATGACATAATAAATAAAACTTTGATTATCAACGCCACTAATTTAAATTATCCAGACTACAGATTTGTAGTTTCTGTAAAGTTTAAACTAAATATCAAGAGACCAATTATTAATTCAAATTGAAATTGAAAGCGACTGCAAGGAGGCTAAAACGAATGTCTGTTAATGAAGCGAGCGAATTATCTTTGAAAGATTAAGTACGAAAATTACGTTTACAAATGAAATTTCGATTTGTATTAATAAAGAGAAAAACTTCTGCTTGCTTTGGTCCTGGCTAAAATTTAGAGGTTTAGTTTTATTAAAAACAAAAACAATTTCTTTAAAATTATAATGGCTTCCCTACGATTTGATGCTTTCGTACTATAAACTATAGATTAAACAACGAACGGGCTGACTTTAATAGAAAAGTCGTTTCAATTAAATTTAAGTATTTAATGAGGGTTGCATGAAGTATTTTAGCACACTCCTCCTTTTAATGTAGCTATTAGAAGGCGAGGAAATCTTTCAGTACTTCTATAAATTATTACTCAATTAATACCGAAAACGTACGAATTGGTTCTAACCATTGTTAAATAAGACGATTGAGAGCACTTGAAATTTTATTGATAAAGTAAATTAAAATAAGAATGTGATTTAGACAACTGAGTTGTCGAACGTCTAGTATCGAATACTAAAAAACTATCCCCCTTTTCCATTTAAGTTCTGATAGTTAACTTCGTTATAGAGAAAGACAGAAAAAATTAAATTGTTAAATTTTCACGTGTTTTTGTATTTTTGACAAAAATTTTTTTAAATTATTTACCTACTCATTAGCGAATTATATTGTTTTAATCAGCTATAAAATATTTTTTTCGGGCACTCAGTCAAATGTAAGTCGTTTGTAGATTTTTAATACAAATCTTTGTTGAATCCCCACCCATCTAATTTTCTTGAAAGTTTGGTATGTTACACAATTCAGCTTGCTGAACCAGGAATATATACAGGGTGATTCAAATTCGATTCTTACCATTGGTATGTCCTAAACAGTAAGAGACACGAAGCAGTTAAATGTATACAAAGTTGCTTAATACGGTGCATGGGAATGTACAATATTTCCTTTTTCCCTCGAAATATTTTATTTTAGATTCTCATCGCAGATTTATGTATGGACTTCGATTTGTTTTTAATACTTTATTAAGCTTTACGTTCGGTGGTAATAAATTCCAAGTCCGTACTTAAAATTTTAAAGTTGATGATGGTTCAAAAGGCAAAATGTACCTATAAAAAACTGATGGTACCGATGCATGAAACTGAAAAAATTGCAATGAGAACGTAAACCGAAATGTTTTTGATGTGAAACATCTATAGCCGCGGGTAAACCGGGTTTTTGGTGTGGCGATCGTGGCGATTGCATGCCGTGGCAACACTCGTCATGCGCAAGCGCCTGTGCGATTCTCTTCCCACTCGGTTCGACGGTGTCGTTTACTAATAGTAAACTAGAAGATGGAAGTGAATTAATTATGATTGTTGTGTACATTTCACCTAATAAAAAAATGAATATTTGGTTTTTACATGCCATTAATTTCGTTCCTCCAAAAAGAATTTCAATTGCAAATTAACAACAATTAAAGAGAACCTACTATCAGATATGCAACAACAATAGATGCTGTATTTATTAGATGTCTTGATAATGTTATGTCCAATACTTTTGTAACATACTTCAGTTATCCTCGACCAATTATCACAGTAATGCTGTCAGAGGCAACATCGAATATAACTATTATCTACTGAAGTCACTGATAAAAAGAATTGAGTTGTCGCAACATGAAATAAATGTTTGAATTTTAAATTTTTGTATTTAATAAAAATAAATGTTTATTAAATAAATAGTCATAATTTTGTGTAAAAATTCGTAATATTTGATTTTTTCATTATGCCATATTTAGTTCCTGTCGTAATATTGTCTTTCATGCATATTACTTGTGCAAACTCGATGTTTCACATCTGCCAGGCGTCCCGTGACGGCTCATATTTTTAGTTAAAGAAAATCCAAAATTATTATTAATTACCTTAAATATCCCACAAATTAAAAGAAATTTTCTACAATCAAAGGTACCACACCTTTGGCCATTTCATTAGACAACTTTTAATCCCACTTAACTGTCATTGTATCCCTTAATCTTACAAGATCCCAACGGTGGCCAACGAATTTTATATGGTTGACCTGTATATGATTGACGCAAAAACCTTTCCTGCACATTTTAAAGAGTTGAGAAAAAATATCGAAACAACCAATCCCCACCCAAATCTACCCATATCTATCACAAACAGAATGATGATAATCTTCACGTTTACTTCGTTTAAGTTTTATCTTCAAAATTAAAAGATACTTTTTTCACGTTGATGTAAACAAAAATAACTTGGCCACAACTACAAGCATTTCGTTTCTGTTGTTGTTTCCAACAGTAACCTTACAGTCCAAAAAAATGAAAAAAACACTTTATTCACTTAGGTTAGCTACGATGACGAGGTTACAGTTGCACAAGACAGAAGAGTGTGCTGTAAATATTTTTTTTGTCGGTTTTATTATACTTAAAAAAATTATTAACATTTATTAACTTTGCGCAGTGGCGATATAGTAACCAATGAGGCCTACCCGAGGTGCGATTATTGGTAGTTGTAAACTTTAACAAAAAAAAACACTTTAGCATATTTTTGGAATAATTGAATAGATTAGGGTTGGATTCTATTGTTTATGATGTTTTTTTTCAATCCTTGGAAAGTATGTAAAGAGGTGATTTAAATAAAATAAAATCAACTGTTGATTTCCTTAAATATACTTAAAAACATTTAACAAATGTTTTGTCTTACTAAGGCTTCATCAGAAAATTTTTTTAAAAATATTCTATGAAAATCAACAGTTCGTTTTATGTTAATATTGAACCATGAGTCTTCATCAAGTGAATTTACATATGATTAATCATAAAGAGTGATATCTTTACCCAACATGTTGAACGGTATGACATTCCCATTGAAATTTAAAAGGTAAAAGGAGCGGGGGTTCAATTGTATAAGGAAGAAGAACAGACAAGGGTGTTAATAGCATGCTTGGAAAATTGTTGTCTAAAATTTGTAAAGAAAGAATATTTCTTGAATTCCTAGGGTATAGTAAGAGAAATAACAAAGAAAAAGCATTTGTAACCTTCCCTAGCTTTTTTTTTATTTTAAGAAGAGAAAGTTTTACATAATTAGACGATTCAAAAATAAATAATTTTAATAAATAATATTTTACCATTTATATAGAATTATTTTTTAAGTTTTCATTATTAAATAGGTAAATACTTTTTGAAACTTACGAAGATGCTAATTATGAAAATTTTTAATCATTAAAAAGTGCTTTTTTTATATTGCTCGCTTGCTAGGGTAAATGTTATTTTATCAACAAAACCATAAAAAAGGCATCTTTATAAGAAAGTTGCTGTTTAATTATAAAGTTTTCCCATAGCAGTAGTCTAGTTTGTTATCTTTACTGCCGAATATTTCCGTTTAATCTCGTAACACAATTAATATTAACCTTTTCTTACTTTTTAATTGGCATTAGCTGCTTCTTAAGTGAAAATTTGCATTGATTAATTTCCAATCATTTTTTTTATAAGTACGTTTGAAATTTATAACGATTTTTCTCGAATGTCTTTTATTGGTCATTTCGGAGACTTTTCAGTTTAATCAACTGGGGATCTTTAATGGGCGCTTTGGTAGAGATATCAAATAATGAAATTGAAACAACACAGTGGATTGTAATAATATCGAGTAAGATTAAGAATGACCCTCACAATGATTCCATGATTAACAATTTTTGGTTTTAACAGAACTTATAGAATTTCCTCTTTGGAACGGTTCGCAAAAGAATTTCCCATAATTTGAAAGGAATTGTAAAATCGATGTATTGTTATTCTAAAGATAATTGCAAAGATAGGTTTTTTACAACCTTAATTCATTGTTTGCTTTTATTATTTGAACGTAACACAAATAAAGTAAAGAAATTTTTCAATAATTTCTCAGAAAAGCTGTTGACACGAGAGTGGTAACCTTATAAGTGTTCCATTTTTCCTTTAGAGGTATGAAGCCCTGATAATAAAAATGTTTTTCGCCAGTAGGTATTATACATTATAATTGTTCCCAATAATTCGGAGTCACCTACAAGAATGTAGGTTGTAGGTTAAAAGTACAAGTTGGAATTAAATTGACCTCGGGGTCACGACCTAAATTTTTGAGACCTATGTGATGACTTTACCAAAATACATTGGCCTTCTTTTGTTTGACAAATGTAGGCCAAAGTTTAAATTTTCCCATATTCGATTGAATTCTATACTATCTTATCGTAAGTATAATTTTCTGAATTGGAAACATTCTATTATATATATCTACTTAGTTGAGACGTTTTTCTAATTAGAACGCAGTGGTAAAATAAGTATTCTTTTGGTACATTACAGAATACTCAAATTATAATAATAAGCAACAATTTATCTTCTTTTGCAAAATAATTATACATATCGATAGAAAGTATTTTTAATTGGATCAAAATTAAAAATCTTAATTTAAAACATAAAATAATAAAAATGTTTATTTAGTTAAGCAAACCCCTTCAAAGATGGGGGTCTAAATTTAGCTTTTATTTTACTAAGAAAATCTCTTCTAAAGGACTTTTATTTTAATCAACCCTTATTATTAGATACATCGTAGTAAATAACACAATCTTCCCATTTACCAAGTGTAACTTTTTTAATTGAAAACGAGCTGTTCTATCAAAACAATAAGAATAATGTTTTTTGAATAAATTAATCATTAGAGATTGCTAATTTCACCCTTTATTAAAAAGAGGATGATTAAAGAAATTCCATTACAATTGTTGCTGTTAAGATAAAATGTCTACCAAAGCTAATTCTTCTATCCACTTCCTAAGTTGAGAATGTAAAAAGTTTAATGAACCTTCAGATATATATTTTTTTTTATTTGACGAGATAAACCTGGAACACCCTGCACGTATGTTGTATAAATAATTCTGATTTTTAGAATATCACTATAGCCAGGAACTTACTATTTTCCAGAACTTCTTTTCGTAATTAAGATTTCTGAAAATAACTAAATAAACTTTCAATGTATTTTTCAGGTGGACTGTAAATATTTAACTTTTGAACTTTGTCTATTTATGAGGGTAGACATCAATTGTTCATCCAGCATGTATTGTTCTAGAATTCAGAGAAAAAAAACTCGGAACGTTCATGGTTAGTTCAACTTCAAAAGCTTCCTAGCACAAAGTCGATTTCGTATATAAGTTAAACCTTTAATTGCTTGAATTCCATGTGCCTGCTCTACGTGATACTTCAATGCGGGTTGAGTTTCCTCCTTCATTGCTTATCTCCAAGTTAAGCCAACAACTGTATACCGAGTTACTACAACTCAAATGAAAAGCTAAATGTTGTGCTCCCATTTTCTCTATCTGAAACCACTACTTCACAACAATAGATTTGTTTAGAAGCCACAAAACGGAATTAATCTCCTGGCCTTATCCTACACTCATCTTGCCAATAACAATTTTGGATTTTCACAATAAACAAGTTAAATATATATTAGCTCTTGCTTGGTGGAAGTTACTCTTCATGGTAGAAAACGTGACTTTCTAGTATCTGTTGATATTTGAACATTTGGAAAGATTGTATGTTAAGTAATTAACAGCATCTGAAGAAATAATTTAAAGCTCCACTGAATTAATTTGAGAGAGATCTATTGACTGACCACTTAGAAATATTGTAAGCACCTGGAAGTTTACTATTACAAATTATAGGTGGAAATTATTTTCCTGAAATATTTTGAGAACCATAAGTCTCACAAAAAAATATTTATTCAAATTTAGAATTGAATTCTCTACAGTTTTCGTCGATATGCTTTTCAACGTAAAAAAGGGAAAACAAAAGTATTAATTTGATAATAAACGATACGTTTCAAGAAAAAAATCATTTAAGGGTTTTTTAATTATTTTCTAAAAAACTTTTATATTTGCACATGGCTCTTAAAAAAAGACGGAAGAGTGCATTAAATTAATAAACAATAAAAATAAAAAGATGCTCCTTGAATAAAAGTAGTATCGTCATTATAGGCAACACTCCACGCACTGAGAAGCGTCAAGGCCTGTAGTGGGTTGCCAAAATTTTGCTAGTACATTAGGTTAGGTTAGGTTAGGTTAGGTTAGGTTAGAATAGGTTCAGCCCCTACAAAAAAGCCATTAAGCCACGAGGTTTTTTCTAGTGCCAAAGCGATCAAAATTTGATTTGCTCCAGAGCTTTCCAAAATATAAATTCTAGAGACTTTTGAACGTATTTTTCACACTAATAAGATTTTGGCAACCTATTGTACGGCTTGACTGCTCTTTCGATATTGTGGGTTGTCTACTACAACTATTCTGTAATTTTCAACATAAATATGTAAGTCATAGGACAAGGTTAATCAAGAATAGTAACTTACAACGTATCTTCTCATTGTTTCTCACCTATGGGTGGGGCGGGTCTCTGTTTATTTACGTACAAATATAAATATCTGTCATTTTAAATATGAGGTGGGTATTTAAGTATCAGTTGTACATCCTCTTGCAGATTAAAATAGTAGTTGTCTCTTTAGGAAAAGTAACACGTAACAATAATAGACTAAAATATTCGCCAATACATATTTAATTTGATGTTAGAAAAAATGGTTAAGGACGTTCCCAAAAAAAATCAATTTTCTTACGATTCTTTTGAGACTTAAAATACACATACTTATAAGTGTCCTTTATACGTAGGAATTTTTTTCAATCATTCTTGCGGTAGTAAATTTCTAAATATTGACTATTAAAATTTGCATATTTAACATGGGAACCCTATCCCGATCGATTTTAAAGCGAATATTTTATTAAATCACAATAGTAATTTTCTTACAATTGTTTTAAAAAACTGAGAACTATTAATAAAGATATATGACAAATATCTTTGTGTAAAAATCACTATGACAAGCGGTATTGGTTTTGTTATAAAAAATATTAAAAATGAGCTAATTTTTATAACAAGTAAAATATTTATTCGTATTTAATATTAATAAGTAGCCTGTTAACATCATAAACTTTGAATTAACGTAAAATACTAGTAACACATTTTTTTCTCTTCATAAACAACACGTACCTATCTCAAGCACAGTAAAAATACAATGCTGCCAGATATGAAAAACGACGCAATAGAATCATTTTTGTAGTTCTGCGCATGTGAGCAGAGGCGAAAGAATGTACTGTATCTCAACTATTTTTTATTGTAGTCATGGTAGTTTACAAAGGGGGAATTTTTAACAAGTTGAGTACAACTGCTCTTTGGGAACGTCCTTAATGAGAAAATTAGAAAAGCAGAAACATCAAAAATCGGAAAAGTAAACTAGGGCAGCTTATCTTTGTGTTGGAATCGGGCAGCTTATTTGAATCTCCTCGAATTAACGTAAAACCTAGTCTTCAAATTGAGACAAAAAGAAGTCGTTATGAATATTAATTAAACAAAGTAGTTGCTTCGCTGCCGCTTTGAGCCAAATTTAAATGCAAATCAGGTGTTTCTTGTCGCAGAGCTTTTTTCAATTTTCTTAATCCCTTTTAAAATAAGTATAAAAGCCGCTTAATTATTGTTGAGACTGTCCGCCGTACGCAAATCTTACACAAGCAATCGAAATCACTAGTGAAATATATATAGTTGATCATATTGATCAATATATTAAATTGATGTTGTCTGCCCCCGATCCTATTCATAAATGATTTTGACAAGCAACTCAATCGTAAAAAATCGAATGGTATCGGGATTTTCTTGCTTATGAAACGCTAGTTTATGTCACCGTTACTCCCGCCTCCAATGTAATATTAATAACACAGAATTGAGCAATTATTAGTATTTGCTCATTTTGGATGTGGTGGGATAGAACTGCTCACTTACTCTAACATTAGGCAGCCACCAGTGTTACAGACAAACAAGTATATTGGTTGGTTAGTTGAAATAATAGTTAAATAAGTATTAAAATTAAATTGTATTTTTTTTAATATTTATAAAATTTACTTACAATAGTTGATTAAAATTATAGAGAGGTTTGTAACAATATTTCTTAGCACTTGCCGCAACCATAAGCTAGTTTATTGCAAAATAATTATTAAAACCCATTAGTTACCTCTTTAAGCTAATTATTTGAAAATCATAACGGTTTGCCTCATTGAGAACTCATACCTGTAGGTGCCCATCTATATACATATGAATAAATTTGTGTATAAATAAATTTCTATTATAAATAAAGGTAAATCCAGTAATACACCCATAACACAAAATAATTTAACGATCTAATAAATACAGTTTATGTACTGTACAAGAATGTCTTGTAAACGTTAATAAATGAAGCGAATGGACGCTCGTAACTTTAAAGCTTTGTAATATACTGCATTCAACAATACCATTACAAAGCAGCGTTGTACAGGTGAAACGTTTTTACGATCTACACGACAGTAAGGGGGATGATCTATATTTATATTAGATAGGTAATAATACGTGCACATTGTACATAGTCCTTGCAACTTTTTATAGAATTTATTACAAAAGGAGAGAGATGAAACTACATATATCTTTTGAGTTATAGAACTCCTCAAATCTCAATGTATCTATAAGAAGAAAAAAAAAAAAACAAAATGCCTGGCGAAGCAGAACGAATAGGTCCTAACTTCTGCTATACGACAAAGTAATATTGTACAACTAATAATGTTGGTAGATTCTACAGTGGGATACATAATTGTAAAATATATATAAAATATAAGTTAAAAAAAACATTGTGGTGTAGTTTTAAAATATCTTCGATCTTTTATCACTTCCGGTTATACAGGAAGTTAACGTCAACAAATGGAACCGCCCAATTTCTTTTTGCATTTTCGGATTTCTCATCAAAATTAAAGGTCATGTTGATAATGTAACCCTACCTTGATTCTCAGCAGTTTTTCAGTTAATTAATTCATTATTTTCAAAATTTTTTTCGTTTGCAGTATCTCCCTTTATCGCGGTTATCTTCGAGACTAATTGATAATAATAAATTATTTACACCCTAACGTTTTAGCATGATACCAAATCGTCCCAAAATTTTTGGAAAAAATATAAGGAAAGGGTTAAAACTTGTCATTATTATCATAAATTAAAAATTAAAATAATTAAAATAAACTCAAGAAACTGTACAATTTTTATTTTTAAAAGAATACTTATTTTTCACTTTTAAATGTTCATGACGCACTTACATAATTGTTTACAGTAGGCACAAATACATAGGAATCTATTGTTTCTATGTATTTAATAGTAAATGCATACAGGAAGACCCTGCCGCCTTCCCCGAATATTATATTTAATTTTTAGTTTATATCATTTATATAAATAAATATTTATTAGGGTTATACATCGTTGAAAGTTTCATTTTAGGGCCTACCTAACTACCTAAATAAAAATTCAATAAGAAAAAACTAAAGTTACCAACAACAAATAAAAATCTGGAATTGCTGTTAACACCAATAAATTTCTTTTGAGTGATGTGAAGGTTTTAAAGCAGTCGTATTAGGCGTTATCGAGTTATTGTGATAAATGGAAATTGGCAAATTTTAGTTTTCCCAGAATATCTCAGAAACGAAAAAAGTTTGAACTAATTTGAGATGAGATTTGTTTGTTGCTCCATCTCTTTTAATAGCCAAGGTACAAATGATGAGCATGGAAATACGGACGCACTGTATACAAATTTGTCGTACATACATACATACATAGATATGCAGTAACCAAATTGAAATTTATTCAATTATCCGATTCTTCGCATAGGTAAATCAGATAGATTGTTGCGCCTTCCCTTTCCAATATTCTTCCTTTAGTACTTTCTGAATAGTTACAAATAACTTACTAATAAGTAACCCACGAGTATACCGAAATAGCAGCCACCTGCAGTATTATAAGAAAAGAAAAATGTACGCTCTACTAATTAAAAAGTAATTAAAGATTACAAAATGTATCAGTCAAAATCTTAATAGGTACTGGATACCACAGTGTCAAAGTAATACGTTGGATATCTTAAGATATTTGCAGGGCCGGACCGTGACTTTAGGGGGCCCTAAGCTAATACTACATAGGGGCCAACCTAATTACTCAAAGTATAGAAAAAATGAGACAGTAAAATATTTTATTTATATTATAATATATTATGGATTCTTTCGCATTATCGTCTATTTTTGACTTTAACTTGACTTAGTTGGGGGCCTCTTGAATCCACGGGGCCCTGGGCTGAAGCCCAAAAAGCTATATGGTAGATCTGGCCTTGGATATTTGACATTTTGTTCCTAAATTGTTCCAGGATAAATTTTTACTTTATCAATATTTCTCAATTAGCAGTTTTATTAAATTTTAATACACTAATCTACCTGTAACATTCTCAGCAAAACCTGTTTGGGTTTTTACAGGAAAAAGTGATGTTTTTTAATTTTAAATGTTATTTAATTAAATAAGTAATATTGCAAAATATTCGTTAATCGGTAAATATACAATATCGTTAAATATCTAGTTAATAAATGCATGTCGTACTCTCCTACAACCGTTTTTTTATCTCAGAATCCGAGTGTATATGTTACCGGCAATCTGTATAATTCAGGTATTGTATACAATACCTAGGAAATGTATAGAATACCTAGAGCGTCCAGGCAATGTATAAAATACTATGAATATTATTGTCTATTATATACTTTACCTAGGCAATGTATACAATTCCTAGGGATTGTATAGAGTACCTGTTGGTCCAACGGCAAAGTGCAAACCCTATAAATGAAACATGTTCTATTACTTAAAATTAACTTTATTAAAATTGTATTAAGACTTGAAATACCGTTAAGTTCTAATAAACTTTTATAAACAATTAAATATTCTTTAAAGAACCACTTAAGTATTACCTTTGTGTTACTACAGTAAAATCATAATAAAATTAACGTGAAACTTAAGAAAATCTTCTGGCTAAAAGTAACATAATGTAATTTGCTTAGAAGTACTCAGGTAAGTAATAATTATTAATATTTTAAGAAACAAAATAATTCTGTCAAAATAATAAGTAGGTCTACATCCTAATCAAAATCAAGTAAGTAAAAACAAATTATTTATTCTTGCATGAGGAACTATAATGACATTTTGAAGTGCTTTTAAGACTTTTTAGTATCACAGTATTTTTCGCAATTACATTTGACAAATCCCTGACCTGTCCCCGTAGATTGCAGAGTCGCTACTGTACAGAGGGTCGTTTCTAGATGAGGGACATCTTTTTTAAGTAATTCTTGATGACAAATTGTAAATTGCTGTCTTGAATACAATGTCTTAATAATAAATTTTCCCGCTCGAGTCTTTTACACACATTACCGGCTGTGCATTCGGTATTGTATAGAATACCTAGGCATAGTATGAAATAAATAATATTTCATACATTACCTGCACGTTTTAGGTATTCTATACATTGCCTGGGTATTGTATAGAATACCGGATTATACAGATTGCCGGTAACATATATTTAAACCTTATTAAGTTTTAGCGGTGCAAATTAACAACTAAAAACACTTCAATTGTTGTAAATATCGTCATTTACTGCATTTCCGTAGCTGAAAAGAAACAAAGCTTACCTACTGTAAAATCGTGTAAAATAGTTTTACACGTCTAGTACTATTTACTAGAGTATTTCGAAGTGAATGCGAGTTAATGAAATGCTTGTCACTTTTAATAATTTAATGACAAAAAAAGAAACTAATACTACAGATGAACAAGTGTTACTTAAAATAATGATAATAAAATTGTATGTTTAAAATGAAATGATGTTATTGACTGGATTTGCTGAATGCTGAATTGGAACTGATAGTTGAAAATGTTTTTCTGTTTCTACCTGGGGGTACAAACCGGTTCCATTGGGCAGTCGGGGTAATTTGGCCAAGTCACTGACCCTGAAGGGTTCAATTGTATTGCAGGGAATATTTATTTTTATGTTTATATTGGACTTTCCAAATTACCCCGAACGTGCTCCAACAGTAGACATCGTCCAGTCGTGCTAAATTATCCCCTAATAAAATTTTGAATAGAATGGAACACCTACCTACTTAGTACTGTTATCTACTGAACAGAAATAGTGAAACAAGGACAAGTTAGCTAGGTATTACTATTTGGGCATCTTCTGATGTACTTGCTTACCTAACAGAGTTAACAAAGTTAAATATGTTAACGTTTTATTAAAATACGTGCCATATCGACAGTCAGCGATGTATTTGCCTACGCTATCCGCTCCAGACATTAATCAGCAGATTCTTCAGTTTTCTTTCGTTCAATAATAATTTAATATAATCAGTTACCAAAAGTTACTCTAACGGGTCGGTTCGGATCTTATCAAGTACATATCTAACGCACATGGTGTATTGTTATATACTATAAGAGGTAACTCCTACTCCCAAAAGCCAAATTATTATCAAATGTAATCAATTGTAACAATTCATAACGATTTAAATAAAATAAAGGCTTAAAAGTGTAATCAATTCGTTTTTAAAATCTTTTTAAAAACACAAGGAGTAGTTCCGAACAATTAACTGGCGCAGTCGTGACGGATTTTTGGACATTCTGTTCTTAGTGCAACCACAAAAATTCGGAAATTGGAACCGTGTGAAGTGCACAAAGTGTCATCTGATACGAAAAGTCAGCGTGTTCTCCAAAAATCCACGAAACCATCGCTTCTGACGAGATCGACATTGCGGTACCCCGACCAAATTGGCAACGAGGGCAGCACCCGATAAGAAACTCGTAGAAGGCAATTGCACACTTCGGGAAAGTTAACCAAAATTCCTCAAGGAGCAACCCCACACAGGTGAGGTCTCCCACAACAATCCAAGAAGCAATTGCACACTTCGGGAAAGTTAACCAAAATTCCTCAAGGAGCAACCCCACACAGGTGAGGTCTCCCACAACAATCCAAGAAGCAATTGCACACTTCGGGAAAGTTAACCAAAATTCCTCAAGGAGCAACCCCACACAGGTGAGGTCTCCCACAACAATCCAAGAAGCAATTGCACACTTCGGGAAAGTTAACCAAAATTCCTCAAGGAGCAACCCCACACAGGTGAGGTCTCCCACAACAATTCAAGGAGCAACCCCACACAGGTGAGGTCTCCCACAACAATTCAAGGAGCAACCCCACACAGGTGAGGTCTCCCACAACAATTCAAGGAGCAACCCCATACGCTGAGGTCTCCCAAACAACTCAACAAACAACCCCACGCAACGCACAATCAACAATTCAAAAAAAATTTGAAGAAACGCTACGCATCGGATACGTCGATTAAAAGTAAGATTTTTATTTATTGCACAAAATTTTCTCTCTTTGTTAAACACAGTTTTTTTTTTTTATTATTGTAATGTAATTTTTATTTAACTTATACATATTCTGTATGACTGATCGAGTAGAGCTCATAGACATCGAAACTCTGAACGAGTCGATTAATTCGATTAGATTAGATAGTTTATTAGATAACGAATCTAACACTTATTCTTCTTCACAAGAAATAGACAATTTATCCTCAAATTTTAGTAATCAGGAAGTAGATACGTTAGATTTAGAATTAACAATGCCAAACCAAAACGTAGTAAATCCACCAACTACAGAACAACTAATTTCTACAGTTAAAAGTTACGGCGAAATTTTACCAAAATTTGATGGTAAAGCCAATACGTTAGAGTCATTTATTATTAAAATTGATAAATTTAATGATAAGTATGGTAACACAACCGATAATACCCTAAACGAATATACTTTTTGTCTTATTTGTAACAAGCTCATAAATGAAGCAGGTGACTTTATCGCTTATCGACCAGATTTAGACACCTGGCCAAAATTAAAAGAAGCCCTAAGAAATAAATTCGGAGACTTTGTAGATCGCAAAATCCTTTCTCACCAATTCAAAAATTTACGAATTAAACCACACGAAACACATAACGAGTTTATTGAACGAATTAAGTCTATACAAAATCAATTAAATCTGAAAATTAGAGCAGATAGGGATGCCACGGAAAACCAAAAGGAAATTTATGAACAAATTAACGAGCAAACAGCACTCGAAGTGTTATATAATAATTGTCCACCCTTATTGCAAACAATACTAGATGTGAAAGAACCAAACTCATTAACAGTTGCAACAGCAATAGTCCTGGGTTATCTATCAAAACACCCGCCGGATAAAACTAAAACGGAGGCAAAATTTTCGTTTAATCCGTCCAAAATTCAAAATTTGAGCACTAAACCCAAATTCCCCCAAACTACTAATGTGTCCAATAATTTACATAGGCCAAATTTTTACAATAAACCAACTAACTTTAGCGGAAATCAACGTAATCCTTTTGTAAATCGCAATTTACCAATTAATAGTTCATTTCAGAGATTAAACATTCGATCTCAAAATAGACCAACCCAAAATAATTTAACTAATCAAAATCGACCATCTCAGTCAAATCAGCAAAACATGCAACAACGAGATTTTAACACAAATTCGAATTTCCAACGCACAGCATTTAAGAATTGGCGACAACCTAATGTGTCGTTAACCGAAATCGAACCCCCTCACGAAAACAGCCTAAATTATGAAACAACCGAAAATTCTGAACAATTGTTAGATAACGACTATTATAACTACAACGATAATTGTTATGACCCTCACTTCGACGAATGCATGGAAGATAATACACAATTAGCATCACTCGACACATACGAACGATCGGAAATTCAAAATTTTCCTCTACGTGCCTCGGAAATGAATTAGAAAATTATATTAACCCAAATACAATCTTAAACATACAAAATCATTTTTCAACCCTACCATGCTTAATTTTAGACATAACAGACCAAATTTCACTTAAAATATTGATAGACACCGGAGCTACCAATTCATTAATCAAACCAGAAATAGCAGAAAAGTATTTTTCAGACCAAATTTATGAAGAGTTCTTCCTTTTAAAAACAATTACAACCGAAACCTCGCATAGTCAATGTGTAGACATCGATCTTTTTCAGGAAAATCAAAATCTAAAATTTTTTATTGTAGAATTCCACAAACACTTTGATATATTGTTAGGCTCAGATAGTTTAGAGATCATGAGAGCAAGGCTAGATTACGAAGATGGAACCATGATTTTAAATAATGAGGCTTATTCCTTAATAAAATACGATACATACTTAGCCAATCACCTAGATAGACAAAAATTCCCAATATCAATCAGGAAAGGTCCAGTCTTGATACCAGAACAGCAGGTAAACAATGTCAGAATACCGGAAACAATTACGATCGCGGATAATTACCAATGTGAAGTCCCCATACAAGGAACTTTACCTCAAAATTTAGAAATACCCAAAATTAAAGCTCAACATATTAATCCTAAAGAAGTCAGCATTTGTAATATCAGGAAAAATAATCAATTTATTCACAAAAGATTATTAAAATTAGAACTAGATCATCTACCTCAGGAACAAAGCTTAAAAGTAAAATCTCTTTGCGAACAATACGACGAAATATTCTATAGGGAAGGTGATGTACTAACATTTACCAGCACCGTTAGACATAAAATACCACTTAATTCTGATGTACCAATTTTCACCAAACCGTACCGGTTTCCTCAAATCCAACGAGAAGAAATAAACAGACAGATTAGAGAACTTAAAGAACAGAACATAATAACGGAAAGCGAATCGCCATATAACTCACCAGTATTTTTAGTTAGCAAAAAACCGGACAAACAAGGTAAAAAGGCATGGAGAATGGTCATAGATTTCAGAAAACTAAATGATAAAACAATCGAGGATAAGTATCCCATCCCCAATATCGCTACTATTTTGGATCTGTTAGGCGAATCAAACTACTTCTCGAAACTCGATCTGAAATCCGGGTATCATCAAATAGAAATTGAACCAGAGGACCAATTCAAGACAGCGTTCTCAACGGAAAACGGTCATTACCATTTCTTGCGTATGCCATTCGGTTTGCGTAATGCACCTGCGTGCTTCGCGCGAGTAATGAACCATGTATTAAGAGGATTAGTAGATAAAATATGCCTTGTATATTTAGACGATATTATAATTTTAGGAAAAACATTTGAAGAACACATTAATAACCTTAAATTAGTATTTCAAAGATTGAGAGAACATAAATTTAGAATACAAACGGAAAAATCGGAATTTTGTTTGAAAGAAATAGAGTATTTAGGTCATTTAATTACTACCACTGGAATCAAACCGAATCCTAAATTAGTTCAAAAAATTCAAACCATAACATTACCTAAAACAGTCAAGGAAATCAAATCTTTTCTGGGACTCACCGGATATTACCGGAAGTTTATAAAGAACTATGCTACTATCACCAAACCGTTGACCTTATGTCTGAAAAAGAATTCTAAAGTAGAGCATAATACTGAGTTTGTTAATGCATTCAACGCAATTAAGCGGATAATTAGTAATCCCCCAATTTTGTCATATCCAGATTTCTCAAAACCCTTTAACGTCACATGTGACGCTTCAAAATTTGGACTAGGCGCAGTATTATCGCAAGGACCCATAGGCAAGGACAAACCAATCATGTTTATAAGTCGAACAATGAATGAACATGAGCAAAATTACTCTGTTATAGAAAAAGAGTGTCTCTCAATTATTTGGGCAGTTAAAAATTTTAGACCATATATATATGGAAGACAATTTAACATCGTTACGGACCACAAACCCTTACAATGGTTGTTTAGTATAAAGGAACCTAATTCTAAACTAATAAGATGGAGACTTAAGTTAGAAGAATTCGAATATAACATCATTTATAAAAAAGGCAAAAACAACAGCAATGCCGATTATCTATCTAGAATCGAAACGAACGTAATAGAAACATCCGATGACCTTTTGTCATTATTTAATAATATAGGAGATGTTAGTCGAAGAGAGCCAGTAGACATAGAGAGCCTAGATGAATTTCTAAATTTAGATCAAACTAACCACCAGACCAATCAAAACCAAATTCCATCGAAAAATAAAAATAAAATCAAAATTTTATCTGACGTTACACTAAAACCATTACAAAATACACAATATACTGATGATGTAACACAACATTCACAAGAAGAGAATACAAACGCTACATTACCAATTACTGAAAAACCCTTGAACTATTATAAAAATCAATTTATCTTCTCACTTTCAAACAGACCCAGTTTTAAACAAATGCATATATTTAATAAATCGCGTAATTTAGTTCACGTTACACAACAAAATTATGAAAATGAAATAGTAAATATACTAAAAGAGTATACCAATCCCAATGTCATTAACGCAATAAATTGTAAAACCAGAGAACTCTATGAAGATATAGCACATTTAGTTAACCAAAATTTCGACGGAAAAGTAAAATTTGTTTATACAAATGTATTATTAAGAGACATTACCGATGATCGTGTACAACAACAAATTTTAACTAAAATGCATAATCCAGACCATAGAGGAACTGAAGAGTTATGTAACGAAATCTCACGGTACTACTATTGGCCAGATATCATGGGAACATGTAAAAAATTCATAGATCAGTGTAGTATTTGTCAGCAGGCGAAATATGAGCGTCACCCTGTCAAATACAAATTAAATTTAGCCCCCACTTCAAAATTACCCTTCGAAACTGTTTATATTGACACGTTCACTGTTAGCGGTAAAAAATATCTTACAGCAATAGATTCCTTTACGAAATATGTAATGTTCAATCCTTTAAATTCGCACAATTTACCAGACCTTGTTGAAGCATATATAAATCTTTTTTCTAAATATAAAATGCCTAAAACTTTAATAGCTGATAATGAATTTAATAATTCATTCTTTATCGATATGCTACGGATTCATAAAATAAATTATCATTTTATCACGCCCTGTCACTCACAAAGCAACGGACCAATAGAAAGAGCACATAGCACCCTCATTGAGATTATAAAAACTATCTCGGCTTCGAAAAACAAAATATTAACAGCGGATATTTTCGAAAACGCGGTGATAATATATAATCGAACTATACATTCTCAAACTGGATGCAAACCCATCGAATTATTATTTGGACACATAGAAGCAAACGACATGTTAGACGTTTTTGACCAAAACCATTATCATCAATATACTAGCGAGCTTTATGACCGAATAAAAGCCTTATACGACTTAGTTTATCAAAAGGAAGTAGATCAGAAAGAACTTGTTACAAGTAAACCAAAATCCAAAATGCAGGCATATCCCAGTAAATGTTTCTGAAATATTAGTTGAAACAATAAGTGATGAGAAATACTTAATAATAGCCCCAGAAATAACATTGATACATACACAATGTGGTACCGAGGAAGTTCATAGCCTCAAAGGAATTTATTTGCTAATAATTCCGTATTCTTGTTCATTTATAGCAAAAGACTTTAAATATATCAACTTACAACAAAATCTAAAAGAAGAACCGGTATATTTACCATTAATAAATGAAAACATCGCAGAAGTCAAACCAATTCAATTAAACCTAAAATCAATTGACTTGGATAGACTTTCCGAAATTACCTTACAGGCTAATGACCCTCTAACGTATGTAAAAGAACAATTAGACAATAACAATAAATATAAATATGCATTTATAGCAATCTTTATAATCATAATACTAAGCTTAATTATTATAATTTGTAAGCGACACCGCATTACGGAATATTTTGTTAAAAAATAATAAGATAAATGAATCAATTAAATTAGAAGCTGAATACAGCAAAGTGAACGAACGGCAAGGAAAAACTTGTGTAGCCTTTCCTTCACTTCCAAACCGTAATGAAGTGTAACTAATATTGTTAATTGAAATGTTTATTAACCATTTATTATTATATATATATATATTAACCAAATTTTAATTTTTTGTATTTGTAACCAAAAATGTAAAATTTGTACTTAAGGAGGGAGGAGTTAACAAAGTTAAATATGTTAACGTTTTATTAAAATACGTGCCATATCGACAGTCAGCGATGTATTTGCCTACGCTATCCGCTCCAGACATTAATCAGCAGATTCTTCAGTTTTCTTTCGTTCAATAATAATTTAATATAATCAGTTACCAAAAGTTACTCTAACGGGTCGGTTCGGATCTTATCAAGTACATATCTAACGCACATGGTGTATTGTTATATACTATAAGAGGTAACTCCTACTCCCAAAAGCCAAATTATTATCAAATGTAATCAATTGTAACAATTCATAACGATTTAAATAAAATAAAGGCTTAAAAGTGTAATCAATTCGTTTTTAAAATCTTTTTAAAAACACAAGGAGTAGTTCCGAACAATTAACTACAGTTGGCAATTATTTTACGTGAAGAGCCATTCTTCCATGAATCACCTGCTAATCACCTGTTCTTTTTTCTATATAATATTAAATTAACTGGACAACCTAACAAGGTGTAAAGAAAAGCTTTAAACACCGTGATATTCCACAGATTTTATTTAATGTCGGTCAGGGTATAGGTAGGTACGCACTAGTATCTATATAATATTTATTATGTACATACAAGGTGATTGTTTTCAACTTATCTCCATTACGTACCTCAGAAATTTTGGTCGATTTTGTCTCAAGAAGTAGCCTAAAATTTTAAAATATTTTCGATCTTTTCACGTTCGTCATTTTAAACGGAACCCCCAAGTTTTTTTTTACATTTTCCGACTCCTCATCAAAATTAAGGGTCATGTTGATAAAACAACCTTGATTCTCAACAGTTTATGAGTTATTTCATTGTTTTAAATTTTTTTTCTGTTCGCAGCATGTTCCGACCGACGGTGTAAGCAAAATGTCATTAAATATCACTGTAAGGGCGCTTTTGGATATTTGAAAGTAAATGGATAATAATTCAAACAATGTTTCAATTTTTACTGTTTAAGTTTACGTATTAACTTAAATAAAATCCTTTGTAAAAGTAAAAAAGTTGCAGGTACTAAATCCGTTTTTTAATATTCTCACATGATATCAATTTTAGACGCACAGTATCTTAATATTTTTGATGTAACAGTGTAATAAAAAACATGGAATGCTATTTAAAAAAATATTTTTTTATTTATTTTTAATTGATGATATTATTGTCAAGTTTTAACTCTTTCCTTATTTTTTTTTTTTTAATTTTCGGACGATTTGATACCATACTAAAACGTTAAGATGTTTAAAGATAATTTATTTTTTAGAAAAATTAGGATATAATGAGAGGTAGAAAATAAAAATTGGAGTATTGATCTTAGTAACGTCGATCGTATTTATTATTTCGATTGTCTCCTTCTGACCATCGGTCAATGGATTATATTAGCTTTTTTTATGACGTGTTGATTAAAGTCCAGTTTGTACCCCTACCTTTTGGACTTCTATTATTTACTATTCCCAAGAGAAATTGGTTCTTATCAGATAAAAATATAAATATTGAAAAGAAGAACAATCATGAAATTATTATCAACGAATTTCTCTTGTGTCTACTAAGATAAGTAATTACTAACATCCTCTACAATATTGTGACAGATGTGTCATTCTGACGTTGACAAGCGCCGACTGCGAAAATTGTGTGGAAGTAACCTATGACGCGTTCCAGAAAGTCCGAGAGTTGCTGGACGTTTCGAGAGTTGCCTAGAAACTAGTGATGTGCCGGATCGCTAAAATTGTATATCCGCGGATACGGATCTGAAAACGGATATTTGGTCTGAAGATCCGCGAATACGGATACGGATACGGATCTTTACTTTCTTCGAGTACGCGACGGTAAATATTGTAAGTACATCGACCTTTTAAAAGAGACAAACTGTTATGATACTTTTTAAGAGCTAACTTTTATAATAGATTGTCTCTTTGCAAAGATCCATGTGCAATATTTACCGCCGCGTATAGTTTAGTGTGACACTGGGCAGCACAGCTAACGTTTGTGTTTGGTATAACAGTTAAGAAAAATGTCTACAAAACACCATCAAATCCAATAATGCAATATTAATGTCGCAATAATTTTAAAACTAAAATAATCTGGTCGCGTCTAATCAATTTAAGACGACCGTCTTCTTCGGTCGTCGTGTGCGTTCTGTCCTTGGTGATTTGGTGAACCATGTGGCAGGCGGTATCCCTCTTAATATTTATTTTTTGCTTTATTTATTGCCGCTTTTGTCGGCAATAACCCGCCACGCACTCATCTATACACACAGTACTGCCTAAATCTATATTGATCGGCACAATATATATATTTCATCTGCAAATTTAAAATTAATAAGGTAAAAGATCCGTAAAAGATCCGCCAAAAACTAACGGATACGGATACGGATACGGACCTCTCTTCTCCCTCGGATATCCGCGGATACGGATACGGATACGGATATCCGGCACATCACTACTAGAAACGTCCATAATGACAGTATTCGATAGAAGAGAGCGACAGATATAAGCGAGAAGAGAAGAAAAACGATTGACAAGCGAAATAGTTATAGAGTTGTTGTTGTTATAGAAATAGATATTGAATCGTTGTTGTTATAGAGTAAATTTAATAAAAAGTGTTGAGAGAAAAATACGTCATACTGTAAATTACGTAACAATATTTATTAACTAATTACAAAACATTATCAATTTTAATATACAGAGTGAGAGAAAAAACTATAAAAACACTTGTATATGATTTTTATTACTGTACAGTAGTAAATACTAAATAGCCTGAAGAAGCCTAAGTTAAAGCGAAACATGTTGCTGAATTTAATAAATAATTTGTGAAAATCATGTACAAGTCTTTTTATTCTTTAATTATGGATTTTCATCAAGTAAAGGTCGAAACTATTCAATATTAGAAAAAACGATATATGTGAAGAGTAGGTAGGTACATTACATTCATAATAAATCATTGCGACGAGAGGATTTTGAAGATGGTATCCAAGAATATGCACTTAAACCCATTAAAACCTTGTTACGCTATTGACCTGTTTTTATAAAGAAACATAAATACTTAACATGATGATCTTTGGTAGATAATAAATAGTGTGGATATCTCAGTGATAAAAAGCACACGATTCCCTGACATGCAGACTACTGAGAGACCTATGCTCTATTCCAGGTCAATACAATTACCTTTTCTTCCTCTTAATTTGTCTATTTTCTTCTGTACTATTTTCTTTGGGTTTTTAAACTGTTCGAGATAGGCAATGTTTGGCATTGTCGTTAGTATTTGATGAAATTTCTCTGAATGGTTGGTATTTACCACCAGATGCAGCTAACTGCAACGTTATTTTAAACTATCAAATACATATATGTATAGATATCTGTCACTGAATATCTGAAGACTTAAACTTTTTAAACTCAATAATATTTAAGTAAATGGTTGCAATATTCGAATGGCTCGAGTTGCAACACGTTTCAAGTCAATATTTTATTCTTTCGAAGCATCCGAAGTCGCATCGGCTGCATTTAATGTTTCAAGTCACGAATCGGTTATTTGTTACATTGTTCCAAATGTATCAGGTTTTATACGACATCTGTCACTGATGATATCGTTAAATTACGATGCAAGTGATATTTCTCCGGAGAATAATTTGCAAAAATCGTAAATAACAGGTGGCGAACGTTAGACTAGAAACAGGAATTTTTATTGTGAATAAATATGTCGATATGGAATAACGTTTTTAAAGTAATGATCCTATGTGCAGGATAGACAGATTTTCTAACCGGTTAAATCCTTTCTATTTTTAAAAATTCAAATTTACATTTATATTGTTTAAATTATCGACACAAAAATACATTTAGCCTTATTAATAGTCAGTTAGTAGTGTCTACTAGCAAGCTACTAAAAGCCTACTAAGGAAATCGAATTAATAATCACAGATCTTAAACTAATAGGGTCAGGTAGGGTAATTGTAAAACCGGAGTAATTGTAATATAGGACTCTTGATTATACTAACTAACGGTATTCTAACTAATGGGAATTATGGACTTTTGACGGTTGGATGTTTTAGACGCGCTAAACAGCAGAGAGAAGAAGAGTGTCGCGATATTTTATGTTAAACAGTGAAAATATTCTTATATAATATATAATTTTTGGGGTAATTGTGAACACGGCTTTATAAATATTATATTCATTGGAATTCACATTTGAAAGCGAATTGTTCACTTTTGCCCCATTAAAAACCTTTATAAAGCCAGTACAAACAAGATGATTGTTCACATTAACCCCTAAGTTTTCGACTGCATTAATAAATGAAGGGGTAATTGTAAACTTAAGTTTTTATGCAAAAAAAAATCCGAATTTGCATATTTAACAAGAGAAATTCACTTAAAACCAAACATGGACCTAAATTAATCATATAGTCGCCTAAATTTAATCTTCATCTAAGATACATCGAGCTTCGAAAGTCAAACTTCCAAAATCGTTCACAATTACCCATCTGACCCTATTACAAAATACAAAATTAAAAAGAATACCACAAGAATAGGATGAAAAATGGAAAGGAATTGTAAAATTAAATATCCTTTAAAAATGATTACAATTGTATTTTATTAATATATTGGCTAGTAATCTGAAATAATTATCTACAAATTTTATTGAATTCACATTTTGTTTGCATAATTTAAAGTTAATTGTGCGAACAAGTAAAATATTATTCTTAAAAAAATGATAATAGTTCGTAAATGAAAAATGAATTAATTAATTTATTTATTCATACTAGGTACACATGTAAGTAAGTCCCAAAATATTAATCCTGCTGAGGGAAATGATTCCCTGTGTATAGACTGGACAAATTAAGGGTGGTTCATGTTAGAGTTTGATTTCTTTAGGAACTTCATTACATTTTTATACAATTCTGGGTTGTTTAGATTCTCCTTTATCAATAGGGAAAGATTATTTGCTAATATTTTCGATGCTAATTGTTATCGGAATGTTAAATGTAACTAACGCTACACCACTACAAAAATAAATAAAAGAGAAAATACACCAACAACTCTTCCATGCACTGTATTTTATAATAATGGTTGATAATTTAACTTAAAAGTAGGTTAAGCCGTTAAACGCCAAAAATACTGATATTTACTCGTACCATTATAGGTCATTTTCTATAATTTCGTACTGTTGTCAAATCGTTTCGACACAAACAATTCTATTAGCTAGTAGCATTTTAACTGATGTCTATTAATACGACACACTTAGTAGCTTCTTAGTGGCTACTACTTAATGGGCTACTAGCATCCTACTAAACCGTTGACTATTAATATAACTGATTGACTGTTAGGTGTTTCGTACAACAAAATTTCTGCCGGTATCGATCGCCGTCTGCAGCATATTTTCGGCTGCTTGTTTTCTCGTACATCAATAGTGCCGTCGGTATCGATGGCCGGCCGCAGTATATAAAAATGATTTAGTTCCACAGTAGAAACTTTTTTAATTCGCTGCGCAGATGTTGTAGGTTATAGTATTTTATGTTTGCTCATATAGGTAATAAATAAATGAGGGCAAAAACCAATAGTCATTTTCTTGTAATTTAATTATTTATTAAAAAATATTAATAACAGTTTATTCAACACTATCACTTAATACTACTTAAAGTCGTTTGGAGAATTTCTCTCTATCTATTCCAGAATGTTCTTGTTCCTTTTGTAGCTTTTGTATTTACGCAAGACATAAATCTCGCACCACGCCACGCCGCACGTCGAATGTGCGATATCTTATGACGTTATCGATCTCTCGCATGCACTTTCTTTTTCTACAGCACTTATTTAAATGTCTGAAGATTGGAGATTGATTTATTCTTATATATTCGTTTTTAATACATATGTTTTTTAAAAAATACGTGTTTTGGTATCTTAAATATATATATACATAAAATTAGTCAATTATTTTTTCCTGGCGTTTTTGCTATGGCAATGATAACAAACAATAATATTGATATCTTAAGATGAACAAACTTCTTCGTAATAGAGAATGGTTGCTGTGTGCTATAAAGAGTGTATCAATATATAGATTTTAAGGTAAACCAACCAAATTGGGCTATAACTAGAATAAACACTGTATTTAATTTTCTTTATCTTTAATGTAATAATGTTAAAAAAAATAAAATGCCTAAAATAATAAAGTTAATGCTGATTTTATTGTAGATACTTACAGGAGAGTTACGATATTAGTAACGTAGAAACGATTTTTAAAAAATGAACAATTTTTATTTAACTAATAGTAAGTTCTACAAAGAGATATGCCTCGCATCAGTAGGTACTCGTACCAAAGTGGTACAATAAACTTTTAATACGAGTTATCTATTATTGCTTAGTATAAATAAATTGTATATATTCCCATGCGAAGTGATGAACTAACACATTATAGATGCATTATCACACCTGGAGTCCGGTTGCAACGTAATAAGTGAAACTATCTATTAAATGAATAAACTACACAGTTATATTCCACTATTTATTTTTAAAATACTCTTGACAATTGTTTCACCCTACAAGGGCATTTTCAGAAGACAAATAACAAATAATATTTACATTTTTAACTTAAATTCGTTGTTAACAGGTTAGTGTGGTGGGGGTGTTATTTATCAGTTTATTTAAAATT
Source organism: Agrilus mali (assembly GCA_029378335.1). Lineage (NCBI taxonomy): Eukaryota > Metazoa > Arthropoda > Insecta > Coleoptera > Buprestidae > Agrilus > Agrilus mali. Next base: position 22,423,168 of record CM055656.1, read on the forward strand.
ACAGAATATGTTATCTATTTCGTTTAATACAAGATATTTACTTTGTTTTATGTGTTTCTTAATTTCCAAACATTCTAACATATCTAGGTACTTTTACACTTCGTTGTCCATCCGTCCGTATGTCAATACCCTTTTTCTCAGGAACGCGTTAAGGTATCAAGCTAAAATTTATACCAAATACTCAGGTCTATTGTCCCTTGGAGCTGTGAAAAAATCAAACTTCTAAGCCAACGCAATCAAAAGATACAGCCGTTTATGCCGCAAATTTTCGAATCAAAACCTACAGGGTACTTCCCGTGAACTCAGAATCTTTAAATTTGGTACGAAGCAACGTCTTATAGCACAGATAAAGGAAAAATTGCGAAAACCGTAAAGTTTTAGTTACATCATATAATAAAAATATTTTTAATAATTTTAAAGTTACTACCCCTTTGCTCATGAACGCGTAGAGCCATTAAATTGAAATTCATGTCAAATACTCAGGTCTATAATACCTTTAAGCTGTAACAAAATCAAATTTCTATGTCAACGCAATCAAAAGAAACAGCAATTTAAGCCGCATATTTTCAAACTCACAACTACTCGCAAGGGAATCAAAACCTAAAGGGTACTTCCAGTCGACTTAGAATCTTAAAATTTGTCATGAAGCAATGTTTTATAGCACATATAAAGGAAAAATTCCGAAAACCTTAAATTTTTAGTTACAAGGTTTGTACGGAACCCTCGGTGCGCGAGTTCGACTCGCACTAGGCCGGTATTTTTTACTTTTTGGTACACAGTGTACCTAATATATTAAAAGTGTTCTCTAATATATTAAATTCATGGTTTTTCTTTTTTACGTGGTACATATATGTTGATGTTGAACTGTGTAGTGTATTCATTTAATAGATAGTTAATATGATGATTTTCTATAAAGTAAAGGCAGTAACAATTAGTCATAACTGAAGTTATAATTTCTATAGTTAAAAAAATACAAACAGTTAAATCTAAAAAATTTAGAACTCCTTATTAAGAATTCTAATTTTGTTTCTTCGTGTGTTATAAATAATAGTCATTAAAATGCCCATTTTTGTTACAGAAGCTCCAAAAGGATATAATGGCAAGTAGCATTACCCTGAAACACCTCTGCGGTGTCATCTGCATCTTTCTGGTTGTTGCAGAAATTGTTTCAACGGCGCCATCATACACAGATTATGAAAGTAAGTCTTATAATTTACATTCTTTGCTTACTTGTGCTGAAAACCCTTCGCAAAGAAGATAGATCGAGTGACGATGCCACGTGCGCTGTGAGATGCCCTAGAGGCAGAAACTATGCTAAGGTTAAAGGTTATGAGATTTTAAAATAATTATCTCATCTCTACCAAATGCTTTCTGTTATAAATTATTTAAATGTCCCACTTGTTTGCGACGATCTAAAGTTATACAGTTAAATTTATTAACGACAAATACTGATATTCTTCGCTACAAGAATCATAAGTTCTTTATGAAATTCTGTAAATCTAACAGAAAAATTTCTTTCGTATGAACACATATTGCTGTAAAGAAAAGAAAGATATAATAACCATAACACCAATCACTTATCTTATTATATTTAATAATTTTATCATTCTAACCCAACCGAATATGCTTTTCTTGGGTTGTTCGGAGTTAAAAAAGGACAACTGTAAATGTTTATTTCTGGACAATATAGCTTCGACCTCTAAAAGGTCATTTTCAAGAGTATAAATCGTTAAATACTTTCATTTTTATTGCAGATATGTCGATGACATCTTCTGTGTTTGGTTAGGTAATATATTTAAACAGTTTAAATAATAAGATCAAATTTATTATAGAAAAAGAAACAGAAAATCAATTAAACTTTCTAGATCTTACAGTTATCAGAGACAACAACAAAGTCAAATACAAAATTTATACAAAACCGACACCATCATTTCCAACCAAACTTTTCAAATAAAATTAGCTGCTTTTCACAGTTTACTACATAGGCTCATTAACATACCCCTTTTCGAAATTCATTATAATACGGAACTATATAAATATAATTAAAGAAAATGCGATAAAAAACGGATGTAAATTGGATTGATCCAAAAATTATTCCACAGAAAACTCCGACAAAAAATTCGTTCAGAACTTTTTTATACCCCCAAAACATAAAACCAACCAACTTCTGTCCCTTACAATTTATTAAAAATACCAGCAATAAAATTAAAAACAGATTAAAACATTTTAGTATACAAGCCCTTGAAGTCAATAAAAATAGCTTGAAATCAGCATTAGTTAACAACAAAATACAAATAAATAAACAAAAAAGAAGAGGGGTTTAGGAGATAAATTGTTAACAATGCGATGCTATTTACATAGGTTCATTAAAAACAATAATAAAATAACACATTGACAACATAAAAACAAAAATGTACAACAGGTCTAGCAGAACACTGTACTACAAATAACCACAGTAAAAATACAAATAATATAAAACTCCTACATACACAATCGAAAAGGAAAAAGCAAACACTCCTAGAAAATCTCGAAATAAAAAATGCCATTCAAAATGGAAAAAATCTAAATAATCAAAAAGAGATCATATGTATAACACACCGTTAATTATCACAAAATTTTAATTATTCCTGTAACCCCTACCCTATAGTTTAAGTTTATAAAAGCTCATGTTCATTATCTCAGCCTTAGTTACGATTTGTACCCTTGAAAGTGACCTTTTAGAGGTCGAAACAATATTGTCGAGATATAAACCATTTTGTTGAAGCATTCTTTTTGTGTTTTCTTAATATCAAAAATGCTCCATCCACAATACACCCACAAAAGCTTAAGTAAAACAACTATACTTTCTTTATTTATGTTGTCTTCTCTTACCTTATGATCTTCATTTTTAAAGTAACCGAAAATGCCTTTTTTTGTTGTTTAATTAGATTAAGGTAGGAAATACGAAAAGTAAGAGAACTTGCTAAAAATTACTTTCTTTAATGGATTTTGATTGCTTTAAATAAAATATGACTATTACTTCATTCGTGTTGTCCTTTCCTATAGTAACCTCATGATTTTAACCTAACCGAACAAGCTTCTCTTCGACTTTTAGATTTATAAGGTTATGTTAGAAAAGAATAACTACTGTAAAAGAAATAGAACTTGCCAAACACTAAGTATTTTTATGTGATTTCCATTAATTGTTTATATTTTATAAGGTCACGGTAAAAAAGGACAATCGAGAACTAATAGAACCTCCTAGAAAATAAGTTTGATAATGGATTTACATTGATGCAAATGAAACTATAGCACAACCACAACACTCGCTTCGTTCGTGTTGTTATTTCCAATCGTGACCTTATGATGCAAACCTAATTTAGAATGCTTATTTTTAATTGCTAAGGATGAAAGGGTTACGGTAAAAAAGAAAAATACCAATGAAGTACTGTGTTTCCTACAGTTTAAAGCCATAAATTTTGTGTATATTGTAGGTTAGGTGTGGTTTAGATCTCGAAAAATATAAAATGAAAGGATTAGGCGTTGTTACCAAAAAATGTAGATTCAACTAATGACAACATAAACAGTACAGTAATATCCCGGACTTACGCGATAGGTAGGACCAAACGATAGCCGTGTAAGTCGAATTCGGGTAAGTCGTTCAACTTTGCATATAAATACGTATAAAGTTTGTGTAATCAATCGGGACCAGAGATTAAGAAAACAATAATTTAGAAGAACTGTTAAATAAAATCTAATATATAAAATTCTCGTGTCACGGTGTTTGTAATTAAACTCCTCCGAAATGACTCGACCGATTTTCCTGAAATTTTGTGTGCATATCGGTTAGGTCTGCGAATCGACCAACATTTATTTTTTATCCCCCTAAATGTTAAGGGTGGTCTACCCCTATTTTTTATTTTTTAGACAAAATTTTTTGTTTTTATTTTTTTATGATACAGCATACAAAAATACATACAACCCTTAATTTTCACCCCTCTACGATCAATCCCCATTTTTTAATAGCGATATTAGTACTGTAATATTCTTCAACTCTCAGTGGTCGATAACTGATCAATTATTATCAATCGATTAGTCATCCCCGCCAGGCGTCTACTGATGTCACTACTCACCCAGCAAACAGCACGGAGTGGGGATGAGAATGAAGTAGATTTTTTTAGAATGTGACAGGGAGTTCAAATATGTTCTAAGAAGTAAAAGAATGTTTTATTATAACATTTCAGAATGATTTGGAAATGTTCCAGAATCTTGAAGATCGTTTAAGAATGTTTCATAATGTAAAAAAAAAGTTAGAAAATGTTTTGAATCATTATGGGATGTTCTGGATAGTTCTTAATTCGCGAATATTCTAGAATGTTCCATCAAACGTGTAATATATTCTTACCCGGGCAACGCCGGGTATTGCTGCTAGTGTTATATAAAAACAATTTTATTACTATGAATAAAACGACTTAAACCGAAGTTATTTTGATGTCGAAGGCTTCATATATTCTTAGAATTTCTCCTGACGAATTAAGTTTTCCTTCTTCTCACGTAACATTTCCTAGTGCATGCCAGTAACTTTTTATTTCCCGTTTTGTAGTAGAAACGCGCTCTTCATTGGAATCTATTATTTCTAAAATTTGTAACCCCTTTTCAATTGTACTAAGGCCTTCTGTTAAGTTTGAAATTGTCATTTGATTTTCTGATTCCACTGGGTCTAACGAATCAGTTTGTTCAATGTTTTGATCATGCTTACGCATTTCTATAAGCTCGTCAATGCTTAGATGTCATCACCATCCATCTCTAAGTTTAATTGTTTGGCAATATCGACCATTTCTTCAATTGTACCATCGATTTGTTCAGGATCTGAGGCTGATTCTCCCTGGGTTTCTGTGGTGAAAAAATGGGCACATTAGTAATTACAATAGTGCAGCGTTTGTGAAACATCATGTCAAAATAAAATAAAACAAATAACGTTTCACCAAATTTATTATTATACTCGACTTAAGTTTCGATGGATAGCGATCATTATCAAGAGTGTACTTAAACTAAACTTAAGAACTTATGCTAACAATTTATATACAAATTACAAATGAGCAGTGGGGAGTTCGATGTATTTAATTCAGTTTGAAAATTGAGTAAGTTTAATTTTTTGCTTATGGTTTTTTTGATTTCTAGATTTTCTAGCATGGTTAATTTCCGATCATTATTAATATTCGAGTATAAAATTTTTGTATTTTCAATTTTGATCGAATGATTAGAATTGATGCAATACTCTGCGAGGCCTGTTTTATTAAGTTCTTTATTTATTGAATAATAATGTTCTTTCAATATGGTTGCAATAGCTCTCCCACTTTTACCGATGTAAATTGCATCACAATCATTGCAATGAATTTTGTAAATACCACTTTTTGCTTCGGGTGGTTGAGATGGTTTATTTTTAACTAAGTGTTTTTAAGTTATTTTTACACAATGTTAGCTATAAGTTTAAAAATATATTATCAAATTTAATCTCAAAGCCATTGAAACGGATCTATCTGTTTTATTTTATTTTTACATAAAAACAATGGACAGATTTTTTTCCACGCGTAACACGTTCGAACTTGTCGTAAATGGAACACGCCGATGCGCGCGGTGATCAAAAAGAAAAACTGCGTCTCCGAATTCGCGTAAAACGCCATCGGGGTATTACTGTACTAAAATTTGCAGAAAATCGGTGTTGTTTGTTGTGGACTTCGAACTAGATAATTACCCTAATTCCTTCATTTAATTAAATCCGAACGTTGGTATTTATTACTGCCTTAATTTGCAGATTCAGAAAGAAACTGTTTTATCCAAACTACCTTGTCTACCTAATAATACGGGTAGGTACCCAGAGTCCAAACAAATTCACCTTGTCGCATCAATTTCCCTCCTTTTTTTCATTAAGTAATTCTAAAGGTCTTTCACGCGGTCACACAGTTAATAGCTAGGAAAATGTTAGAAGTCTCCAGAAAAATCTGTCACATATATTATCCGTTTTCAGTAATGTGACCCAATATCGTGTCCGGTAACGGAGTAGAAATATCGACTCGTTACGGACAAATGTGTGGAGGTACTTCAACGTAATTCAGACTTTCTCAACTAGCTTTTTTTTTATTTCCTGGCAAACGACACCCTTTGTACATTTAATTTAAGAAATTCTCCAGAAGCTAAAATTATAAAACTAGATGCCCCTTTATTTTTAAATCAAATTTTTTATACGAGTGGTTAACTATCTCATCATGATAATCAAACTTTAAACTAAATCCTGATTCGTAAACATGTTTTCGTAAAGCACTTAAACGTAGATTAAAAACAGAAACTTATTTACACACAATTTTTCCCAGGCTATCTCGTGCAAGGAAAAATGCGCTCAATTTTTTCCTTTTGATTGTAATTTTATACAACTGCAGTTCCTTTAACCAAATATTTGTTCCTTATATATGTTTTAACAAAAGAAATTTGGTTACCGTAATGGTCGTCCACAATGTTAAATTTTTGTATCGTCGTGTATCCAGGTTATTCATGGGTCCTTCAACTAAAATTTGTGAAGCTTCTTTTACTACACAAAGGGAACAAAGAAAGGAAATTTGTATACTTTCGAGAAACATAACCTTTCTTTTGAAATTTAGGTAAAAACACTAACAAATTTCATATATATACTGCGGGAAAAAATGGGTCGCTATCTGCATACATACGCTAAATATCCTTATTTATAATTTATAACTAACTCTATTCATATCAAAGCTATTTATTAGGTACTACGTCCATGAACATACAATATAGGTAGGTACCTAAATCTATCCTTTATATATGTACTCGTATGAAAGGATATCGTGTTAACCTTTAATACCCCTAAAACGCCGGAATAAAAGCGAATGGAACAAACTTGGCCTGATTTGATTAAAAAGGTTGACTAATAAGATTGCAACGTTACAAACGATGCAAGCCGGCTAAGGACAACTTGAAATTACATTAGGTGACAAGCAGATAATTAAAATTAATTAACTTGATTAAATGGGAAAGTATATTAGCTGATAATATATTGAGACAGAGGTAGAGTTAACATTGGGACATCCCGTAAAAAGATTTTACGAAATGAGGCATATCCTATATAATATAAGATTGCATGCGTTCATAATTGAAAACTGCATCAATTGATTAATTTTAGTCGATTGTATTTTAAGAAATGGTCGGCAATTTTAAATTATTTTTAATCTTTTATTTCTTCCGGTTATACCGGAAGTTAACGTCAACATCGTTATTTTAAATGGAAGCACCTCTTAAAAATCAAAGGATATGTTAATAATATAACCCTACCTCGATTCTCAACAGTTTTTGAGTTATTTCATTGTTTTCAAAATATTTTCTCCCATTATCGCCGTTATCTTCAAAACTAATTGATAATAAATAATTAATTATTTTTGGACATCTTCTTAGCATTTTAGTATCTATGGTACTAAATCATCCGTAAATTAAAAAAATAATAAAGTAGGATAAAACGTCCTGAATATTGTGACGTGTTCAGTCACGGAAACACACAATTAAAAAAACCGAACAACGAATTTGTTAATAACTAAAATTAATTTTGACTACACTACTGTTATAAACAAGTCCACGCAATTTATTTCACCGAAAGTATCTTTCAATCGCCGTTACCGTAGACACTATCTATCGCACTCTATGAATTCTATCGCCTATGGTTCGCCTATCCATCGCTTCCCATTCGCTTGTAAACATCAGCTGTCAACTGTCAACTAACTCGGTGCGAGCCGTCTCGCCTAATATAGTCTTTTCAGCTTCTTTCTAGGGAATTCTACAGCCTTCTCGTAATACAATTGTTTTTCCATTGATCTCTGCTGGAGTTTTCTAGATGTTTTAGGAAAGCCGCATATATTCATTATCTATTCAGGGAAGATGTTTGTTAATTAGGCTCACACCAACTTAATTGGCAAGTGCTCGTGACACTGCCCCCTTCTTAGAATTTCGTCGTCCCGATCAATGTCTTGAGCTTTATATGGAGCCAAGCGATCCAAGTGTACAACTTTCATCTTGGCCTATGGTCCTCTCTGAATACGGTAGACTACGTCATTCAGCCTTCTGACCACAGTGTAAGGTCTTTCCCAGGCTCGCTGTAGCTTCGGTGAGCGCCCTATTCGACGGACAGGATTGTAAAGACACAACTGGCCACCTTCTCTGAATCCTGTGCTGTTGACTCTCTGGTCGTACCTGGTCTTCATGCGGTCACTCCCTACTTGGATCTTGTTACGAACGGCTCTATGGATGGTATCGAAGTCGTTCCTCTAGCTGCTGTGCGTAGTCGGTAGCTGAGGGTCGCCGATCTTCTGGGTGTCCAAACAGGATGTCCATCGGTAACTTCAGTTCTCTTCCAAATAAAATGCTGGCTGGTGTTCTGCCGGTGGTCTCGTAAACCGCACTTCGATAGGCCAACAGGAACAAATGTATGTGTTGGCCCCAGTCTGCCTGGTGATCGTTGACAACCATTTTCAAATTGGTTTCCAGTGTCGCGTTAAACCGTTCGACCATTCCTTCAGATTGTGGATGTAATGGAGTGGTCCTAGTTATCTGTACTCCTAACAGCTCACAGACTTCCCGGAATACTGCGGATTCGAAGTTCCGTCCCTGGTCAGAGTGGATCTCCATCGGAACTCCATACCGACTGATCCATTGATTCACCAACATCCCAGCGACCGTAGTAGCTTCTTGATTTGGGATTGCGTGCACTTCGGGCCATTAACTGAAATAGTCCATCACTACTAAGATGTACTTATTGCCAGCAGTTGTTGTTGGGAAAGGTCCTGCTACGTCCAGAGCTATTCTTTCAAATGGGGCACCAACATTGTACTGTTTCATACGCCCTCGGCTTCGAGTCCGAGGTCCCTTGGCTGACGCACACGTTGGACACTTCCTACACCAATTTTCGACGTCTCCTCTACACTTCAGCCAATAAAATCGCTCTCGCACCTTCTCCAACGTCTTTGTTACTCCGAAGTGTCCTCCACCAACAACTCCATGGACAATTTTTGAATTTTCAATAAAATAACTCAAAAACTGCTAATAATCAAGGGATTGAATTATCAACATGACCCTTAATTTTTACGAGGAACCCGAAAATGTAAAGAAAGTTAAAATAACGAAGTTGGCGATAATTATTTCGGTAACCGGAAGTGATAACAGATCAAAAATAGTTTAAAACTCTAGGCCACTTTAAAAACCCAATCGACCAAACTTTCGTAACGATATTGTAATTCAGTCCGGAGATGCCTCTATGGGATAGGCTGAAAACGATCACCCTCTATTTTACCCACCCATTCACTAATCGGACGATTCTGGGTTGTTTTTTCGTCCTATGCAACAGTGTTTTCTACTTACTTATATGTTATAATTTAGTATATTTAGTTAGTTTAGTTATGGTTGCCCGTAATTTTTTATTTTAACCTTGCTATACTATAATATACGAGGATGGATCAAATATAAACGAGCCTTTGCTCATAAAACATTTATTTTGAAAATTATCACAAACACACAAATTTCTCTCGTAGTATTAATATAATATTGTTATATGTGCGCTTGGCTGTTGTGCAAGTATTATTAAATTAGAAAACGGGAAAAATTGCAATTTCAATTTATATGAGTCACGTGTTGTGTCTTAGAGCAAAATTAAAACAATTTACTTGCACATTTACTGTTCGTCAATTTTATTGGTTTTATTTGTATGCCAAACAGCAACCTTTGATATTGGACAGAGAGATTGAAACACCTCTTATATATATGCGTATATATATATACGTATGACCTAGTTACCAATACATCGACCTCCACATTGGTGTCTTCTTGGTTGATGACAAGCGGCACATGGTACAAAAACATAGTTTGGGCCAGTTGTAAGTTTCCGTCCCGATTAAGTTGTTGTTTCAACTTTGTACGCAGTTGTTCGAACTTTTGCCAAAGAAAAACCACAATACGAAATAAAACAACGGTACCGTTTCACTATTTATTTTGTCTAGCTCGACAAATTTGTTTTGACGCAATCCGGCCATTAACAGGAGCAACAGATGCTTTATTTCGTATTGTGATTTAATCATGCAGTTTCACAAAATTTGCACTGAGAATAGTCTTTGTTATATTTTGCCAAAGATGTGACAAAAACTACTTTTTTCGAAATAGGCTCATATTAGGTAATTTTTACTTAATGTATCTACTTTTTTATACGATCATACGATAAAATGCGTTATCCAAAAGGAATTATAAGGACCTCAATCTTCCTTGATTCTATGGATTACACAGAATTTCGACGTGGTTATCATTGATTGATATATGAAAATAACTCTGTTTGAATGTTATTCTTGGGTATAAAATCTCAAAACAAAAACCGATACCTAACAAAAAAAATTGATATGCTTATCTTTTCTCCAATAACATTTTATTAAGGGATGGACATCGATTTATGTGTGCCTACTACCATAAGAAAGCGCCTGGTAATAAAAATGATAAGGCAGGAAGGGAAGTTATAAAACGGTGGGTGTAAAAGAAAGTTTATCGTTTACGGAAGGTATTATCATATTGTACTACAATTCGGCTTGTCAAAAACTCAAAGAGAAAAAATGAAGAACTGATATTCGACAGCATATCCGAAGTAAATTCAAACTGAGATTTTTACCTTGGTTAGGACATTCTGTAACGAATAAGCGGAATTTTTATGGTGTATTTTAAAGATTTTATGAAAAAATATTATAAAAAACAAATAACACTTATAAACTAATTACAATTAAATAACTTGCCTAAATAATTATCAATAAGGGGCGTTGGTAATGACAGGGACTCTTAATCGGGCATTAGGGCCTTAGACAAGGAAAAAGAGAGGACTGATAACGCGGCGTCCGGCAGTGTGACCGATCATCATCAATCTAATGGCGGACAGTTGCGCCAGAGGTGTAACATATGAACATTTACTCTCTTTCGTGCTACTTAAAAAAAATAAAGCAGATATAAAGAAAAAAAGGAATCCCACAACAATCTCGCCTGTGACTGAAATTTATTAAAAAAAATAATAGAATAAATAAGTAATACCAAAAACATATATCAAACAAAACAAGTAGGAGACTTTACTTATATCACACATGCATAGATATTATTAATATAATATAATGACAATACAACTAACATTTAAAATTGTGGAACATTAGTTCTTACAGGAATTTACTTCAATTTTGCATTTAACTGAATTAAATGTTATAATTTAAAGGAATAAGAATTTATTTTTTGTTTGATGACGTACGTAATAAACATATTATTACTGCTCAAATAAGCAGTGCAATGGAATCTTATATTTTTTGTTTTTAATTTAAACGATAAAAACAATTTTATTTCCCATCTTTATGAAAAACAGTTCTTCGAAAGAATTTTGGAGAAAAAAAACCCCTTTTAGTGCAAAACAATCGAAGGAATAAAGTCGAGCATGCTGATGCATGCGCCATATAAACATTATATAATATAATATATAATTCGAATGTGGAATTTCACAAAGGGAAGTTTTTCGTATGTAGAGTTTACTATAAATACACCCAAAAAGGCTTCCGTCGGACCTGCTATCTGATGACGAATAGTTTAATATATATATATATACATAGTTTCGTAGGCATAAGTGCGAAGCACTTGTCCGCCTAGGGATACAGTGTTATGTGTTATGTTCAACTGTCACCAGTTTCACAATACGATGTAGATATAATATAAATAGAGAAAAGAAAAATTAAATTTGAGTAACATAATAGTTTACAAATACAGTGCCAGATATTATATTAATGATTATGTTATCATGGCTTTTAGTTCTTCCCTGCCAATCCCCTGCAACCAACAGTGTAATTCCTTTTTAATTTTGTTGATGTTATTATTATTACTATTTGCCCCTGCTCTGCTTTCATTGCTTAATTTGTTTATACATTTTAGTCCTACATATTTGTAGCTCCTTCTACAGATTTCCTTTGTCCAAGTTGGTATTTTGAATAAGGACTTCTTACTGTTCCTTGTGTTATAAATGTAGGATTCATACTCAGTTTGGTTATTTTTGAATACTTGATTAACCGCTTTTAGGCAGTATATTTTCCTTATGCTCTTTAGATTGGTTATGTTATATACAGTGTCTGAGGGGGTAAGCTTATCTAAGTTGTGCATTTTTTTTATTATATTTTTATGAATTATTTCGGTTTCATTGATTACATTTTCTCTGGCACTTCCCCATACTATTATACTGTAACGAATTTTCTAGTCAGAGTATTTATTTAAACAATTATTTATCTAACACTATTTATAACACTTAAACACTAACTTAGAACTACCATTTATATCACAATTCACTTATTTATATTACAATTTATTTATATCACTTTGTCTATTATCGGTTTTAATTCGCGCACTGATGCTTTCTTCCAACTAACTGTTTTTCGGTCCAAAGATGATCACTATATATACACCTTTCGAACTTTCTAGACAGGAACTCGAAGAAATCCTGTGTATTCCCGAATGATGAGTAATAATTAGAAAGTCCTCGATTATTCCAGAATTGAACTTGTTACTTGTCGCCGGAGAATGATTTACATCTTGTAAGTTGATAACACGAAAAGTACCGTGTGCGGTGTAAGCATGTTAGTGATAACAAGTACATGCCACAAATTGTTATCGCACACACGTACTGTGTCACTGGTCGCTACACTACCCCCTCCTTAAGGGTGATTCGTCCCGGATCACATTCTGCCGTTCCTTCAGAGGATCATGCCGGTACTTGCAGGTGGATCCGCTTCGGCATCCGGTTGTCAAGTGGAAATGGCAGTCAACGGTCTTCAATGGTGACGGTCCTCGTCGTGGATTTCCGGCGCACACCAAGATTTCTATACCAGTGTATCGGAACAAAACCTCCAGCATGTTTCTGACCACCCTCCAATCCAGCCCATCGAGTCCACATCCGATCCTCGGTATTGCTAGCTTCAGGATGTTAGCGTGCAGCAATTACTCTCTTAGTTTTATAAAGGAGTCCCATAAGGAGTGGTAGGTAGGCTTCTCCGACGACTTGCTTTTGGTGACTAGATAGAAGATGGATTGGGTCCCATCGAGTAACTGCAATACTTTTCTTCCATCTTTGACCTGGTCGAGTAACATCGGTAGTCGCCCAAACTTCTTCCGAAAGACCGTGGCAATCCCACGGCTCATGTCCAAATCCCTTGCCACACAATGGGCCAGCGAGTATTCCTTCGGGACGGTGAATAAGTCCTGCTGAACTTCGGTGGTGACTCCAAATCGGCCTTTACGGTGTAAGCTCTGTTCGGCCATAAATTCTTCGTACTGGGGCTCTGGCGATTGAGCCTGCACAACTCTAACTCGAGCTTCTTCGTGGTTGTCACCAGCATATGGAGCCAGTTGGTTGAAGTGGACTACTCTTGGTTTTCCATTGGGAGTACGTCTAATTCGGTAGATTACGTCATTGATTCGTTTGATAACTTTGTACGGACCTTCCCAATCTTGTTGCAGCTTCGGCGAAAGACCCCTTTGACGCTTCAGATTATAAAGCCACACCAAATCTTCTTCATGGAATCCTCCATCAGTGGCCTTAATGTCATATGCGTCCTTCATCCGGTCACTGGCCTCTGCATATGGGAACGTATCTCGTCATGGATGTCGTCCAATCGTCTTCGGAGTTCACTGACGTAATCTTCTCCAGCCACGTCTTCGCCAGGTTTGCATCCGAACTTTAAGTCGCATGGTAGTCGCAACTCTCGACCGAACAGTACCCTGGCTGGTGTTTGTCCAGTGGTTTCATGTATGGAAGATCGGTATGCCAAAAGGAACAATGGCAGATAACGATCCCAGTCTCGCTGATGTTTGGAGACCATTTTGGACAGGTACTTGTTAATGGTCCTGTTCATTCGTTCTACCATGCCGTCTGATTGGGGATGTAGGGCTGTAGTTCGAGTCTTATGAATGCCCAATATCTTACAAATATCTTGGAATATGGCTGACTCGAAATTTCGTCCTTGGTCGGAATGCAGCTCCAGTGGTACACCGAATCGGCTAATCAACTCTTTCACGAGCGTTTCCGCCACTGTAGTTGCCGTCTGGTTTGAAAGGGCGTACGCTTCAACCCATTTCGTAAAGTAGTCCATTGCCACTACGATGTACTTATTCCCATCTTCAGATTCTGGGAACGTCTATGGCAATTGTTTCGAATGGGCTGCCAACGTTATACTGCCGCATCGGAGCACGCTGTCGCTTCTGAGGTCCCTTACTGGCGGCGCACGTCGTGCACTTTCTGCGCCAATCTTCCACGTCCTTCTTGCAGTTGACCCAGTAAAATCATTCTCGTACTTTGCCAAGGGTCTTCTTTACACCAAAATGTCCTCCTGAAGGGTCGTCATGGAGGCACTGCAGGACTTCCTTTACCAAGCTTCTCGGTATCACTAGCTGACGTCTGCTTTCGGTGCCATCTTGGTTCTCAACGACGCGCTTCAGGAGACCATCTTCTTCATCAATGGAATCCCATTGGGCCCACAACGATTTAACTTCTGTTGACTTGGCAGCCACTTCCTGCCAGGTTGGTCTTCTGCCTTCTTTCTTCCAGTCCAGGAACATTTTTAGGAGCACGTCGGAATGTTGTTCTGCCTTAATGTTGTCGGGCTGCCACTGCTCGTCCAGGATAGTTATCCTCCTGACCTCTTCGTGTTCCTCAACGCGTTGACAGTGTTTACAATTATCCGGGCAAGGTCTTCTGGATAAGGCGACGGCGTTTCTATGGCTACTTCCCGCTCGATGTTCTATGTCAAAGTCGTACTCTTGCAGCTTCTCTATCCATCTGGCTACTTGGCCCTCGGGGTTCTTAAAATTCAGCAGCCATATCAACGCGGCATGGTCGGTTCGTAGCAAAAACTTTCTTCCGTAGAGGTATTTGTAGAAATGCTCCACACTTTTTACTACGCCTAACAATTCGCGTCTGGTTACGCAGTAATTCCGTTCGGGTTTGGATAGAGTTCTGCTGAAGTAGCCGATCACTTTTTCTTCACCATTCTGTATTTGTGACAGAACCGCGCCAATTCCAATATTGCTAGCGTCGGTGTCCAGGATAAACTTTCCAGTTGGTAGGGGATAGCTCAACACAGGTGTAGCATAGAGGGTTTTCCTTTAGCTGTTCAAAGGCAGCTTGACAGTCTTGCTCCCAACAAAATGGTCTACTCTCTTCTGTGAGTCGTGTCAAAGGCTTAGCGATTTTTGCAAATCCAGGAACAAAACGTCTGTAATAGGTGCAGAGTCCAAAGAAGCTTCTGACTTGATGGACGTCAGCAGGTACAGGCCACTCTTGCACGGCCTTGATTTTCTGTGGGTCGACGGAAACGCCGTCTCCGGATACTACATGCCCCAGGTAGTTGACGGTCTCTTGGAATAGCTGACATTTCTTGGGGCTCAGTTTTAGGTGGACATCACGAAGTCTTCGGAAAACTTCCTCCAAGTTTTTCAGATGGTCGTTGAAGTCCTTCCCGACTACGATGATGTCGTCGAGGTATACCAGGCAAGTCTTCCCAATTAAGCCAACCAAGACTGTTTCCATCAGTCGCTCAAAGGTGGCTGGTGCGTTGCACAACCCGAACGGCATCACCTTGAACTGCCACAGCCCCGTTCCAATGGAAAACGCTGCCTTCTCTTTGGCATCTCTGTCCAGAGCCACTTGCCAGTATCCGCTCTTGAGGTCTAAGGTGGAAAATATCGTCGACCCTGACAGTGTTTCCAGGGTGTCATCTATTCGTGGTAATGAATAGCTGTCTTTTTTCGTAACATTGTTTAATTGGCGGTAGTCCACACAGAAGCGTGTCGAGCCATCCTTTTTCTTGACCAGAACTACCGGCGATGTCCAGGGGCTAGTGGATGGTTCTATTACCCCGTCCCTTTGCATTTCACTGATGATGTTCTCAGCCTCTTCTTTCTTGGCCAGTGGTAGTCTCCTGGGTCGCTGACGGATGGGTTGTGCCTCGCCAGTATTGATTTTGTGCAGGACGACGTTGGTTCGCCCCTTCTTGCCACCTTCTACTTAAAAGACGTCTTGGTATTGCTTTAGTAATCCTTTTATTTGACGTCGTTGGTTAGGATTACATTTGCCACCTGCTTCCTGGCACAATTTCGACAAGCCTTCTGGTAGGCGTTGCGTGTCTTCTATTGGTGTTTTTAATTTTCTTACTTGGGAGGTTACGGTGTCCTGAGTCGTTAGCCTGAACTCCTCTCCGTTTAAGGTCACGACCTTTCTTTGGAAAGCCCAAAATGACTTTGTCTTCGATTTCGGCTACAAGCGCGCAGTGTCGGAAGGAGGTCTTTCCTATGCGGATCTTGACGTAGCTTTCACCATGGACATTTACCATTTCCCCGGTGGCCGTGCATAGTTTCCATTGGGTCGGTTGAAGCTTGCTTGTTGTCGTCACGTTGGCTCGTATAATCGTCCTGCTTGCTCCGGTATCCAATAGGAACGAACACCGTTTCCCGTTTATACGTCCCGTAAGAAAAAGGCTGTCAGCTCTATCTTTCATTGTTTTTGTCAGTGCGACTAGACTTGGGACTTCTTGCTCCGGGATCGACGTTTGCCCCTCTGGCGCCGCGCCAATCCGGACTAATTCGGGTACGCGGCGCTTCTCTTCTTGAGAGGCAGATATCTCCCTCTTGCAACTGCTTCTCACGTGGCCCAACTTCCCACAGTTCGAACACCTGACTTGTTTGGGTTTCCTTTCAATTTTAGTCGTTACTCGGCGGATCATCTCTTCCAGTTTATCCAGTCTATCGTCCCGACCGGCTGACTCTTCTTTTAATTCTCACACTCGACATTGTCGTTGCGACGCCTGTTTGACGACGTCGTATTCCAGTGCGCGGGCCAATGTGTCAATCAAAGTCCTCGGCCGGTCGAGTCGGAGTCGCTGTTGTATTTCGTCGTCCTTTAGTCCGTCAATAAACGCGTCGACGGCCAATCTTTCCAGGGTATTGTCGGCCGTACCCGGATAGGCGAGCCGGACTAACCGTGCGATGTCCGCCTCGTATTCCTGAAGACTTTCCCCTGTCTTCTGTCGTCGGTTCTTTAACTGTAAGTGGTACACAGCCGTAAGATGTGCTTGGCCGTATCGTATCTCTAATCTTTTTACTAGCCGATGGTAGTCGAGTAATTCTTCCGGTGGTAACGTGTTCAAAATTTCGCCAGCACCATCACGCAGAGCAAGGGCAAGTGAAGAAGCTCTCTCTTCCAGCGTCCATTTGTAAGCTTTTGCAGCCACTTCGAATTGCGTCAAAAACGTGGTCCATGAGGTTTTTCCGTCAAACGTAGGAAGCTTCATATGCACTTTAGATGAGATGATCTGTTCTTCTTTCACGTCGGGGATTTCTTTGCCGTCAACCCCGCTATGCCTCTTTTCCGTAAGTTGGTGGCTGGTTTCTCGTTTTTCCGGATTCAGGACCATTTCTTCCAGCTGGGCCAATCTTTCTTTTATTTTTTCTTGTTCAGTCTCGAATTTTCCCAGTTTTTCTTCTAAACATCCTTCGAATTTTTCTAATTTTTCTTCCAGATTCTTTGAATTTTCCTTTAATTCTACCAGATTTTCATTTAATTTCTCTTCAAGATTCTTTGAATTTTTATTTAGTTTCTTTTCCAATTTCTTTTCGTAATTAGAAAGTCCTTTTGCCCCTATTTCACTGAAGTACAGATTGAAGCAGTCTGCTAGTTTGTTTTCTTCTTTCACATTTTCTTGACACGTGTCGCAATATATTTCGTTTATTTTGTATTTCTTTGTATTTTTGTTGTTTAGTCCGTTTATTTCTTTCCATAATTGCTTGTTGCTTGTAACGCTTTTTTGAAGTTTTTCTTTCTTGAAATTGTTTTTCGCTTTCTTTAGGGTGGACGTTAGAATTGATTTATATTTCTTCCATTTATTGTATAGATTAGTGTCCTTGGTTTTCTTTGCTTTTTTATATAATTCGTCCCTTGTTTTTATGGAGATTAGTAAACCTTTAGTGATAAAGTCCTTATTTTTTTTCTTTCTTTATGTGTTGTTTTTTCTTTCGAGAGATAAGTTACCTTTTTAATTTTATTTACCAGTATCTTCGCCATATTTTCAATGTTTCGCTTATAGTCGTCTGTTTCTTCAGTATCTGTTGTTATATTCCAGTTCTCATGATTTGCCAAAGTTCTCATTTTCTTGTAGTTTATTTTATAGTGACAATCTATTTCTGGTTTTACCTTCTTTACTTTATTTTGGTAGGATAGCAGTATGGGATTAATGGTCAGATATATACGTTTCTACTATGAAAATTTTGTGTGATTGGATGTCTGAATTAGATTTTATGAAGTAGTGGTCTAGGCAGGTTGAAGTCGTTTCTGTTACTCTTGTAGGATTATCATACATATTACATTTTAACAAAGCCTTTGTCATACATTATGTCTAGATATGTGTTTGTCGTAAGTTTATTTGTGTTGGTAGATGTATTGTTTGTATTTATATTTATGTTCAGGTCAACTGCTAAGATTATATCTTGATTAGTCCATTTGTTAGTAATGGAGTCTAGAGTAAGGTCTAGATTTGTTAGGAATTCATTTATGTCTATAGATGGCGATCTGTTAGTCTCGTTTATTGTTCTTTTTATTAGCCATTTGAATGTTCCGCACTTCTTTATTTCTCTGGAGGTATGGTTGGTGTCTATCTTCAGGCCGTGTTTTTTATTTGCATCCTCACATAGGGGACATCTCTCCATGTTAACATTACAATTTTCATTTTCATGATTCCCAGCACATTTATCACATCTTATTTCGTTTCTGCAGTTTTTTGCCTTATGGTTATATTGACAGCAGATTTTGCATCTGGATAAGTTATATTCATCTTGTACTTTGCAACGTTGCCATCCTATATATATAAACCCTTTTGCCATGATGTCCATATATGCTGTTTTGTTTACTTCTAGTGTTATGTTTGTTTTATTATTTCTGTTTGGTTTAAATATGTATCTCACCTTCAGCGACTCTGGGATTAGTCTATTTTTTTCTATTATGTCTTCTTGTACATTTTCTTCAGCTAGGTTATCCATAATTTCAACACCTATTATTTTAATTAGTGGGTTCTTTAGTTTTTTTATTTCTATTGCTGTGTTGCTAATTGAAGAGAGCTTTTCTACTACATTTTCTATAGATTCTTTGTCTTCGCATTCTAAACTTATTTTGTCCTGATTTATTTTCTTTAAGCGGTTTATTCCTGTTTTCATATGTAACAGTTTTTCCTTTATTTGATTCTGCACTTTACTAATTTTTCCTTTGATTGTACTTTGTATAATTATTTCTGGTACTTTGTCTATTTTTGTTCCTATGTGTTTTTTATCATTGATATTTAGAATAGGATGCTGGCTTGCAACTTGTGCATAGGTCCTATTATTTTTTACTAATTCCAAGTGTTCTTCAGTAATTTGTTTTTGCTTTTCATCTCTTTGTTTAAATCTTGTAATAAGGAGTTTTTTTCCTCTAACCTAATCCGTTCAAGTTCATTTTTTTCACATTCTATACTACATGCCGGACCACTTTTTATATCGTTTATTTTTAACTGGAGTTCTTTAATTTTTTCTTTAAGAAGATTATTGTTGTCCATCAGCTGAATATTTATCCTGCTAGGTAATAGGTAATAATTACTTGTGTACTTAGTTTCACTTTTTGAACCACCTCTTGTTGTAGATTGTTCCATATTGTAGATCTTATTGCACGTGTTTTCGTCCACCATTTTATCACTATCTTTTGATTTATCCATTTTGACTCGATTTTCTTCACTTTTAATTAGTCGATTTACAATTTCACCCACTACACTTACGTCTTTTTAAACATTTTTGTTTATGTATGATATATATCTTGAGGTTAACTTGGGATTGCAGCTGCAAAATCCAAAAACACCTCCTACAGATTGGAATTTTCTTCTTTCAGAGCAGCTTATGTGATACACTGATCCACATATTAGGCATAGGTACACATATTCTTGCTTCTGCTTTATCTTTGCAACATTCATAATTCACTGGTTGAGGTTGAATTAAGTTCGTGACTTTAACGTCCGATGCCATTTTTTCATAATTATAATAATTTCATTGAAGTATCCCGTTATAATTTTGTATAAAATTGTGTCAGTGAACCATATATCTCAATTTTTATTAAGAATTGCACTCTTTTTGAAAAGCAATAGTGGATTTGTTTATAAATAAATGTATTAATTATTTGTTTTATTATAAGGATATTGGATTTGGTCGTTCCAAGGTAAGATATTGAAAAGAGTGAATTTAGAGAATTTCGCCCAATTATTATGGAGACCTATAACGCCAATATTTTATACATAATCAGTAACTACGCCTATGGATAAATTAACGATTATACTGTATGCATAATTTATAAAGCATGAAACATGAATGAAAATCGCTATAATATTTGTTATACGTAATGTCTCTGTGTTAATATTAATGTATTGTAGTCGTCGTTTTATAGACAGGAGCATCGTTTCGTAAATTTGGGACTAAAATGATTCTGCATTGCACTGAAGCAATTTTTTTCTTAACTGTGAAACGTAACTCCAGACTGTTTTCTTTCACTGTTAACACGTACTTTCTGTCACCAAACCAAATGGGTGATAATTCTTTGTTTGTCACCTTTTTAATGGCGCTCGCTTCGATTTCGGTCACACATCGTTCGTTATCGTAATATCGAACGTTACCAGTCCCCTCTCTTTCCTTGTCTAAGATTAGGGCAACCCGCTACACCCCCTAACCCTTCTGACTCGCTGGCTAGATCTTCTTCACCTCTACTTTATTTATTACTATTTCTCAAAACTCAGTCTTTTATACTGATCCACATAGTGCTCTTTTACCCCCAAACGGAACTTTGCAAGTTGGTCACGGCCCACTTTTGCTGTGCAATTATGTCGCATTTCCGTGTGGCAGTTCCTTGTTTCGTAAAATCAACACGTTTCATATTTAAGTTAAGACAAATGTAATTAATGAAATGAAAAACAAGTAAAAGGAAATGTTACTTTGAAAAAATGTGAGCACTATGTGACAATTCGTAGATATTTTTTCGAAGAAAAGTATTCTTGAGTGAGTTTCTTAAATTGAACAATACGTGAAGTCGGGAAATATTAAGAAATATACTTCTAATAAATTATAAACAAGTAAAAAAAAAGCAAACACTATAAGCACGCACGATCATTTTCAACGAAATAGAATGAATCTGATACAGAAGTCTTAAAAATTTAAGAGCTCCATTTATAGCTAGAGTAGACATTTTGGAAAAAGTGGAGTGCTCTGTTTTTCCAGAATTTCTTTTTAAAATTTTGCTAATTTTTTTATAAATATTTTAAAACTTTTGAAAATAATAAGGGCTAATCAAGCACACCGAATTATACTGAAAAAATGGAAATATTATCAGTTATCTATAGTCAAAAGATACACTATGTACCTACCACCGAAGTTCAATAAAAAATTCCAATAAATTCTTGAATCTGTTAAAATTGTTTGTTGAAAATAGATTTTTTATTTGAACATTTCAGTTCCTCATAAAAAGCTAAAAAAAGCTAATAATAATTCAGTCAGCAGACAAGTAATATATGAGGATAAGGGCATGAAAGAATTATGAAACAAAAAATTATTATACAATCTAAACTTGATTTATAATAAAAGATAAAGGAAATTGGAAGTTTGGCGAAAAACTTAAGCAATAAATAAGAAATAAGATAAACATCCTCCACTTATGTATTCGCAAGAGCTCCTAGGTATACATTTAAAAATTTAATTAAATTTTTTTACAAATCTCCATATTCAGGAAGCAAATGCTGCCTATTGTGGGTAGACATAAATATAAACGCAGGCTAAATATAAAAAATTCAGTAACCTCAAAATAACTACGTTTGAATATTACAATTTATGTTTATGTCTTCACCCCTACACTTAAACCTAATTCAGCCGGAACCAATTTTAAAAATCGCAATGGGCTGACATAAGAAAGAGAACAAGTATACTACAAATGAAACAGTAACCTAAAAAAAATGGGAGCCGTCACGGGACGCCTGGCAGATGTGAAACATCGAGTTTGCACAAGTACCTAATATGCATGAAAGACAATATTACGACAGGAACTAAATATGGCATAATGAAAAAATCAAATATTACGAATTTTTTCCACAAAATTATGACTATTTATTTGATAAAAATTTATTTTTATTAAATACAAAAATTAAAAATTCAAAAATTTATTTCAAGTTGCGACAACTCAATTCTATTAATCAGTGACTTCAGTAATAGTTATATACGATGTTGCCTCTGACAGAATTACTGTGATAATTGGTCGAGGATAACTGAAGAATGTTACAAAAGTATTGGACATAACATTATTAAGACATCTAATAAATACAGCATCTATTGTTGTTGCATATCTGGTAGTAGGTTCTATTGGATTGTTGTTAATTTGCAATTGAAATTCTTTTTGGAGGAACGTAGTTAATGGCATTGGTACATCTTCTGCAAAATTTACATTGAAATCTCCAGGTAAAATCAATGGTAGTTTATCTTTATTGGTTTAAAAAATTATTGAACCTCTGTGACTGTACGGAAATAATTTCTCATGTAAAAATGAAATATCATTAATTTTTTTATTAGGTGAAATGTACACAACAATCATAATTAATTCACTTTCATCTTCTAGTTTACTATAGTATACGACACCGACGAACCGAGTGGGAAGACAATCTCACAGGCGCTTCCGCATGGCGATCCGGTTTACCCGCGCCTATAGATGTTTCACATCAAAATTAAAAGATATTAATTAAAAAAAATAAAATTTGAAAGCATTAAAGAATATAAACATAATTTGGTCTGCAGGCTTCCGTGGTTGGCGTCGTTTGTTGAAACTGCTTCAGACCTTCTGAAGAAGAGAGCGACATGACTCTCGAAACGTCGAAACGAATAAGTTAACAACGTGGAAACCAGCCCAGAAACCATTCGACATAATATAAACATAAACTGAGCAGAGAGAGGTTAAGCTTTAGTAACGGGATTTTTCAACAGGAAAAAAACGTTACACGGTATACACCTTTAGATGGCGGGAAAACTAAAAAACTATTAGGGAGATAGGGAAAAACATTAAAGTGTTTAAAGTTGGCGAACTCATAAAGGCACAGGGGGTGGTGTTAAATATTTAAAATTATTGTTTGTATAAGGTGATAATCGGATGGAGGAGGAGAGGGAGATTTAAGGAGAGTAGGGAACACCTTAAAGAACACAAAGGAGCAATTTTCAACTGGGAAAAGACAAGTGAGTGCAAATGGAGTAGCAATAACAAGTCGAATAAATAAACCAAGCAGTAGCGTTTTTATCAAATTAACGTTCCCTTCACTTTATATTATGTGGGTTAGGTTTTCGAGTGTAAAAGGTTTTCTTTACCCCTATCCCCACCAATATTATTGAATAGAATATTTCCTCTAAGATATGGGAAAAAAGAAACTGAACCTGTTTTGTCCGTATTCTAGAGAAAAATACTTTTTTCAGCATAACATTAGTTAAGGAGGGGTGGCAAAAAGAAGAACCTTTACATTACAAAACCTAATCTACTTGGGTAATACAAAGTGAATTCAAATTAAATAAAAAGATGACTTGAATTAGTTTCTTGCTTTTCCTTATTTCTGCGCATTCATCTCAAAAGTTCCCTTTAGTGTTCTGTATGATCGTCCCTATCTCACCTTCACCCTCTGCCCCATTCTGATCTATGGTCATCTCTTATATTTTGTGTCAACACTAGTACGCCCTCAACTAAAAACGTTACAAGACCATCCCTATCCCCTTATTCATTTTCCACACCATCCGACGGCGGTAGGTACCCAGATCTAGTCAGTGACAGTTATTTTACATTTGGTAGATTTGCATTTATTAGGATTAAGCTTAAGTTTGATATATATCTTTTATTCCTGGAAAACTTTACAATGGGGTGGTTTTCTGCGTGAGTTGCATGATGATTAGCCTAAATTTCGAAAAAATCGAAGGGGTGAGGATTCAATGACCTAATTACCCACGTTCCTAATAATTTTATTAACAAACAAATAGTTGAGTAATTCACCTTAACTAATCCTCTGTCCTATCTTCCCTCCATCCGAAAGTATTGAAGAAATAATTTTGTTAACACAAGTTTAAGTAGAATTTAACTGATGTTAACTGCGTATAATAAAACTGCTTATTCTTTTTTCAGGCTTAGTAAAGATTTTTTTAATATTTTTTTCCTTTCTAAACAAACCCTTTTTATTCTGACGCTCCTGTGTAACAAAGATAATTATTAACGTACTGCTGATCAAAGTTTCGATGATTTTGCCGGGTTTATAAGCTAAAATAAAAAAAAAACAAAACGAAGAATATTGAAAAATAAAACAATAAGTCTAAGAGCAGTGCTGTTAAACAGGGTTGGAAAAAAAAGTTTTTATAAAATTTTTTAAAACAAAGTTCAAAATGTTTAAAACATGTGTTCATATGTATACCTTTTTCTCTCGTTTACTATGAACACATGTTTTAAACTTACCATTCTCTATACAGGTAGGACAAAACGTTCACCGAACGTAGATTCTTCATCGGTTTTTTGTTTATTAGCACAAGCACGTCCATCTAAAAATATCTCCTACTTCTATGAAAATAACCGAATTCTAAAAAGATTTCGACTAGAGCATAACACCCCTCAAGAGAGTTAATTGCATTTATTGGACATGCTTTTTTTATAATCCATATGAAAAAGTGGCTAAAAATATTTGTACGAATTTACCTACACCACGTCGTATTTTTTAAGAAAACCTCGAATTCTATATCAAAAAACTACAGTCGTTAAAAAATATTTCGTGAGTAGAATTATCCAAGCTAATAGATAAATGAGTTTTCTTCTAGTAACGAGTGATATTGTTTCCTTATTTCATACCTACAGCCAATAATAATTCTTCTCTAGCCAAATGAATTTAAAGAATGTTTAATACGTTACGCTTTATTTTTGTACTAAAAAAAGTTTAAAACACTTGAACGAACAAAATAGCTCAAACCCCAACGCCAAAACACGACACTTTTGTTGTCCGAAGCACATTTCGGTAACAAGGTTACCTTCTTCAGGGACTGAAGTAAACTAAACCTAAAAGAGAACTAATCCTAATATATACGGAATGTTGTTAAGGTTCAGTGAACATGGTTCAGCAGCAATAGTGATGATGTTCAATGGACTTTGACAATAACAAAAAATAATAATTAAACTAGACTAAATAGCGGAGATCCAAGGATAGGGACCCTTGTCATTGTTAAGTAAAATTTGGTTAATTTTACAAATGTACAAACTTTCAAAACTATCTAGTAAACAATTATTCCTAACTTCCTTAACTAATTTAAGATTATTAATATTAATATGATGTTCTTCAGCAAGAATATTCTCATTCTGACGTTGACATGCGCCGACTGCGAAAGTTTAGTAAAAGCATGAAAGTTACCTGTGACGCGTTCCAGAAGGTTCGAGGATTGCTGGACGTTTCGAGAATTACCTAGAAACGTCCATAATACTATATAAGGAACAGCGTTGGAGAGTTTGACAGTTATTGATAGAAGAGAGTGACAGAGATAAGTTCGAAGCGAATAAAAGCGATTAAAAAGCGAAATAGCTATTGAGTTGTTGTAGTTATCGAATTAGTTGTTGAATAGTTGTTGTTATAGAGTTGATTTAATAAAAAGTGTTGAGAGAAAAAATACGTGATATTGTAAATTACGTAACAATATGTTGGGCAACACGAGATTTTTCGGCTCTACCAAACCGTGCATGAGCTAAATGCTCTTTGAACCTAGTTTGGATCAAGCGTCTAGTTTGTCCAATACATTTTTTACTAAATTAATTCCAGCTAATTTTATATATCCCCGACTTTTCTTAGAAAGAAATTTTATCCTTGGGGTTACCGAGGAGAGTTTGAAGGGAGTTACCACTTAGCTCATGCAGGGTTTGGTAGAACCGAAAAATCTAGTGTTGCCCAACATATTTTTACTGAAGAACATAATATTAATATTAATAATCTTAAATTAGTTAAGGAAGTTAGGAATAATTGTCTACTAGATAGTTTTGAAAGTTTATACATTTGTAAAAATAACCAAATTTTACTAAACAATGACAAGGGTCCTACCCTTTGATCTCCGCTATTTATTCTAGTTTAATTATTATTTTTTTGTTATTGTCAAGGTCCATTGAACATCATCACTGTTGCTGCTGAACCATATTCACTGAACCTTAACAACTTTCAGTATATATTAGGATTAGTTCTCTTTTAGGTTTAGTTCAATTCAGTCCCTGAAGAAGGTAACCTTGTTACCGAAAAGTGCTTCGAACAACTAAACTGTCGTGTTTTGGCGTTAGGGTTTGAGCTATTTTGTTCGTTCTACAACAACCGCCAGTCTTAATTTAAAACATGTTTTATTTAGATTGTGCTTTAAACAGTGTTTGAAACACGTGTTTTAAAACACTTTATTTTAAACATGCCAACCCTGCTTTTAAAGCTGTGAAATGTGCAATACACTACTAAAAATTTACATTCTGTTCTGCAACAATCACAGAGACACACAACTGAAGAAAAAGCCTAATAGGTATTTACTTTACTGTGTATTCAATTGGTATCTACAATATACAGGGTTGTAACGTTGATTTTCAGGCTTGTTGGCCGTCCATATAGAGGTTTTTATTCTCGACGTTTCGCCGGTATCTTCAGAAAAAACCCGTGTCGGCGAAACGTCCAGAATAAAAATCAACGTTATAATGGACACCGGTCGCGAAA
The DNA here is from genome assembly GCA_029378335.1 of Agrilus mali. NCBI lineage: Eukaryota > Metazoa > Arthropoda > Insecta > Coleoptera > Buprestidae > Agrilus > Agrilus mali. The sequence goes on from CM055656.1 coordinate 22,450,038, forward strand.
GCCTGACTCAATTTAATATACAGGGTTGTTTAAAAGTAATGCATAAAATCTCTACGAGTTATTTTTTAGAAGAATGCTGAAACACGTTAATTGATTTAATTTTTTTCCTTGCAACCTATTAATATGTAGCTACCCCAACTTAGGGGGCTCTGTGAGAAGGTCTTTTAAAACTCAATCCCATAATGCTAACAAAGTAGGGGTCTGCTCATTTTGTTTCATTCAAAATACCTAGTCCTCATATTTCTTTAAATTAAATTTAAGTGTTCCAAATAAATCGCTTGCATTCACTTGATTCGACTTAAGTTCTCAATTCTGTTTGGTCTATTAATTTGATACAATCTTTGCTTTAAATACCTTCATACACCGTGGTGGCCATTCGTTTACCAATAGAAGTGTATCAAGTTTTTGATGTTCGCTTAAGGCCGGTTTTAGATAGATCCTGTACTGTCCTATTCTTTTTAAATTTGTGAAATACCCTACTCAGAGTTGCCCGTGAAATTGGGTTCTTAGGATATTTTTCATTAAACAACACACAAATTTCATTCTGGCTCTGTATCTTATCTCCACAACTCAACATCATCCTAAATTGTAAAGATGGAGGTTACTACTTTACCAACTGAAAATATTCAAAGTACAGTTGATAGTATTTACCACAAACAGAGTGCATGTAAAGTAGAAGGTGACCACTTTTTGCATTTGTTACATTATGTCGAATCAAGTGAGTGCAAGCAATTTACAGTTAAATTTAACTTAAAATATATGAGAAACGTTTTGACTGAAACAAAATGAGCTGACCCCTACTTTGCTGGCATTATCGAATTGAGTTTTAGATACACTTCTGGCAGAGCCCCCACACGACCTAGGTTACCGTTTGAAAAAAAGAGTTAGGGTAGCTACAGATTAAGAAGTTGCAGGATGGGAAGTTGAAAATATTACAGTAGGACGATCGAAACTTTAAATGAATTAACGCGTGTCAAGAGTTTTTCTTAAAAATAAGCGGTACAGAAGATATGAATTTTGTGCGTTACTCTTTTACAACCCTGTATAGAAACATGTTATTTGGAAAAGTGCAAAGGTTCAGTTCAGTCTTTAATAATGTTTTCATAAAAACTGTAATTTTACATTTCCCGTTACGAGTATATAAGATATATTGGAATACATTATAAGAATTACATTTGTTACAAATGTGAATACAATCACAATCAGTTAAACTGTTAAATAAAAGAATATACGTATTTATATAAAAATGTGATTCAGGAGTAATTTCAGGGTGAGAAATATTGGTATTATATAAACTTACCTGTTTTAATTAATTATCAAATTACATAACAAAAGTTTAATTTCTTTTAATGAAACTATACCTAAAGATAAAAAAAATTAAAACAACTGAAAAAATCAAAAATTAATTCAAACGAGTTTGACAATTTTCTAAAATTGTCAAAAATTATGCCCAGTCACTTTCTCAATTTGCTATTCCATATAAAATACGAGAAAACAAAGTTCTATTTTTTTTTGGGTTTAAGTTAAGAAGTTTTTATTGGTTTATATTTTTACTTACAGAGGTCCGTTTATGAGCGTTGTTTGAGGAATTATAGAGATAGATGAGCTAAATTAAATGCAAATGAAACTTCGAAATGTTATTACATATGTACATACGTACTTTATTTTAGGTTTAAAGGTAGATTTATTCAAGTTTTTTTTTTTTGTTTCAAACAATTCACACTTTCTACGTCAATTTTATTACTTACTGAAGTGCGATGCCCAAATTATTCGTTTAAGTTATAGAAGGTTCGTATTTTAAGTAAAAGAGGTTTTGGACTCCGAGGGGAAGGGAACACAAAATTTTATGAATTTATAGAGGTTTTTACGTTGTCGAGGTTTAAGTTATCAAGGTTCTACTGTATATTTCAAAATTACAATACTATAATAAATCTATGCCGTATAACTTTACATTAGAAAAAATATTTATTAATGAAAACAGGTAGGAGAGGGAAGGACAAAACAGAGTAGGTACCTCACAAATACTGAAATTTTCTTAAAACTTAAATACGATCAACTCTTTTCGTTTTAATTGTATTTGAAATAATTAATTATAAAAAAGTGGATGTGCCGTTCTTCATCATTGCCTTACCCGCCCCCCCCCCCCCGGGTTTTTTTGAATCCACTACTGTCTCCTTGCAATGCACTTGAGAAATAATTAATAAAATCTTCAATTCAGGAGTCTACTCTAACGAAGATTTAAACTAAAAGCTAAAAGCAAAATCTTGTGTTGTTCATAACAATAATATATATACCTCCTTCAATTTGACTTTTGATTACAAAACTAATTTTCCAGAAAAAGAAAGAAACAGAATTTGAGCATCTAAAGACTTTTTAGCAGTTTCCTTATTCATTTGTTGAACCATTTAATTCTTTTGTGTTGTAACATCCAGGTTATATTTATGTGAGTTTATTTTCTTCTCAGAATACGCTAGAGACATCTACTACACTCCATTAAAAATTTACTTGTTTTTGAACCGTATTGTATAATGAACTCTTAAACGAACGGAATTTCTTGTTATTAAACCAATATCAGGTAAACAAAAGCGAAATTTCATAATCTTTTGGGATATCTAAGCTGATATTTGCTCAAACATCTAATATGTTTACGTGAAGTAGGTCGAAAGTCGTAACACTTGTAATAAATTATGGAGCATTCACGTAAACATAAATATAAAAAAAAATATTTTCTAATATAGTTTGTATAATTTATTATTACAATTAAAACAAAAAAAAGTTCATCCACAATAGATTATTCTAATTACAAGATTTCAAGCATTGCTGGGGAGAATATGGGGAAAGGGAAATATAAAATGAATGTTGCGCTTAGAAAGAAGTACCGCAGACTATATTTTCAAAAGGGAAACAAAATTTGGGAAAATGGTGGAAGGTACAAGAAGAAGGGTTGTAAAATATGAAGAAAAATTGGGAGAATAACCGGAAGGGGACTTAGGGGATCGGGACAAAAGTAAATATGATGTGGAAAGGGATAAAGCTTTAATAGAAAAGGCAATAAGTAAAGAACAACTGGAAGAGTGGAGAGTAAAGGGATTAAATGTTAGTAGGATGGTGGGGAAAAAATGTAAAGAAATAGTAAGAGGTGAGGATTTGAGAAAAATTCAGATACGCGAAAGGTATGAGGGAGTTTATATTAGAATGGCAAGGGGATGAGGTGGTAAGAGAAGGAAAAGTATAGAGATAATAGCTAGATTCAGAATGGGAAATGAGTGTCATGAGAATAAGTTTTGGATGGAAGAAGGTAAGAGATTGTGTAGAGTATGTGAAGAGAAGAGTGAATCAATGGAGCATGTATTAGAAAAAGGTAACGGGGAAGAATGAGAGGGAGAAACTTGGAAGGATAATAAATGCGGATGGTAGTGGTCTGGCCCTATTGAAGCAAATTTTAAAAGGAAGTGGTGTGGAAAGGAGGGGAAGGAAAATATAGCAAAAATTAATATAAGGGAAAAGGAACACTTCCCTTCCTTAGTGTAAATATTTAAATTTTGGTAGGTTGAAGAACATAATATGTTTCTTTTTTTTCCTTTTGTGTGTGGAAATGTAAACATAACTTTTTAGTTTCAATAACGCTCTTGCTTACTACTACAAGATTTCGAAATTTCAATATTGTTCTCATCAACATAACACAATGACATCATAAAGAAATAAAAAAAATAAATAAAAAGATTTAAATTTTGCAATTATAAACAAAAAATGTTCAAATGAAAAGATTTTAAATATTTGAATGCCCTCCAACTACGTACATACATATCTTGCACATAATTATGAAAATCTAAGTGAAAACTAAAACAAGATTACTGTTACTTTTCTCTATTCAATTAATTGGTAGGTAAATGGTATTACTTCATAATTTTAAAGACGTAATGACTATTCTGTAGATACCATTTATCCGTTTATTGTTAGAGTTGAATTCACTTGAGATAGCTACTGGATACAACGAAAAGACGAAATTCATTTTTATCTTATTTCTCAATTATTAAACTGTTCTGTCTGGAATTAATGAGCAAGTTCTTTTATTTATTGGAGAGACAATAAATTCCTGAAATAAACGGTTTAACGTTTAAATTAATGGCCTAATTTCTGACTTTAACGTGATTTTTTGTTCTTTCATGATACGGACCAACTTCTTTTCTCTCCCTCATTAACAAAGTCATTTACTTAAAGTGAATGCAAAATTCTAGATAAATACTATAAAATCAGAGGAAAACAATAATAAATAATGAAAGATATTTGTTAAATATCCAATTTTCTTTCCTTCCTCTTTTTTAGATAATAGGGCATTTAAGAAATCAAGGCCAATTGAAGAGCAAAAAGTAAATTGTACTTATTTTGAACATCCAGAGTGTAAGAAAGTTCCTAATTTTGAATGTACCTACTTCACAACAACAACTTTCAAACTATTGATAGTAGTTATCTGATGAAACATTTTTAAATGTAGCACCCAAATAAATCCAAAGTGTAAGATGTTTCAAGAATTATTTATTGACATCGACAATATTGTTTCGACCCACATGTGGTCATTTTTAAGAGTAACATATACTAAAATTAAAAGTGCCAATGTGTCTTTATATATATATGTACATAATTGGTGCGGAAGTTTAAATTTGGGGTGTTATGTGTGGATAATTCTATTTCATTATTTGTTATATTTTAATTTAAAATTACAGCATTCTTAATTTCTAGGAATTCCAGAAGGTTTAGTTTTTACATTTTGAAGTTGAGTGTAATGATTTGGCTTTATCAAATTTATGGTTGTTGAGTATACAATGTTCCGACATAACTATGCATAGAATTTTATTTTTTATATAACAAATAAATCAACAATTATCTATTTTAATTATAAAGTCATACTATCATAGCTTTATTGCATTATTAATAGTTACGCTGAATTATGCTCATAAGTAATCTCTGCAAAAGTAATAATTATGGTTACGTTCTAAGTAAGTAGCCCATAAAATTAATCTCCAACAAATTACGTAATATATTTCCGTGCAGAACCCGCTAACTTTTGGTAACTTTGGGAATAATTACTTACCGCATATCATTGGTCGTTTGTAGAATGCACCAGACAGATATGTTCAACTACTCTTCATCATATTTCGAGAAGTGTTACCAGACACCTAAGTTTTCTTGGTTGGTATATTTCAAAGAAGAACTGCCTAACGGTATGTCATTATAAGGGAATTCAAGCGTAACGTTTTTTTTACATAATTCAATAAAATTTGAACAGAAAATTAATCCTAATAGTCGCTAATAAGGCAGAGAAAGGAGATTAAGACTAAAGTGTCATATATTAATGGTACAATGAATTAAAATAACTTAATTAATGAATAGATCAGTGGATAGTTTAACGGTAACAGTTAGTAATAATTTAGCAATTTAAAAATGCACTACAATCGCATACAGATATACACTGTTCTAAGATACATGAGGAAATCTACTAATACCAGTTGTAATTTTACAATCTTTATGTATAAATTCTACACACATTGTGATTTTACTGAACCGTTTATCAGCTTGCAATAGAAAGCATTTCGAATTTACAAACATTGTTTGTAATTTGATTTATTACAATTTTAAGAAAAATTACAAAAAAAAATGTAATTGAAATTACAATGAAATCAATGAAAGTTTAAAAATCTTTTTCTTATTTTTATAGTTTTGATTATAGGATTCCATAGTGTATTGTAATTTTACTAAAAATAAATCTGCTGTAGCAGAACTAAATCATCAATATTTTTTTTACACATTCTGGAAATGTGATGAATTTTTGACACAAAATAAAAATAATCTATAAAAAGAAAAAAATAATAAATAGAAATTCAAAATTAATACATCCATTGAACCACCCTTTCCATGATTATCTATCCACATCATAAAATAAGTTATTAGAAACGCTCGTGTTATTTCTTGTCTATTTGCATAAAAGTATGAGTTTGATCTGTGGCCGCCAGATGGCGCTGTCGCCCATGTTTGCAGGACATTTGTATTCCAATATTTATAAACCAACGATATCAACCCCAGGAAGTTACTATATAAAAGCAATTCAACGGTGAGTGTTGATATATCATATCATACTTAACTTTTTAGGAGTATGTTTCTATACTTTCTTAACATTAGGTGTATCAATTAATGTATTGTAGCGACCAGTGACACAGTACATGTGTGCGATAACAATTTGTGGCATGTACTTGTTATCGCTAACATGCTTACGGCACACGGTACTTTTCGTGTTATCAACTTACAAGATGTAAATCATTCTCCGGCGACAAGTAACAAGTTCCATTCAGGAATAATCGAGGACTTTCTAATTATTACTCATCATTCGAGAATCGTCAGGATTTCCTTTTCGAATTATCTAGAAAGTTCTAAAGGTGTATAGTGTATAGTGATCATCTTTGGACCGAGGAACAGTTAGTTGAAGAAAGCATCAGTGCGCGAATTAAAACCGATAATAGACAAAGTGATATAAATAAATTGTTATATAAATAAGTGAATTGTTGCGATATAAATGGTAGTTCTAAGTTAGTGTTTAAGTGTTATAAATAGTATTAAATAAATAATTGTTTAAATAAATACTCTGACTAGAATATTCGTTACAATTGGTGTCAGGTGTGGGGTCTGCGAATCGATCTCCAAAGAATTTTCTAGTATAATAAAAACAGAAAATAAATAAAAATGCCGAAAAAATTGTTCGAGTTAAAAGTCGCCGAATTGAAAAGCGAACTCGAAGAGCGAGACGAAGATACGTCCGGTACGAAGAACATCCTACAGAAGCGGCTCGAGGAGGCTTTGATACAAGAAGGTTTTGATCCCAGCACATATGAATTTGAGGACGAATTGGAAAAGAAATTAAATGAAAATTCAAAGAATCTGGAAGAAAAATTAAATGAAAATCTGGAAGAAAAATTAAATAAAAATTCAAAGAATATGGAAGAAAAATTAGAAAAATTCGAAGGAAATTTGAAAGAAGAACTGAAAAAATTCGAAGAAGAAACAAGGGAAGAAATAAACAAAACGCTGGGAACTTTCGACGAAAGATTGGCCCAACTGGAAGAAATGGTTCTGAATCCGAAAAAACGAGAGACCAGTACCCAACTTACGGAAAAGAGGCATAGCGTGGCTGACGGCAAAGAAATCCCCGGCGTGAAAGAAGAACAGGTCATCTTCTCCAAAGTGCACATGAAGCTACCTACGTTTGACGGAAAAACATCATGGACCACGTTTCTGACGCAATTCGAGGTGGCTGCAAAAGCCTACAAATGGACGATAGAAGAGAGAGCTTCTTCACTTGCTCTTGCTCTGCGTGATGGTGCTGGTGAAATTTTGAACACGTTACCACCGGAAGAATTACTAGACTACCATCGGCTAGTAAAAAGATTAGAGATGCGATACGGCCAAGCACATCTGACGGCTGTGTACCATGTGCAGTTAAAGAACCGACGTCAGAAGACAGGTGAAAGTCTTCAGGAGTACGAGGCGGACATTGCTCGGTTAGTCCGGCTCGCCTATCCAGGTACGGCTGACGATACACTGGAAAGATTGGCCGTCGACGCATTTAACGGACTTAAGGACGACGAAATACAACAGCGACTCCGACTGGACCGGCCGAGGACTTTGGTAGTCACATTGGCCCGAGCACTGGAATACGACGTCGTCAAACAGGCGTCGCAATGACAATATCGAGTGTGGGAATTAAAAGAGGAGTCAGCCGGTCGGGACGAAGATAAACTGGGAGAGATGGTCCGCCGCATAATGACCAAAATAGAAAGTAAGCCTAAACAAGTCAGGTGCTCGAACTGTGGAAAGTTAGGCCACGTGAGAAGCAGTTGCAAAAGGGAGAGATCTGCCTCTCAAAAAGAGAAGCCCCGCGTACCGGAATTAGTCAGGGTCGGCGCGGCGGGGCAAACGTTGATCCCGGAGCAAGAAGCCCCCGGTCTAGTTGCACTGACAAAAACCATGAAAGACAGAGCTGATAGCCTTTTTCTAACGGGGCGCATAAATGGGAAACGGTGTTGGTTTCTATTGGATACCGAAGCAAGCAGGACTATTATACGAGCCAACGTGATGACCACAAGTAAGCCACAACCGACCCAATGGAAGCTACGTACGGCCACCGGGGAAATGGTAAATGTTCATGGTGAAAGCCAAGTTAAGATCCGCATAAGAAAGACCTCCTTCCGACACTGCGTGCTTGTAGCCGAAATCGAAGACAACGTCTTTTGGGCTTGGACGTGCTCCGGAAATACGACTTTTGCCTGAGTTTCCAAAGAAAGGTCGTGACCTTAAACGGAGAGGAGTTCAGGCTAACGACTCAGGACACCGTAACATCCCAAGTCAGAAAACTAAAAACACCAATAGAAGACACGCAACGCCTACCAGAAGGCTTGTCGAAATTGTGCCTGGAAGCAGGTGGCAAATGTAATCCTAACCAACGACGTCAAAGAAAAGGATTACTAAAGCAATACCAAGACGTCTTTGAAGTAGAAGGTGGCAAGAAGGGGCGAACCAACGTGGTCCTGCACAAAATCAATACTGGCGAGGCACAACCCATCCGTCAGCGACCCAGGAGACTACCACTGGCCAAGAAAGAAGAGGCTGAGAACATCATCAGTGAAATGCAAAGGGACGAGGTAATAGAACCATCTACTAGCCTCTGGACATCGCCGGTAGTTCTGGTCAAGAAAAAGGATGGCTCGACACGCTTCTGTGTGGACTACCGCCAATTAAACAATGTTACGAAAAAAGACAGCTACCCCTTACCACGAATAGATGACACCCTGGATACACTGTCAGGGTCGACGATATTTTCCACCTTAGACCACAAGAGCGGATACTGGCAAGTGGCTTTGGACAGGGATGCCAAAGAGAAGACAGCGTTTTCCATTGGAACGGGGCTGTGGCAGTTCAAGGTGATGCCGTTTGGGTTGTGCAACGCACCAGCCACCTTTGAGCGACTGATGGAAACAGTCTTGGTTGGCTTAATTGGGAAGACTTGCCTGGTATACCTCGACGACATCATCGTAGTCGGGAAGGACTTCAACGACCATCTGAAAAATTTGGAGGAAGTTTTCCGAAGACTTCGTGATGTCCACCTAAAACTGAGCCCCAAGAAATGTCAGCTATTCCAAGAGACCGTCAACTACCTGGGGCATGTAGTATCCGGAGACGGCGTTTCCGTCGACCCACAGAAAATCAAGGCCGTGCAAGAGTGGCCTGTACCTGCTGACGTCCATCAAGTCAGAAGCTTCTTTGGACTCTGTACCTATTACAGACGTTTTGTTCCTGGATTTGCAAAAATCGCTAAGCCTTTGACACGACTCACAGAAGAGAGTAGACCATTTTGTTGGGAGCAAGACTGTCAAGCTGCCTTTGAACAGCTAAAGGAAAACCCTCTATGCTACACCTGTGTTGAGCTATCCCCTACCAACTGGAAAGTTTATCCTGGACACCGACGCTAGCAATATTGGAATTGGCGCGGTTCTGTCACAAATACAGAATGGTGAAGAAAAAGTGATCGGCTACTTCAGCAGAACTCTATCCAAACCCGAACGGAATTACTGCGTAACCAGACGCGAATTGTTAGGCGTAGTAAAAAGTGTGGAGCATTTCTACAAATACCTCTACGGAAGAAAGTTTTTGCTACGAACCGACCATGCCGCGTTGATATGGCTGCTGAATTTTAAGAACCCCGAGGGCCAAGTAGCCAGATGGATAGAGAAGCTGCAAGAGTACGACTTTGACATAGAACATCGAGCGGGAAGTAGCCATAGAAACGCCGTCGCCTTATCCAGAAGACCTTGCCCGGATAATTGTAAACACTGTCAACGCGTTGAGGAACACGAAGAGGTCAGGAGGATAACTATCCTGGACGAGCAGTGGCAGCCCGACAACATTAAGGCAGAACAACATTCCGACGTGCTCTTAAAACCTCTTAAAACCGTTCCTGGATTGGAAGAAAGAAGGCAGAAGACCAACCTGGCAGGAAGTTGCTGCCAAGTCAACAGAAGTAAAATCTTTGTGGGCTCAATGGGATTCCATTAAAGAAGAAGATGGTATCCTACAGCGCGTGGTCGAGAACCAAGATGGCACCGAAAGCAGATGTCAGCTAGTGATACCGAGAAGCTTGGTAAAGGAAGTCCTGCAGTGCCTCCATGACGACCCTTCAGGAGGACATTTTGGTGTAAAGAAGACCCTTGGTAAAGTACGAGAACGATTTTACTGGGTCAACTGCAAGAAGGACGTGGAAGATTGGTGCAGAAAGTGCACGACGTGCGCCGCCAGTAAGGGACCTCAGAAGCGACAGCGTGCTCCGATGCGACAGTATAACGTCGGCAGCCCATTCGAGAGAATTGCCATAGACGTTGCCGGACCATTCCCAGAATCTGAAGATGGGAATAAGTACATCGTAGTGGCAATGGACTACTTTACGAAATGGGTTGAAGCGTACGCCCTTTCAAACCAGACGGCAACAACAGTGGCGGAAACGCTCGTGAAAGAGCTAATTAGCCGATTCGGAGTACCACTGGAGTTGCATTCCGACCAAGGACGAAATTTCGAGTCAGCCATATTCCAAGATATTTGTAAGATATTGGGCATTCATAAGACTCGAACTACAGCCCTACATCCCCAATCAGACGGCATGGTAGAACGAATGAACAGGACCATTAACAAGTACCTGTCCAAAATGGTCTCCAAACATCAGCGAGACTGGAGACTGGAGACTTTATCTGCCATTGTTCCTTTTGGCATACCGATCTTCCATACATGAAACCACTGGACAAACACCAGCCAGGGTACTGTTTGGTCGAGAGTTGCGACTACCATGCGACTTAAAGTTGGGATGCAAACCTGGCGAAGACGTGGCTGGAGAAGATTACGTCAGTGAACTCCGAAGACGATTGGACGACATCCATGACGAGATACGTTCCCATATGCAGATAGCCAGTGACCGGATGAAGGACGCATTTGACATTAAGGCCACTGATGGAGGATTCCATGAAGAAGATTTGGTGTGGCTTTATAATCCGAAGCGTCAAAGGGGTCTTTCGCCGAAGCTGCAACAAGATTGGGAAGGTCCGTACAAAGTTATCAAACGAATCAATGACATAATCTACCGAATTAGACGTACTCCCAATGGAAAACCAAGAGTAGTCCACTTCAACCGACTGGCTCCATATGCTGGGGACAACCACGAGGAAGCTCGAGTTAGAGTTGTGCAGGCTCGATCGCCAGAGCCCCAGTACGAAGAATTTATGGCCAAACAGAGCTTACACCGTAAAGCCCGATTTGGAGTCACCACCGAAGTTCAGCAGGACTTATTCGCCGTCCCGAAGGAATACTCGCTGGCCCATTGTGTGGCAAGGGATTTGGACATGAGCCGTGGGATTGCCACGGTCTTTCGGAAGAAGTTTGGGCGACCACCGATGTTACTCTACCAGGCCAAAGATGGAGACGTATTGCAGTTACTCGATGGGACCCAATCCATCTTCTATCTAGTCACCAAAAGCAAGTCGTCGGAGAAGCCTACCTACCACTCCTTATGGGACTCCCTTATAGAACTAAGAGAGCAATTGCTACACGCTTACATCCTGAAGCTAGCAATACCGAGGATCGGATGTGGACTCGATGGGCTGGATTGGAGGGTGGTCAGAAACATGCTGGAGGTTTTGTTCCGATACACTGGTATAGAAATCTTGGTGTGCGCCGGAAATCCACGACGAGGACCGTCACCATTGAAGACCGTTGACTGCCATTTCCACTTGACAACCGGATGCCGAAGCGGATCCACCTGCAAGTACCGGCATGATCCTCTGAAGGAACGGCAGAATGTGATCCGGGACGAATCACCCTTAAGGAGGGGGTAGTGTAGCGACCAGTGACACAGTACGTGTGTGCGATAACAATTTTTGGCATGTACTTGTTATCGCTAACATGCTTACGGCACACGGTACTTTTCGTGTTATCAACTTACAAGATGTAAATCATTCTCCGGCGACAAGTAACAAGTTCGATTCTGGAATAATCGAGGACTTTCTAATTATTACTCATCATTCGAGAATCGTCAGGATTTCCATTTCGAATTATCTAGAAAGTTCTAAAGGTGTATAGTGTATAGTGATCATCTTTGGACCGAGGAACAGTTAGTTGAAGAAAGCATCAGTGCGCGAATTAAAACCGATAATAGACAAAGTGATATAAATAAATTGTTATATAAATAAGTGAATTGTTGCGATATAAATGGTAGTTCTAAGTTAGTGTTTAAGTGTTATAAATAGTGTTAAATAAATAATTGTTTAAATAAATACTCTGACTAGAATATTCGTTACAATTGGTGTCAGGTGTGGGGTCTGCGAATCGATCTCCAAAGAATTTTCTAGTATAATAAAAACAGAAAATAAATAAAAATGCCGAAAAAATTGTTCGAGTTAAAAGTCGCCGAATTGAAAAGCGAACTCGAAGAGCGAGACGAAGATACGTCCGGTACGAAGAACATCCTACAGAAGCGGCTCGAGGAGGCTTTGATACAAGAAGGTTTTGATCCCAGCACATATGAATTTGAGGACGAATTGGAAAAGAAATTAAATGAAAATTCAAAGAATCTGGAAGAAAAATTAAATGAAAATCTGGAAGAAAAATTAAATAAAAATTCAAAGAATATGGAAGAAAAATTAGAAAAATTCGAAGGAAATTTGAAAGAAGAACTGAAAAAATTCGAAGAAGAAACAAGGGAAGAAATAAACAAAACGCTAGGAACTTTCGACGAAAGATTGGCCCAACTGGAAGAAATGGTTCTGAATCCGAAAAAACGAGAGACCAGTACCCAACTTACGGAAAAGAGGCATAGCGTGGCTGACGGCAAAGAAATCCCCGGCGTGAAAGAAGAACAGGTCATCTTCTCCAAAGTGCACATGAAGCTACCTACGTTTGACGGAAAAACATCATGGACCACGTTTCTGACGCAATTCGAGGTGGCTGCAAAAGCCTACAAATGGACGATAGAAGAGAGAGCTTCTTCACTTGCTCTTGCTCTGCGTGATGGTGCTGGTGAAATTTTGAACACGTTACCACCGGAAGAAAGTTCTAAAGGTGTATAGTGTATAGTGATCATCTTTGGACCGAGGAACAGTTAGTTGAAGAAAGCATCAGTGCGCGAATTAAAACCGATAATAGACAAAGTGATATAAATAAATTGTTATATAAATAAGTGAATTGTTGCGATATAAATGGTAGTTCTAAGTTAGTGTTTAAGTGTTTTAAATAAATAATTGTTTAAATAAATACTTTGACTAGAAAATTCGTTACAGTATCTTCTGGATGGTGCTAACATGCCATTTTTTTACTTTGATTTTGTCACTCGCGTTTTCTCGACTTCTAAACATACTGAAATTACGAAGTATTTTTAGTATAACTTTAATAACATTACAATATTTGTATTTTTATATTACTAACTAGATTATTGGTAACTGCAGTAAAATTGCTACGAATATTTTGTAATATTCCTAAACTTAGTTGAAATGAATTGTGTAGTATAATTACAATAAAGTATACTGAAATTAATAAACAATTCCACTATAATTTGTTTAACAAAATTACAATATTTGTATTGTAATTTTACTAAACAGATTATAGGTAACTCTTTAATTTTTTATAACAGTAAAATGAAATTATTGCCAACAAATGTTGCTGATTTTATTTTTCTGAGTCTTTTTTATAAAATTATTACATTTGATATAGCAGAATGACAAAACAGTGTGTTAAAAGATTTCCATAATACAAATTTACATTTAACAACAAAATAACTAAATAGATCAATGAAAAGAAGATTACATTTTGTTTGTTTTTTCACAATTGAAAGAAGTTAACTAAAGAAAAAGTAAAGTTAGGGGACGTGGGTGCAATAAAACGTTTATGAATCGAAAATATGAAAATATCTAAGCAGAACCAGAAGTGATTTGGAGAGAAGTCAATACCAATCACGAACACCGGAAATTTCTTCTTTTGCACTTCTTCACTGAAACGGAATTTAATCGCCTAGCTGCTCACTGATTTTGAAGGAAACAAAATATACGGGGTACATAAATTTCCTGAAAACATTAACATCACGATCAGTGGCAATCGATACTTGAAAACAGGAAACACAGTAACAATCCAACCCTAAATTTTAAAACTGAATATAAACTCGTTTTTGATTCAGTTTTTGGTTTATTAATTATCAAAATTATATAGTTAATAACAAATAACAGAGACTCACCCCTTTACCACAAACAAACTATATAAGCGGGCACGTGTTTCGCCCACTCTAAATGTGAGCATTATCAACGCGAGATTGGTTCTTAAAATCAAAAAATTCTCAATTTATACTAAAACTACGGTTTCAAGTTTACTGAATTTGGGAGGACCCTAGATATTTGTTAACCATTTCAGACAACTTATAAACAACGAAAGGGTGGAGGGAATGACTCGTGTGTTATAATGCGAAGGGGAAGGAGTGTGGACAAGTTGAAATGTTCAATGCCATAAGAAAAATTAAAGAGATTTATCTTATGTATGTTTCAAATTCAACGGAATTGAGAAATAAAATAGGAAAAAGGGGGAAGCCGTAAATTCGTTCAATACTATAAAATCAGTTCGGAAACCTTTGTAGGTTAAAATTAGAACTTTAATTATGTATGCTTCGACAGACACGGTGGAGAAAACTGAAAACTCGAAGACATACGTGTTCAATATCCGTTATTTGTTAAAAAATAAAACGTATGCTTCACGATATAAGCTCTAGTCAGGTGAAGAAATATAGGAGCATAAAATTATTTGAATAATTATCAACTAAACGTTTTGCAGTAATTGGTATAAACTTGAATTGGGAATGGGTCAGAAATCAGAATTCATAAGATTTTCTTTACTTTTTTGAATATATAAACATTCATATGCATCAAGTTCCGAATGGCAAAAAACTTCCTTGATTAATTTGAGACTGTAAGGACCTATGGGGTGGGTTGTGTTAAAAATATGTTGGGCTACGCTTGACATTTCTGTATGATTTAATCTAAAATGAGCAATATGCTCTTTATATCGAGTTAAAATAGCCCGTTTAGTTTGTCAAATATATTTCATGTCACAACCTTCACATTTTATTTCATAAATTCTGGACTTCAGATTGTGATCAATTTTATCTTTAGTGTTTCCTAAACAGTTCCTAAGACTATTGTTTGTATTAAAAATTCTAGTGAAACCTAATTCTTTAAAGACTTTTTCAATACCAGATGAAATGTAGTGAAAGGCTAGTTTGAAATATTTAGGCTTTACCTCAGATGAAATTTATTAAGTCGTAGAATTTTTGATATAGGTCCTAAATTGTGCTTTTCTAAGTAATTTATCTATAATTACAGGAGAGAAAATGTTAAAGGAGGCAATATATTTAATATTTGAAAGTTCTGCTTTTAATCTAACATTATTTAAAGGGAAATTTATTAATCTGTGTACTAAAAAGTTGAAAGCGGCCATTTTAAGTTGAAAACAATGATTACACATTACAGTCAACATGAATGAACCGGTTAACATTAGTCTCTTTCCTATAAATATCGAATTCTAACTTATTCTTATTTCTAATGATTAATACGCCTAAAAATGGGAGTTGTTCATTATTTTCTTCCTTGTCAAAAGTAAATTTAATGCTTTGAAATTTAGAATTTAATTAATTTAAAAAAGTTTTAATGTTGTACTCATTAGTATTAAAAATAATTATATAGAACCTTTACAGTAAAATATCACACTCAGAAATATATTTTTTCTTATTTTAGATAGCATCAGAGACTTGTATGAGTTGCTTCTCCAAAAGGATGCATTGGAACAACGACTTGAGGGGCATCAGTTAGTGCGGAAATCAAATCGATCACCATCCCTTCGACTTCGTTTTGGAAGAAGATCTGACCCAAGCGTTTTACCGGTAAATATTTTAATTACCTAATTAGCTGGTATTCACAAATCACTTCAAACCACGGT
Source organism: Agrilus mali (assembly GCA_029378335.1). Lineage (NCBI taxonomy): Eukaryota > Metazoa > Arthropoda > Insecta > Coleoptera > Buprestidae > Agrilus > Agrilus mali. Next base: position 22,466,097 of record CM055656.1, read on the forward strand.
AGAATATATAGATACGAGCTTGAACTCTCACGCTTAAAGCAACGCCTGAAACGTAAGCAGGGCTAAGAGTATGTAACAGAATAAAAACTTTGAAACTTTGTCAAGTTTTTCCTCCAACCCTTTTAGTGGTCTATATAGACATATGCGGATTATGTAACACTACTTATAAAGGGTGCCCATTTCAAATGTGCACTCATTGCTATCTCGGAAGTGGTATGAGCTACAAAAACCGCTTAAATTGAACGAAATGGGCAGTTTTTAGGGGTAATTGTGAATTCGTTTGCAAGGTTGTCAAATTTTACTCAGTTTTTGATATACGGGGATTTTTCTAAAAATTGCCTAAAAGTTTAAATCAAATTAACTTCAAAACAAATCAAGATAAAAAGAAACCTTCGAAGTAACAAATGCTCATTATATCTTCGCCCATCAAACAAAGTTATTTGCTCCTTTGTACTAGGTATGGTTTTCGATATACAACTAGATTTTCTTTTTTAATATACACCTGGAGTTTATTTTCAAATTTTTGAAAGCGTACTTTATTATCTATACCACACTCGAACATAGTGTTACGTAATTTAAATCTCACGTACTTTTCCAACACTTTTATTAATTAATTCAAACACAAAAACTAACAACAATTCACCGACTATTTCGCTTCTTAATCGCTTTTTCTTCACTTCTCACTTATGTCTGTCACTCTTCTGTCAAAAACTTGTCAAACTGTCCAACGTTGTTCCTTATATAGTGTTGTGGACGTTGCTAGGTTGCATAGGCAAATTTCACTCAATTTTCGCAGTCGGCGCGTGTCAATTTCATCCAAAACGCCACATCCGTCACAATACTTTTGAACTTTTCGATCTAAAAAATACATCTTTAGAATTTTTTATGACCTTTTTATCTATTATTTTGTCACACAATTACTTTTTTGACAAACCATGTTTAACCTACAGTCTGAAAATAACGAATAGAAAATTTAAATTGCAAAAATGCTTCCTTTTTTGCAATAATATTAAATGCGGACCTGTTCCGCCTTCTTTTATTACAATTACATTTACGAATATGACTATCATTAATTTTTACCAGTTTCGTTTTATTTTATAAATTCAGTAAGTAATTATAAATAAAATAAATTAAGAATAATAATAATCTCCTAAAATAATTATAAAAAAAAATATTATTATTATTAATAACCCCAGGAATCGATATAGAGACAAATTCTAAGCAAAATTTGTTATGTAAAGTTTTTGGAATAAATCAATACTTTCTGAGTTATCAAAGATTGTGATTTTTCGTTATAAAAATACATGTTTTAAAGCGGTTTTTCATAAATAATTCAAAAACTATGAGTTTTTACAAAAAATGTGTCATTACCAAAATTGAAGCTAATAAAAAATAAACAAATCCCTACTTTGAACCGATCGGTAATTGTATGTATCTATATTTTTTTACGGCGAGTACCTACTTAAATCTAAGCATTCAAACTAATAACGGGAAACCGATGCATTTTATGACATATACTTCCTGAACACTTTTTAAAGTACTCGGAAATACCTTTCTAATAAGCACTGTAAAAAGTTAATAGCATCAAAATTGAGCAAGTTATTATGAAAATAACATGACACTTTCGAATTTTTTTGCAGAAAACGAAAAATAAAGCCTTCACCATTTCCACGAAAATTCAAATTTATGGTTATCCCTAAAGGACTTTCTTTTTTTAGCATAAGTGATGACCGCAAAAATTTTGCCCGGTTTAGAATGGTTATTTTTGAAAAAAAGTATGATTTAATAAAATCGAAATTTTTCATACTTTCGTAAATGTCATTTTCTTCCAAAATATTGGAAATTCGTTAAAAATGATAAAGTACGAAATTTTAGTTCTTTTTTTAACAAAGATTTTGTTTTTTTTTTTTATTTTTATAAGATGAAAAATAACCGAGATAGAGATGTTTAAAGCCTAACTTTTACTGCGAGAACCATGTAACCGGGACCCTTTAACCCTTTATCTTTTAAAAAATAAGGGTTTTAAAAAATCTTATTTAAGACGGTCTTATTAGCTCTTGAAATTACCTTTTAAATGGTTTTTGTATGAACCTGCTATCTTAAAAATGAACGGTTATTGTAAAAAACAAATTAAATTTTTTTGGAAACATTTTTGGAGCAGGGATTTGGTATGCTTATATTATAGGAAAACGTGTCAATAGGTACATTCTTACTAAATACACATGTATGGGTGTGTGTATGTGTGTTTTGAAGATAGAGAAAGTGAAAGTTACCTATTAAAAAGATTCTAATTAAAGCCGATAAAAAAATTATTCCATTATTATTATTATGACAAGGGGTAGTTTTCAAGGATGAAAAATTTCGCAATAAATAAATAAATGTTTTAGTACTCAGTAAATAAGATTTCACTTCAGTAATGTACTATTTAAAAGGTTAAAGTTTTTGAAACCAATTTTTACAGTGATTCTGCAATAAGGGGGTAGTTTTTTAGGGTTGAAATTTCACTGTCAACCAAAAATTATATCGTATGTATCAAACAAACTGTTTATGTAATGTTAATATGCGATTTTAAAACTCAGAAATACAAAAAATGACTTTCATTATTTTCGATTTAAGGGGTGGTTGCTAAAAGGGTTGAAAAATTGATTAAAATCATAAATCATGTATATAAATATTAAAAAACATTTATTTTATCTAATTAGACACAATTACTTAAGCCAGAATGGTTAAATTTGCATTTTCTCCCATTTTTAAAAAAAGGGGGTGGATTTCACCCCTAAAATGCAAAAAGCGCAAGACGAGCATATGTCACTTTTGAAGTAGAGGGTAAAACATACTCAATCCCAAATTTTCATCCAAATCTATGGAGATTCAACAAAATCGGAAGTTGTAGCTGATTTTTGCCTTCATTGACTGTACTAATAAGCTTTTAAAATTTTAAAAAAGCAAATCCAAGTCAACATTTAAAAAAAAAAAACAAAAACGAATTATGTGTACTTATATCGAAAACTATGCGTAGCATAATCGAGCCAATGAATGTGTCTGATAGCCGAAGATATACTGAGCATTATTAATTTAGAAAGTTTCCTTCTGTCTTAGTTTGTTTTGAAGTTACCTACTTTGATTTGAAATTTTAAGCAATTTTTAGAAAAAACAGGAAGTAAGTAAAGTTTGACAACGCTGTAAACGAATCAAAATTGTCCTTAAAAGCTGCCTATTACATTCAATTTAAGTGATAATAATTAGCTTTTACTGTTTCCGAAATAGGAATGTAATAGGACACATATGTAAATCGCTGCAGTTATTTATTTTTTATAAATCATCATTTGAATTGTTTCCTAATACTTGCTTTTTTTTAGGTTTCAGATTATCTGTCAGCCCAGGAACAGGAAAACAATTAAAACCATGAAAACTACTACTCCTTCACTGTCTCATTTCATCAAGAATTTTAGATGAATTTATTTGAAAGAGTAACACATTAAAATAGTTGGTTTATTTATTATTTTTAATGAAATGTATAAAATATAAATAATATCAGTATAAAAGGACACGCAGCATTGTTTAGATCTAAATAATCTTTCATTGTATTTCACGTGAGTACAGTGTAAAATAACTATATTATGTGAAAGTCGTGCAAATATATTGTTTTTTCTCATGATGATTTCATTTTTATTACAATAGAAATGTCTCAGAATATCAATTTAGCATTGGATTTTAAGATTATTGATCATGAAGCCGTCATCACGGGAAAAGAGCAGTCAATAAGAGACCATTTTGCAGCATCCCCGTTAAGTTACTTTTAGTTTTGAAAGTACGTCCACTTCTTGACTTCTCTAGTATATTATTATGTGAGAGATATCTTGAGAAAATGAGCGTGAAAGGCAGATAGATCTGTTGCTCGATAGGCTCGACGGTCGTAAAGCCTCTTACTTGGTCATATCTAAGTGTAAGTAAACACTTGGAATGATAAACAAAATTACAATTTGTTAGGTCAGTTTATTTGTTGTAAATACATGGTTAGTGTAATTTAGTGCAATTAATGCAAATTCCTAAATAAAAAGTCATTTGGGACATAGGAAAAATTATTCAAATAGTAGGTATGTACGCGTTTAAACAAATTATAGCATATTATAATAGTCCGGTCAAATTAGACCAAAAAATAAGAGTAAAGGTACATAAATTCCCACCAACCTGAAAATCAGTGAGATTGTTTAAAATATGATTAAAAATAAAATTTGAAAGTTCCTCATCTTTCCCCTTTATGGAAAAAATTTTATTCAAGGTTAAAGGTCAAAAAAATGAGTTTTTCGCGATTTTCAGCAAAACGGTAAGTTTTATCATAAAATTACCCCAGACAAAAATTGTAGATCATAAAATTATCTATAAAATATGTATCTCTAAAATACCCAAAATAAGCTATGTGACAAATAAATCCCCAAGAACTAGAAAATATTTAGTGCAAATAGAAAAAAGATTGTAGAGGAAAAATTTTCCCCAGAAGAATTCCCCTGAAAAATATATCCCCAAAAAATATCCCAAAGGAAAAAAATCCCCTATTTTTTGGGGAAAATCCCCTTATCTGACAACCCTGAGACTAACAGTATTTCATTTATTGGGCACACTGACATAAAGCAGGTATAAGACTAGCCACGCATACAATTGAACAGGAGACAGAATCTGATGTTGTCTCGAGGTTACACTGGCGTATAAAATAAGGGACTGGGTTTCATTTTAGCTGATATCTCAGAAACAGTGGCTCTTAGGAAAAAAAATATTGATACATATTTTATAGATAATTTTATGGTCTACAATTTTTGTCTGAAGTATTTTTATGATAAAACTTACCGTTTTGCTGAAAATCGCGAAAAACTCATTTTTTTGACCTTTGACCTTGAATAAAAAATTTCCATACAGGGTAAAGATGGGCAACTTTCAAATTTTATTTTTAATCATATTTTAAACGATCTTACTGATTTTCAGCTTGGTGGGAATTTATGTAGCTTAGAATGTCTAAATTAATCGGACTATAAGTAGAAACAAAAATAAATTAACGTAATCGTATTACTGATATACAGGGTGTCCTAAAGTTCCGTGGACATAGAATAATCACAAGTTCCTGGAATAAGTCGATTTAATTAATCGACGAAGCTGTTAATTCTTGTAACTCAATATTAAAATAAAAACAAAACAAAAGTTACAAAACTTATTGTAGACCACAATAATATTATTTCACCACACACTGGCTTCCTCAGGTGGAAATATAATAAACTAAAATACAAAATCCTTAAATACTAAACATAGAAGATAAGAGGGGGGTGGAAACATAAACACAAAAACTATAGTTTATAAGTAATGGAGAATTATTAATATCTATTTGGTGGTTTAAAATTAAACCTAGTCTATTTAATTTGTTGATCTCCATACACTACAATAAATTTAATCTAAGACCTTTATTTTCGATATGTAACACTTTAAAATCATCATTAAAACTATGGGATGGTTTGCATAGGTGGAATTGGTGTTATTGTATTCAAAGCTTTTTTTATGTTCATGAATCCTGTCCTTAAATGATCTCCCTGTCTGACCAATATATGATTTGTTGCAGCTACCACAATTTAATTGGTAAATCCCTGATTTATGTTCCTTTAGGGTGATATCTTTATTATTTTTGATGAAATGTCCTAAAGTGTAATTAGTTTTAAAAGAAATGATCGACCCCGAAAATTTAGAAATATGATGACCTAAACGTTTAGAGAAATAACCTGAATAGGCAGCCCCGGATCTTCAATTTTTTTTAGGTGGGGCAAAAACTGAAAAATGCCGCCCCCGCCCCACTTATATTTATTTTTATATTAATAATGAAAAACTGAGAAATTTCACTAAAACTTTATTAAATATATTCCCGGTACCAAAGTCAGTTAATAGTAATAATACTTGGCGTAAAATTCCATATGATGGTACCATTAGCGAAAAATTAGGTTGAACACTTAGGCAGTTTAATAACTTAAAATTTAAAGCTACGGCACAGTCACAGCGCGCGGCTCTTTTATCATTATCGACTTACAAGCTATAAATCTTTCTTCAGCGACAAGTAAGACGATCATTTCTGTGAATATTAGCGACGGCTTTCTAATTACTATTCATCATTCGGGAACAATCAGGATTTCTTTGAGAAATTATCTAGAAAGTTCGAAAGGTGTATTTAAAGTGATCATCTTTGGGCCGGGGGACAGAGAGAGTAGTAATAGAAAGCATCCGTGCGCGAATCAAGACGATAAGCGATAGACAAGAGTGATATAAATAAGTTGTTATATAAATAAGAGAATCGTTCTCATATAAATAGCAGTTCTAAGTCAGTGTTAAGTGTTGTATAAATAGTGTAAAATAAATTATTTAAATTATTATTTTTTACTAGAAAAATCCTTATAGTATTATAGTTTGAATAGCGTTTGTTTTTTACATGAGGGTAAATTAAATTTTAAGTATTTCTAAATAGTTGTTTATTGAGTAAATCGTCAACTATTGACATATGGTAACCGTTGTTGGCAGCAATTACCAAAATCCTATTTAATTCTTTATTTTAGTTTTAGTTTTAAGTTATTATATTTCCACCTGAGGAAGCCACTGATGTGTGGTGAAATAATATTATTGTGGTCTACAATGAGTTTTGTAACTTTTGTGTTTTGTTTTTATTTAGTTATATATGTCGATTTAACCGAAATTTAAGGATGTGAATGGAAATAGAGGTTGGGGCGAGAATAGGGTTGGGGTTGAGGTGAGAATGCTCTTAGGGTTGGCGTGTAAAAGTGGGATTTGAATTTTGAATGATAATGTGCTTGGGGGTGAGAATGTGCATTACAATGTATGTACCTACAAATTAAAAGACGTAAAAAAGTCAAGATTTTTTTTATCTGCAAAGTGCCTATGTTTATAAAAGAAAAGCAACATAAACATCCGGAGTATCGAGCCAGCGTTGACCAAATTGTAATAACCAGAAATCGGATGTAAATATTTTAGTATGAATATAAAATTTCCTTTACAAAATTTACCTACCTCTTACAAATTCGAAATTAAAATTGGTTGATTGCAGCTATAGAAGCTAACAATAAGGCAAAATCAGTTAATAGTTGGTTCATGTACAATTTAAAATTTTAAAAAAATCTAATAATTTTTTTATTGCATTTTAGAATTCCCCATAGAAAGTAAATTGTCACATTATTAACACTATATCGGGTCTAGGTCCCATCGTTCTTCAATTATTTCACTTTTATTAAGAATTTGACGTTAGTAGTGTTTGACACCATTCTGAATATCTGTGAACCGAAAGCACTTGAAAGGATGCGGTTTTCACGGGTCGATTCTTGAAGAAATGCCCTGCTTTTTATTTATTAATTTTACACTTTTATATATTTTTCTCTATTTTAAACTCTAAGAAAATTAAAGACCGATTTAGCTATAATGATTCACCCTTTAGATAAATGCCATTAAATCGACTGATTTTGTTCCTAGGAACATGTGGTTGTTCTGTAGAATTTTGGGATACTCTGTATAATACTTTAAATTTGAAAATTACCTAACTGCTTTTAATGAAATGGAATAGAAATTTTTGCATTTATTTTATTTTGAGGATTTGTTTTTTTCTGATTTAGAAGGTATCATTAACAGCAAACTAATAAATATCAAAGATCGAAACAACGAGCGATGTCTTCTTATTTCGACTTAAATATACAAACACACTGCTTTGAAAATAAAATAAATACATAGTTTAGAAATATTTTATAATATTCAGATCAATTTTCATTTACAAAAAAGGTAAAACAAAATTACTAAAACGTTATTCATTATAAATTACAATATCAAAAACAACAAAAAGTAAAAAATATAAATCCATTTGTGTAAATAAATATGGAGTATAAATAAGATTGATAAGAATTAAGGAATGTGGATTTGAAAAAGTCTATAGTTCGTCTTTAATTAAATTGAGGACTTGAATAAACTTTTTAAAATCTTCTTCGGTTCGCTTTCCGGTGTAATTCTTCACGAATTTACCATTTTTAAACAATTTAATGGTTGGGTAACCGGATATGTTATATTCGTCAGTCAGTTCCGGATTTTCTGTACAATCTACCAAACCAAATTGACAGGACACACCTTCTTGGCGTAACTTTTCGGCAGCTTTAGCGAACTCTGGTTTTGCAACTTTACAATGTGAACACCCTTAAAATTAAAACTTGAGATTAATAAAAAGAAAATTTTGAAGATTTTAGCTCAGCTTACATGGAGCGTAAAACATGACTAAAGTAAGACGAGTTTTTGAAACTCCTTTTGTAAAGTTTTTGTCAGTAAATGTAACTAATGAGGTCGTTTTATCGCCAATATCATTATCCTGTTTGGGAAATTTCATAGGCCCTCCTTCTAAATTATCAGGATCGTTCATAAATTTAATAAAATCGGACATCTAAAATGCAAAACTATAACATTTCTATGAATTCCAACAACAAATGTTTATTAATCTTAAAAGTCAATAGTTAATCTTCTTTTTATATAAGAAACACAGTTGAACGTGAAAAGTTGCTTAAAAAACTAACCCAGTCGAAAGTTTCGTTTAAAAAAAAACTGGTTCATTTTTACGACGTGACAATCATGAGAAAAACATTATGAATTGAAAAACTAGACCAAGATTATGAGATAAATGCTTAACAAACGATTGAAATCAATTTATAACCTTTTGAGAACAAAAATTAAAAATCGCAAAAATTCACACTTTTTAGCAAGTAATTTGTTCTTGGTATGATTAAGTATAGAAATTCAGGAAAAGAATCACTAAAATAAAAAATAATAAATTAATACTTTTTAATACTTTCATGTAAAAAAATTGTTCGTATTTTGTAGCTTTTATTTTTCATTTGTCATATTCCGTGCCTTTCTTCATACTTTGTCCAGGCTTAGGATTAGTCCAAATCATGTAAAAGATAAAATTTAGATATAAACACGCATATGATATGGACTAGACGTAAGCCTAGACAAAATGTGAAGGGATGCACACAGAATGACAAATTAATAATTCTACCTACAAAACTACGAAACTACAGAAACAACCATTTTTTCTAATTAAATTATTAAAAAGTATTCATTTCTTCTTCGGTTCACACTATTACGTGTCTTATAATTGCTTTATTGTATAAATGTATAAATTTTCAAAAAACAACTTACTGTTCTACCTCCGGTGTACTGTCTCACAACTTTTGAATAATAACTGTAATACCTAAATGTTGGATAGCCAGTGACATCCAAAGCTTTACAAATACCCTGGTGCACCGTACAATCAACAGCAGCAAATTCAACTTTTGTGTCATCTTTAAAAACCTCCGCAGCCTTCGTAAATTCTGGCTTCGCCTTTTTACAATGTCCGCACCCTTTTAACAAATAAATAAGTATTAAATATAAATTACGCTTCTTATGAATAGAATTATCAATTAATTATACAGTACAATACTAACAGGGCGCATAAAACATTACTATAACGTGTTTCTTTTTCTTCAAGAACGGTTTGAAGTTTTCCTCGTTCAGATGGATGACATTCGTTTTTTCATCAGACCAACTGACATCAACAGGGGTAGGCATTGGAGGCTCCGAGGGGTTTTTCATGAAATTGACAATTTGTGAAGCTTCCCGAACGTTAACGTCAAATTTTAATTCCCCATAAGAAAAATACTTAATAGTAGGATATCCTTTAATAGAATATTGTGTCGCTACTGCCTGTTCTTTAGTGGCGTCTACCGCCGCTAATATACCTGAAACCTGAAAAAGATTTCTTCTTTAATTGAAATATTACAAAATAAATAAGAATTACATCAACTGGTAAAAGAGGAAGGATATAAAAAAGGAAATATTAAGGGAAAAGTGCTAAAAGTACAAATTTATATACGATGAAGAAAAGGAAAGAGCATTAAGAGAGTTAAAAATAAAGCCGTGCCAAATGTGTGTATGTGTGGGAAATGGCGAGGGTAAGGTGTAATGAAATGAAAAAGGTATAAGATTTTAAAAGAATTAATAAATGGAAATATGTGGAATGTATGAAAGCCTTACTATGGGAGAATTGGCAGTGTGATTGTGAATCAGAATACTTGAAGAAAATGGAAGATACAGATGTAACTACAAGGTTCAAAGTGTGAAATGAAAGTAGAGGGTGTAAGTATTGGACGAATAATGAGGAAAAGATGTGTAGAATATGTAAAAACATTAATGCATGTGGGAGGATGTGATGTAACTAAGCAGCTGAATGAATGCAAGAGAATTATAAGTGGAAGTGAAGATGGGCCGACTCTATTGAAAGGTATTAATACAAAAGTAAGGGGTTGGGCCTAAGGGATGGATAATTTATAATAATGTTATTAATTAGGTTTCTTGTTTAGGTACATACATATAAGGCTCATGTTGATATTTTTGTGTTTGTTGTATTAATTTTTTTTTTCAGTTGCTAAATTACGAATTGTTTTCTCAAAGTTGCATTACCTACAGATTTCAAAAATCACACTGTTTTGTGCTTTGGCCCTTTTTGATAGTGTTGTTACAACCGTTAACTTATTTTTTAAACGACCTAAGCTAAGCAAAATAGGCTAATATGATTATATTTCAAAAAAATACTTATACAGGGTATTTTTTTAAACTTTTAAATTTTAAAAGTAGTCTCACCCCTTCTTCCTTCATCACAGCAGCAGCCTTTTCATATTCAGGTTTCATGCGCTTGCAATGGCCACACCAGGGTGCATAAAACATAACTAACACCGAGGATTCCTCCTTAATTACTGGAACAAAACTCGAAGAAGTGAGGTGAACTACTTCATTGTCAGCATCCGACCACTCCGGTTCTTTTATTTTAACAGGTGGTTTATGAGGATTACGCATGAAATTGATTAAGGCATTTCTAGTATTTTCACCTTCATATTGGAACTTAAATTCTCCTCGTCTATAACATGAAAATAGTCAATTAATTATATCTCACAAATTCAAAAACATACTGAACATACTCAAAAAACAATAATGTAGGAAAAGCAGTAATATTGTAGTATGTCTTTACAACTGCGTTTTCTGGTCTGTTTATATCAATTGCAGCAAGAACTGCTTCGTTTTGCAACTCTACCGCAGCTGATGCATATTCTGGTTTCAAACTCTTACAAAATCCACACCATGGAACATAGAACATAATCATAAGTGGTTTTGATTCTCTTCTTATTAATTTTGCTAAACTCTAAAAATCAAAATACACTTTTACTTACTGTATTAATTTCTTCCCTTTAATCCAAAGAATAAAATAAAAATTTAATAAAAGCATTTAGTTCATACCGAAAACATTTTCATAAATTTTCACATTTCCAAAAAAATGTCACATTATCTGACATATTTGTAAATTGACTGAAGAATCAAAATATTTCCAATTAAAACAAAAAATATTACTAATACCTAAAAGCAATTTTAAAAGAACTAAAACCATTTTTACATTATTATTATTATTAAATTCCTTCCCTTTAAGAAAGGATTATTCCCATGCAGAGCTGGACAAAGCATTAGTGTCTTGCTTTGATGTCTTTCAAATCTTTTAAAGGCATATTACCTAGAATTGTATTTCAAAAGAAGCCTTATTTGGGTTCAAAGTGATTGAAACCTTCTATTTACTTTTTAAAGCAACCAATTATACAAACAGTTTAACTAAGTAACGACTTTGGGATTGTTTGTGTGCTACAAAGAGGTAAATAATTACGTACAACTCCATCAGGCATATGTGCTACATATTTTGCCCTCGAATCTTCCTCCCAAGGTAAATCACCTGTTGGATCTCTCATAAAGTTAACCATGGATAACAGAGTTTCATTTCTGTCATAATCTCTATTAAATTCACCATCTTTATAATGTTTTAGTATATAAGGATCTGGAGTCACTTTCAACTTTTTACACATCTTTTTTGCCTCCCTAAATTAAAGATGTCTATTTAATAAATTAAACAATAATCATGTACATACCCTGTGCAATCAACCAAAACCATTGTGCCATGTCCTCTAACAACTTCTGCAGCTTCTCTAAAGACTTTAAGCACTTGATTTGTTTGCTTAAGAGATGAAGTAAAGCAAACTAACACATTGGTTTTTGTTCGAATAAGTTTCTTAAAATCCTTTATGTCTACAATATTTTCAATGACTGCACTTTTTGAGTTCAATTTAGCTTTATAATGTGGTGTGAAAAATACTAAAAACTAACAAAAATCAATTGTTTTATACATAATTCATTCTTTATATAAAACTTACTAAAAATACAACTTGTAGAACTTTCATACTATAATTATAAATAGCAAAATATGAAAATAAAGTTAACCAGCTTATTAGATTATTAAACTACTCATAAAACATACAACAGCACTAAAGCGTTTTAAAATAAATCTTTATTAACTATATAAATAAATAGCACAATCTCAACAGTATAATTCTAATAACCTAACCTTCGTTTATTATTTAATGAACCGGTATTTGAAATATATGTAGACATGATGTCTAATATGAAATTACATTGTTATATCGAAAAGTGTTTTACATCGAATAGGAATTAAATGCTATTATTAATCATAAAAATATTATAAACTCAATTAATTTTGTTTTTAATGTGTAGTTCTTATTTTTATTATCTTTTCTCTTGATTTCTATAATAAATAACTTTATAAAAAAATATTCCGTTAAGTAATAAATTAGAGCTAAAATATAAATAAAGAATATAAGAAGGAAGAAAACGATGTAGTAAAAAAAAAAAAACAAGACGTGAGACGCATGAGACAAATTACCTACTCAAATGAACTAACCAATGTCTGATTATATTTTATTTAGTTTAGATTTGGTTATCATTATTTGTTAAAAAAGTGAAAATCAGATTTTTAAAAAGTTTTTAAATAATATATGTGTGTAATTAATGCACAGATCCATGAGAAATGTGCCCCATCTAATAATTTAACAAGGAACAGAAATGAACAGGTATATTATTTATTATTTTTTGCTTAAACGTTGAATTGGTAAATTTGAAGTAATATCTGGAAATTTACCCATTTAAAATGGTAAATGCCGATTTAAAATAAATATAACTAGGATATGCTTAAGGTTTCGATACTAAATTTAGCTTTAGCATTACCCCCTTGATAACTTAAGTACCTACAGTCTACCAACAATAAAAAATGTTAATATATTTCGGAAAATACCTATTAGTAAATAATTACTTATCTTGCTATAAATTTTTAAATATGCATTTATTTCATCTCACATGCATGTTTATTTTTAATTTAACTTTAGAACTCCACAGCAATTAGGATACAGGTAAGAGTAATTTTTATTATACTCAATTGAATACAATAGAGTCCATTTTGTCTATACATGGCTACAAGCAGTTATTGGTGACAAAATATTTGTAAAATTTCAAGTTCTTAGAATTGCTAAATCAACGTTTGCATCTTTTGCCTTATTTCTTCTACAATGTAGTAAGTTTTAACAGTGATTCTGGATCGCAAGGCTACGCTCAGTGGCCACTAAATCCATCAGCTTATCAAAACACAGCAAATGATCAAGTTGATTGGGCTGCACTAGCACAACAATGGATTATCATGAAAGAAGCTGGACCTCCAGTCCCAGATCAAATTGCTTCAACTACTATTCCTTCATTGGTTGAAAAACAACTAAAACAAAATTTGACCGAAGCCGGAGAAGCCCCTATGGACGTGGAAAATGAGAAAGATGAAGCTGTACTTCCTCCATGGAATGATAACAGTGTTTCAAGTGATAATTCATGGAGTTGGAATCAACAGCAGCAACAGTGGAATTGGGCAAATGCATGGGCCCCTCCTTCAGGTGTACCACCTCCCGGACCACCACCTCTTAAAGCCCCATTGCTACCTACACCAACACCTTTTAATCAGTATAATTCTACAACTGATTCAACAGCAAATGAAAATTATGGAGGGTATATTTCCATTTATAATAATTATGATAACTTAAAAATATGAATATTAATTAGTTACAGTACAGTGTCAAACGACTATACCACTGGCTATTGGACAACACCAAATGCAGCTAAAATGAAACCTCACAATAAACGTTATAGTAAAGTTAATGTTCCAAGATCAGCACCTGTTACAATTCCTGAACCTGTTACATTGGATGCAAATAAACGTAAACAACTCCCAGCTTGGATAAGGGAAGGTACGTTAATATTTCATTTTGCCATTAGATACTTACCATACTAAATATTTCTTTCAGGCTTAGAAAAAATGGAAAGGGATAAACAAAAAATGCTTGAAAAGGAGCGAGAACGATTGGAAAGAGAACAGCAGGTTGAAAAGACGACTGTTGATCAAAATGAAGCTTTAGAAATCATAAGATCAACAGTAAAACAAAAAGAAAGTAAAAGCAAATTCGTAAGTTATGGTACATTGTAGTTCAAAAATAATAAGTACTAATTGTTAAATAAATATAGGAGAGTGATGAAGAACCTGGTGATCAAGAAAGTGACGGTAAGAGAACTCCGGAAGTGCCAAAAGTATCCCAGGAAGACTTGGTAATAAAAATCTCTTTGTCCATAGGATGTGATATATTATTTGAAATGTTATATTTGTTTTGCATTTTTTTTAACGCAGATGCTCAAAGTTCGACGTACAATGACAGAAATTTTGCTGAAAGTGACAAATAAGCATATAATGGAAATATGTAAGGAAGAATTGCAAAGGCATTTAAGAAAAAATAAAGGTATCGTTCGGTAAAATTATGTTGTTACCATTTTTCAAACACATTTAACAATATGAATATCTATTATTATTATTCCCCCTCTAGTGTTCAACTTTGTGCTCGATGTATACAGAATGTTTTACTATATTTTACATTATTTTCATTAACCTCCTAAAGAACATTGTTGTTTATATGTATAACTTCTCTGTTTTAAAATATTACGAGATCACTAAAGTATATCATTTTTAATATTTTCAGTACTTTTATTCAATTAGTTCTTAATAAATTGGGGTTATTGAGTAATTGCATTATTTTTTTATTTAATACAAAACTACGGTATGGGGGAAATATATGATGGAAATTTAAAACATAATAAAACATTCTGGTGTCAATTTCTTGGCGAAAATGTCAAATATAATTACCAATAACGATGGGAATCGATTTGATTGATCTTCTATTCTCATCTCTTTGTTTCTCGCCCGTTTCACCCTCCCACTCCTATAACGCCTTAGTGTTTCATTTTATTGAGAATGTTGGCAGGATTAATGTATGGAAATAGCTAATGTGTTGTATTTAATAAACTTCAGCATCAGATCAGAGCGTATCCGCACCGAGCGGAACCAACATTACCAACAGACTCGGTAAGTTACTTAAAATGCACTCCCCACCTCTTTTCTAGGAGTCCCACTTTACTCAGTCGATAATTTAGAAGAGGAATGTGTTAGTAACTTCACATTAAATTTAGTTAAAAATATTTTCGTTTATAATGCTGTATCCCTCTTGTTATTATGGTTGCCCACATAAATAATTTATTTCCATCCAATCTACACTAGTTTTAAAAGTGGGGCTTCTCTCAAATCTACCGTAGCTTGAAATATTCATTACCTTTTAAACAATCAAAAAGAGGAAAAAATAAAAGGTATAGGATCTTGTCACGTTTCCCATATTAAAAAAAAAAATAAAGAACGGTTAACATTCTTTAAATAATGAAGTAGATATTGTCCATATTTATAATTTTAAGATTGACATTATCATGAGTAGCTTTGAAATATTAGGACTTGGGATGTATGAAGACATGGAAAGCAGTAGTGATAATAGCAGCGACGAACAAGAAAGAAAAAGTTACGATTCCGATGCTGAGCTAAAGGTTGGTGTAATTACAATTTTACATTGTGAAACATTTTATGAAGGTTGGCGGCAAGAAGACCAGAGATAAGTAGGAACGCAAATTGTATGTCCTAGAAAAGTCGCTGCGCTTGACTGGCGTTTTCACACATTTTTTTTTTAATTAAATTTGTTTTCCTATCTTTAGTCTTCTTGGATCTAAGTATTCTCTGATTTTAAAAATCAATCATTTTGACAGAACCATAAGTTTCATACTTGTCACATAGTATATAATAGTAATTGTGGCATAAATTGAATACTTCTGCAACTGCTATGAAATGATGACGCCTAATGCTTGGCAAATTTATCATGTTAATGGTCACGAACAGACTTTTAAAAAACCTGATTTCAACGCCCTAATGCCTGTTAATTTTGTTTCTGTAAAGAATACAATAAGGAAGAAAAAGACGGAGTTTGCAAAGATAGAACGTCTTATAGAAGAGAAATTATCGACAGCCGAAAGAAATCGTGACGACAGCAGGGCTGGTACACCCAGAGACGACATTAATGAATCACAGGTAGACGCAAACAATCAAGGTCAGTATTCAACCTTAATAAAAAAAACACCTTCATCCCAACGAATCGCGATACAGCTTTTGTCTTTAACGGTGCCGATTTAAACCTGAAAATGATAACTTAATGTATTATCTTTTGATATAGTTGTTTTATTAATGTTTCTTTCTTTTTTGTAATTTAAATCGGCATTGTCATAAGGCAGAAATTTGGTATAAGTAATTATCTGTTTGTTTATTGGACGAGCGCTTTGTCATTGCAGGGTCTAAAAGAAGACCCAGTAATGGTTCTGAACGTCAGAAACGTCGCGTTTCGTCTCGTAGTTCATCGACCTCTTCTTCCTCGACTGTAAGCAACGCTGAAAGCGAAAAGTTAAAACGACGATCAACTCAAAGAAAGTCAACCAGAAGAAGTAGATCTTCTTACGAAGCCAACAGCGACTGCGGAGGATATTCTAGTAGCAGAAGCAGCAAATCCCGAACTCCGGAAACAAAATTCCAACGGCAAATATCAAGAGAGAGCGAGAAATCAAAATTTGAGCCGTCCACAAATGCGAAGCGTCGTCGAAAACAGTCGAAGTCACCCGATCGGAGACGAAAACAGTCGAAATCGCCCGATAGACGGCGGAAGCAGTCGAAATCGCCTGAGAGACGACGCTCGTCTTCAACGGAAAAGGTGGATAAACGCAAATCAATTTCACATCGCACCAAACGGCTTAGTCGACGATCACGTTCTACACGATCCAGGTCGAAAGATAGACGTTCGAGGTCATCGTCGACGAGATCACGAAGGTCAGATTCCCACTCACGTCACGCCCGTTCTAGATCAAGAAAGAAATCAAGGACTCGATCTAGATCGAGGGATTCGAAACACTACAAACGTGATTCTGGATCGAAATATAGTAGTAGAAGATCGGAAGACAGAAAATCGAGACGTAGTAGGTCCAGATCTAGGTCACGCAATAGAAATGACAGAACCAGACGAAGGTCTATGTCACGGCGTAGATCACCGATGTCGCGTACTAGGTATCATAGATCTCGAACGCGAAGTCGCAGCAGGGGTAAGAGGTCAGAGAGACGTTGAGAATGCTGCGAAAGTGTTAGCAGGTTGTGTATTTTCATTCTTTTTTTTATTTTACCATTTGTGTGTTGGTAGAGGGATGGTCTCCTAAGTACAAGGAACCTCACCATTAGTCTTAATTAGTATCGTTCTAATAATCAAAATATTCCGTGATGATACATCACAAAATTGTAAGGTGTATTTTGCATGTGAAAATCTTCAGATGTCTTACGTTGCTCTAATAGAGAGTGAAAAATTACAAATGAAAATTTATTACTTATTATAACGGCTGAAAGGAAGCAACAATGACTTAGGATTTCTGAAGATTTTCACACTTAGCAAATATAGTTTTTTATTTTGGTCTTTGTGTCTTTATCACATTCAACATGGAAATAGTGGTAAGGTTCCCATTTTATAAATAATAACCAAAATTTTGCATATTTCAGGAGTACCTACCGTTACTTTCAATTTATTGAAGGCAATAATTATTTGATTTTCGTTATTAACAAGATTTTAATGGTTTGAATTAACTAACAATAAAAAAAATTCTAGCTTTTGGCATTTGATAATTTGCTTGTTAAAAATACAAGTAAATATATAGTGAATTCTAAACAAAAATTGGATTTATAACGTAAGACTCAGGGGCGTATACAAGGGAGAACCCTAGAAGTTACCCCTTTCTCCAAGAACTAAAGAAACAAATAGGCATCCTTCTGAACGAAGAACGAGTTTTTCAGAAATAGATTTAATTTTAATAGAAAAATTCGTAACGTTACAAATGCGATATTTTTTTGCAGAAAATAGAAGCAGAAACAAATTCAAATCGATTCCAGTTATTAATTGAAACATTAACGACAATTTTTCATCGACGTTAATAAGAGTTGAGGAAGCTCTTGAATGTCTAATTATTTAAATCGCTGTATCTTCTTAACGACTTATCCAATTTTAGCACACTCAGGCTTGTTTGAAAGATAAATGTGTTTGCAAATACCGTATCTAGTGGTCTCTGATAATTTCAAATAAAATTGTTAGAGGGCGCAATTCGCTATAATAACAGTTTTTTGGTTTTGTCACGAAAAATTTAAATCATGCGGTATAATTTTGATATAATCAAAAAGTACAATAAATTTTCAAGAAAAAATGTTAAAACCACAGTTCGTAATCTTCGACCGTTTCAGAGTTATTACGAAATGAATAGATACTTCTTAACACTTTAATTGGAAAAAATGGGTAGGTATTTGCAAACACATTTTTCTTTCGACCAAGTTTGGGTTTGCTAAAATCAGATACGTCATTTAAAAGGTCATATATTTAAGTAATTGGTTATTCAGGGGCTTCCCCCTGTATTCGTCCCTGATTAAACGTGCCAATTATTAAACAACTTAAATGTTTTTTCATATATAAAAAAAAGTTTATTTGGTTTAAAATTCCAATTTTAAACAAGATTAATTTGTGATATTAAAGTATAATGAAGGATGTTTAAGAGCATAATGTGGTGAGTTGTTTATTGTGTATGTAATTAGTTAAATCATTTAGTTTAAAGTAAATTTTCAAGTCGTAATACTCTGCAAAATATATTGTGTAAAGCAATTTTGTATATAATTTTTTTTAACAGCTGTATAGAACAATTTACAATTATAAATACATGAATTTGTTCTTTTTAGAAAAAATTCAGCATGTTTCTTAGACGAAAACAAACCAGTGCCATTATAGGTCCAATTTTCCAACACAAACGTTTTAATTGTATATATTTCTTCTTGTTCAGGTTCGTAAAACATCTTACTTCCAAACTGAAGAGGAGGTGCTAATAAAGTTCATACATACTTCCTTTTTATTACATTAATTAAATGATGAATAATGAAATTAAGGTTTTAAGTTATAATTTATAGTTAACCACTTGGAATCTGATGTTCATTGTCAATAATAAAATTACATACTTGGAAATGTGTTTAAACATTTGTTTACAAAAATAAAACCACTACAATTATCTTTCGTGTCGATATTTCTTTGATACGATCAATTTATCTATTAAAAAATATTTCTTAAGTAGCACCGTTATCAATAATGTGTTAAGAATGAGTAATACATATAAGCTTTTCGCTCAGGAGCAACTATTTATAGTTGTAGATGTTAGATCCTATGCATGTATATATGTAGTGCATTTAAAAATTTATAGCACTGTCTTAATTTTTTAGCTCTGATACATTTTGTTAATTGATATTGACTATAGTTTATTCACAAATTTTAAAAATTTGGATTAGTTTACATTGCCCTTATTCGAAATCAGTGTTCCATCTTGTTTTTAATAATTTATATACCGGGTGTTTTATTAGGGATGGTCAGGAGCCATATCTCGGAAACTACTGGTTATAGAAATTCAGAAAAAAAAATTGCCATAAAAAAATCTTGCAAATTATTTTTAAACTACAGTTTACCACAAAGGAGCGCAATTGATAGAATCATAACATTCAAGATTTCTCCGAAAATTATCTCATAAATGTATAACTTTAATAACATTATTAGAAAGCCTGAAAATGTTTACATAAGTTTTCTTTCAGGTTCAGTGGCCTTAATACGAGTATGGGAAGTCCCTGAATATTTCATTTTTTAATAGCTTCGAATAAAATTGTTAGAGGGAGGAGTTCGCAATAACAGTTTTTTTTTTTATTTTGTCACGAAAATTTAAATCGTACAGTATTATTTTGGTATAATATTCGGAAAATAGATTAAATTTGCAAGAAAAAGCTTTAAAATCGAGATATCTTCGTCCGTTTCAGAATTAATGAATGAATAATAAATTAAATTGGAAAAAGGATTAGTTACAGTTGCTTCTCATGTGTCATATTCCATGCCTTCTTCATACTTTGTCTATGCTTAGGATTAGTCCAAATCATGTGACAAAATTTAGAAATATGAACTAGACCTAAGCCCAGACAAAGTGTGGGGGGATGCATAGAATCACAAAAAAATAGTACTAACTATTACGAAACTACGAAAACAATCATTTTTTCCAATTAAAGTATTAAAAAGTATACATTTGGCAAAAATTCTGAAACAGACGAATTATTGCCCGATTATAAGATCTAAATTATAATAATGTGATTAAAATTTTCGTAAAAAATATTGCGAATTATGCCCTCTGGTAATTTTATTTAAAATTATCGGGTATCAGTGTATACGGAATTTCCAAATAAGCCTGAGTTACCTAAAATCGGACGAGCCAAATTCAGACATTCAGAGACTTCCCCCACTCTTATTAAGTTCGGTACGCTAACGAGTCTGAGATAAAACTTATGCGAAATTTTTCGGGCTTACTAATGGAGTTATTAAAGTTAAAGTTTATTATGATAATTTTCAGAGAAATCTTGAATTTTTTGATTCACCTTATCAATTGCGCCCCCTTGCGGTAGAGTTTAAAAATAACTTTCAAAGTTTTCTCATGGCTATTTTAGTAGTATTTTTAGTAATTTCCGAGATATTGCCGGTGGCCACCCTTAATGAAACACCCGGTATGAATAGGTAAAGATAAATCAATTCAGTACCTTTTTCCTCTGTTTGTCAACCGATTCTTTATGGGCGAACACTAATAATTAATGCCAATTACTTAGCTCCAACGACTATAATTTAAAATTCGAGGCACTGAGGGCTACTACATTTTCCATCCTGCTCTCCATTTTTGCACTACAGTACAGGTCAGATGAATTGTCTATCTGCCAACATTAACAGTTTGTAGGAAAAGACCCTCAAATTGTCATTTCAATCACAGGTATTAATCTGTGCATGTGCACAGTTTTAAGACAAACACCCTGTATTTTATTCGTACTTTATATTACAAAAAGAAACACTTCTTAATTTTAAATCACAGACTTTATTTTTAATGGTAATTATAAATAAATTTCCTATTTTATTATGTATATAACAACATACACTACTTATGATAAAATTCTTTTTTTCACTGGTTTTTTATAATTGCTTCCACAAATGAAAAGATAATTTCGTAAAGATACAACTGATAAAATTTCAATCAATGATTGAAAGCAATTAAAGTACAGAATAGTAATTTACATGCTTTAATACAAAACTGTGCTGTATCATTCAGAGACAATGTCAATTCTTATCCTTCTTTTACACTTATTTATAACAATAAGTTTGCTCCTACAGACACACCATTGTTTAATTTTATTTTATGATAGTGATGCACCATTATTTTTGTTAACGGTATATGGGTTAAATACAATGAAAAAATACTAAATCTACTTTTATGTTATTCATTTTCCCAGCCTTTGTTCACATTTACTATACCTATAGAATAATTTTATAAATATATCAGGAGTTAAAGAGGTATAACTTTCTAAATTGACAAATTCAGTTAATCTTAGTTGCCATGGGGGATATCCCCAAGTAGTACACTTTTTACTACAATAAATTGCTAAATCTGGATCGGGAAATTCAAAATACTTTTTTACAATATCATCAACAAGTTCAGTGCTTATCTCTTTATTTAAATTGACAAGTTCTTCAGCAGCCCTTGCAATTAATGGTTTTCCGTCATTTGGTGTTAAGATTTTTACATGGATTTTTCTTCCTACAAATCCATTTTTATAAGCACTTAGTTTACTATCATACCATATAACACGGTCTTCATCTTTCATCATTTTAGAAACTGCTTCTCGAAAACTACCTTCTTTCCGTTTAAAATCCCCTAAAATTGTTAAATAAATAACTATTGAAATAGTAACTTAAGGTGTGTTTAATATGAGCAAATGATGAAAATTAAACTTCACTTGAAATAAACAAACAAAAATTGCATGTGATGAAAAATTTATGTGTATGATGTAACTTTGCTATAAAAAAAACAATACCTTTATGATCAAAAAAGCTTATAAAAGGAATCCCAGTTAAGAGGCTCCATATCAAAATGTTAGCTAAGTCCTGAAATGAGGGTGGTTCATCCCCTAGGATCACTGTGAGATGGTTAGGGATTTTTTTTGGCCTTAGTACGGATTGAAACGGATTTTTACTACTTTTCTTTGAAAATTCGTAAATAAAATATAATATTTTTTTGTAATAAAACATAAATACATGATAAACGTTTTCCACTACTGTACACAACGTGTGTATTAAAATATACAGAATTTTGAAAAACAGTGGTTGTTTAACAACAGTCTTATTAGTATACACTACCTCCATGGCATACTATAATTTGTGATAAATTTTTAAGTTCTTATTGTTTTTAATTTACACCTCGCAAACACATGACTCGCATCACTACATGATCTACTGCTAATACATGGCAATACATGGTTAAAAAGCAATGTCAAATTGCCGATAAGCGCCTACGTGCTGTTGATTTTTGGTTGGTGGTTGGCGGCGAACAATGTAGTTCAAATGTCCAACATTTATAGTTCATTAGTTCAAATAGGTTTAGAAAATATTGCCGCGGTGTCGCAGTAACCGCATCACTATACCATTAATTTAGTAATTTACGCAAATAGATCGGGTAAGAAAATAATGAAACAATTCGTACGATTAGAGAAAATCGTGTATTTATTACTTGTTTAAAAGGTTAATCTTCCGAAAGAGGTTATCTGAATTGGGAGTTTGGAAAGCATATGCGCAGTATCTTTAAATGGTACCACATTGAAAATGTTCATTTAAAGTTACCTTTTATACAAATCACCTAGCCTGACCTAATCTAATTTCTAATAAAGACAAGATTTGATATTTACATAAAAGGGCACAGCCGGGTTTCCATACGAGAACTGTCCCCAAACAAAATGAAACTTTCTATTGGTTGTTAGAAAGCACTTGTTCTAATACCGTTTTTGCCAGATTTCTAACTCGATGCGGATAGTGGCGGATTTTGAAAAATAGATTTTTCGCGGTTTTCAGTTAAAATAAGTATCTGAAAATTTTGAACAAACTCATAGCGTATGTTTACGTTATGATTCACTTCCGTAATTTTTTGCATATCTTTGTAAGTTCAACTTCCAATTTTTTACCATAAATGTACCATTTGAAGACACGTATTTCAGATTTTTTAATAACGTGAGCGTGAATTTTCTTCATCCATAGTACCTATAGGCATGGGTCAAGTGAAATAGTTCGCGACCATTTTCCATCACCTATCCGTCCAAACATCTTTGAGGAATCATTTTTTTATTTTTAAATTTATTCGATATACTGCCGATATAACTTTAATGAACATTCTTATACATAAATGAGTAATTACTCATTCCAGTGATGCTAGAACTTACAAAATTGAGATTTTATCATTTCTTCTAACATGTTACATCTATAACACCTACTGTTGGAGGGGTCCAAAGTACTTAATTGATATTTTCTGAATTGGATCCCCAATTAAAAACCAAGAATGGAAGGAATTCCTCAGAAAAATATATAACCAGAATCTGAGTGATGAAGTGCTCTTTTACGACTGCAAAAACCCCAATTTAGATGAAGAAATAACAACAGAGGAAATAATTTCAGCAATAAAACGCACAAAGCCCAACAGAGCTCCGGGTATGGATGGAGTCACAAACAGTTTTTACAAAAACTTACCCTCTACAATGTTAAACTGCTTAAATACTTTATTTAACAAAATTTTAAAAAAAGGGGTAATGCCTGAGGACTGGAGCAAAATCATCGTAACCACGCTATTCTAAAAGGGGAGCCTCTCCGACCTCTTCCAACTATAGAGGGATAGCGCTTATAAACTGTATAACTAAAATATCAACGTCTATCCTTTCGGACAGAATAAATGCATGGGCAGAAATCATCGGGGCCCACTTGGAAAACCAAAATGGTTTTCGTAGAGGAATATCCACGAAATCTTTATTCTAAACGCAAAGCCATGCGTTAGCTCAACCGAGGCGCAAATTATTTATAGCATTTATTTACTTTCACATTCTATGGCAAAATTTATATGAAAAATGATTAAGTGCACAGCTCATCAGAGTTTTACAGGACTTCTACAAAAAAGCGACTGTGAAGGTTAAAGTAGACAACCACAACTACACTCGTGAAGTAAAAATAACCCTGTAGCACCGGGAGACTTACTGAGCCTAACGCTCTTTTCTTTGTTTTTATCTGATATACTGCAATTTTTTCTTGATCGGGGACATCACAAAATGGAAAAAAATATTGAATTGCTCTTATTTGCGAACGACCTAATTATCATGGCAGAAAATGGTATGGACCTACAAGATAGGTTACACACTCAGGAAAGATATTGTGAAATTAACCAGTTGGAAGTTAATACATTCAAATCTAAGATCATGGTGGTTAGAAGGAGTGGCAGGATAACCAAGCATAGACCGTTTAAAATCAAGGAAAAAGAGTTGGAGATAGTCAATAAATATACCTATTTGCGGCTGCAGAATACCAATATAGCAAATCAACCGCAACAATAAACACTATCTGGAAACCATTGATAGCCTGATAAATCTGGGAAGCAAGAATCAAATTATTCGATTCTGTAATCTCGTCTACGTTGCTCTGCGGGGCAGGCATATGGGGTATTAGGCAAGAAAACAAAATAGATAAACTACAAGTAACGTTTTTAAAAAAACGGGATCTCATAAACTTATAAGAACCTATATTAGCACTCAAAAGAACCCTAGCATACCCTAACAAAATTTAACAAATGGAAAACCGAAGATACTCAAAGCAATGACTAGATGTTCTGATAGCCTCGGATCTAACCAATGATAAGGACACGGATAATAGGCGCAATTGGATAGCAATACCAAAAAGAAAATGTTGGAGAGGTTAGGTTTCATTCTAACACATGAAATGGAACCAATAGATTACATACTGGCTACAGAGAAGGAAATTATCGATGCGGCTGTGGTTTACTCATATAATAGTGACAAAGAGAGGATGACTGAATCGTCATACAGCAATTATTTACAAAATCATAAAAGATGCAGACAAATACGAATTGTAGCGACCAGCGACACCGTACGTGTGTGCGATAACAATTTGTATGCATCTACTTCTTATCGCTAACATGTTTACGACACAGCCACAGCGTACGACTTCCCTTTATCAACGTAAACTTACAAGCTCCAGCGACAAGTAACAAGATCAATTCTGGAATCATCGAAGACATTCTAATTATTGTTCATCATTCGGGAATAATCAGGATTTCCCGTTTCGAATCATCCAGAAAGTTCGAAAGGTGTATATAAAGTGATCGTCTTTGGGCCAGAGAACAGTAGTTGTGATAAAGCATCAGTGCGCGAAACAAACCGATAAATAATAGACAAAAGTGTAAATTGTTATATAAATAAGTGAATTGTTCTAATATAAATAGTAGTTCTATGTTAGTGCTATATAAATAGTGTTAAATAAATAATTGTTTAAATAAATATCTTTGACTAGAAAATTCGTGACAGAATGTAAATCTTACCTGAAGTACAGGTTGCCACTATCACTAATCAGCATGTTCGCACAGCTAAGAACAGGAATCAAGATTCTAATACTACGATACAAAAACATCATATGTCTGGAACATGAATGACCTTTCTACGGTCTGTAACTTACAAGCTAGTGAAAACCTCCAACATATCTTCCAATCTTGTCCTATTTTCGAGCAGCTAAGGGCAGCTTATCTTCTTAACAAAAATGTAGAGCAAGTGCTATCGCATCAAACTGAAAACCACATAAGAAAAGTATACTACTTTGTAGGAAATTACTTAAAACTACACGCCTTTATGATAAACCAATATGCCCAAATTAGTTCGGCAAATTGTTATAGACAATGTTCTGAAAAACAATAAACTATCTATCTATCTATTTTCTGAATTGGACATGCTAAATGCTTAATGTTATATAGGTAATACTTATAAATATGTATAGAGCATGCCCCCCTATTGGGTTAAAAATTTGGCAAAAACGGACAAATGCTTTCTGTCTCAAAAGAAAATTTTATTTTGTTTGGGGACAGTTCCTAAATGCCCTTTAGACAAAGTACCTAACAATTATTTCGTCACACTTTGGCTTTATCAGACTACTAAAGATTCTGCAACTTTTCCTCGATTTAAGTAACCGCCCGAAACGACGTTATCATACAGGAAAACTTACTAATAAAAATTTTTAAATTTTTTTTTCATACAGAAAGAAACAAACGTTTGAAACATTTTGTCAAAATGGAACTATGCAGTGTGTCCAAAATAAGAATGGAATAGCATATAGCATTGGGATCTCGTAAACGGCAAGAGATATGGAATCGATTAAATTAAAGAAAAATTGCGCATTTTTGAGCCTAACAATATACCATGTAGAAAATAAACTGCACTTCTGCATTACCACTTTTTTCGGGCTATCCAGTGGTGACAACACTTTTGAAGTCCAACGTTTCGTTCGGAGATACTTCTGAAGAAGCAGACAGAATGAGAGAATGAGTGGTGAAACGTCAAGTGTGAACAAGCGACAACCACGGCAATACTCGGAAGACGACACGATTATGGACGACGAAAGCCTACTCAACTATTGAAAAAAAATTGTTGGACATCATTTTGTGCATTACTAAAAACTAATAGATAGTTGTTCCCTTTCTTTTTAATTTACATATAATAAGTAAGTTACAAAACTATCTGCAGTTATTTATACAATTATGAGGGAATAAAAAAAAAGTGGAAACAAAAAGAAAATATTTTTAGAAACTTTTAATTTTCAGTTTCATTTTCCCCAGCCCCAACCCCATTCTCGTCCCAACCCTAATTAAAGTATATCTTTTCAAATTTAGCCCCTCATGTATATGTCTCACGCACGGCCACTGCTACAATTTTATAAATTAAGTATTATTTTCGATTTCATAGTTATTATTTATTTTGCTTTTTTAAATTGACCTAGCACAACAGAAAATTAAAATAAAAACGAGTCAAAAACATATTACTACATCAAATCATAATACCTAAATGAATTACAAAGTGGTTAATGGTAGGTTTCTACTTATAGGAGGTAGTAAAATTCTTGTCCAAGAGACTCCGTGCATACCCATATTAAACAGGAAATTTATTAAACGAAAATTCTTACTTCAAAGAGTCGAAATTGAGCTTGTTAAACTAATTGGCAGGATATACGGATAAAGAAAATCTGTCGCATTAAGGAGTCAACAAGTTAAATAGATAATTGTATATTGTAGTATTTCATATTTATATGCTAATAATTTGAATTTAAAATGCTTTAAAAAAATAATATGTATTATCAATAATATCTAACAGTATCCGGGTGGAAAGTTCATTGACGATAACTAGGTAATAGTTTCACTCTGTTTATGAAATATTGACAATAATAGCTCATTTATTTTTGAGAAAATCAGGCATAATATTTTTAATAAATGAAATTTAGTTGCACTTATTAATTATTAATTACCATTATGTCTTCAACAATGAAACTTTATTTTAGCGATTGTGTGTATTCCATATTTTTATTTAATTTTTATGATCGCAGTAAAAAGTTGTCTTTTCGGTTACTAATAGCGTTTACATGTGAAACTTTCACTCACCTTATTTTAGAA
The DNA here is from genome assembly GCA_029378335.1 of Agrilus mali. Taxonomy (NCBI): domain Eukaryota; kingdom Metazoa; phylum Arthropoda; class Insecta; order Coleoptera; family Buprestidae; genus Agrilus; species Agrilus mali. Next base: position 22,494,111 of record CM055656.1, read on the forward strand.
ATGTGGTGTCATTAACCAGACTTCTATTTTCAAAATTTTAATTTTTAGGGTTCCGTCCGTTAAAAAAAGGCGGAACCCTTATAGGGTCACTTGTGTGCTCGTCTGTCACAGTCAATTTTCTCCTAATGTACTGGACCAATCGGGTATTTGACTAATTTTGTTTTTATTATTTAAATGAAGGCCTTTTTAATCTCACAAATAGCTTGATATAAATGGTATTTTAATTTTTTTGAAATAATTAAAATATAAACGTTTAAAAATCATAAATAGACAGAGAGGGAAATACTGAATTGTGACGTCACAGTTTATTACCGTCATACAAATTACTAACAAAACTTCGCTTTGCAAGAGATAGGCAAAAAACTTTAATATGCTATAACTTTTTTATTTCTTGACAAATTTGAAATTTTATTCCGGATTGTGTTATCGTATTACGCATATTAAAATAGTATTTAAATAAATATGTATTATTTAATATAAGTCAAATACCATCATAGGGTGACTCATTCACGGATGTATAACGTGAAAAGACGAATTTTATAAATTAAAAATAAATATTATTATGTATATTATTTAAGAAAATAGACGAAAACTGACGATCTCCCCCTTATTTATGATAGGAAACTACTGAGCCTAAAAATACAGAAAATAATTATTTATTTATAGGTTACAGGAACAAACTTACAAGAAATCTATGATCTTCAAGTAACATGGTAAACCACAGGGCAAGTTGCAAAATAAGAAAAATTTTTAGCAAATTGCTTCGTGTGACGTGTTAAATGAAAGTGCTTGTTGTGAGGAATCTAGGAAAAAAAATACCCCGGAAAAAAGTCCTGAAAAAAATACCTTTGGAAAAAAGTCCTGAAAAAAATACCTTTGGAAAAAACCCGGAAAAGAAGCCTCTGGAAAAAATGCCGCCTTAGAAGGAAATCCCCGCAAAAGTATTATTAATTTACTGAAACATTTAAAATAATATTTAGTAAAATAATTAGCCTTAGATTTTTATTGTAAAAATGAAAAAAATAATTTTATTCACAATTATGAAATTTTATATACAATGTATAGAATGTATAAAATCCGTACATTACAATGTTACGATAGGGTCGGACGTGATCTTATATTATAGCCTATAATTTTCAAATATTGCTCCAAGATAAATTTGATAAATTTCGACTCCTGACGTCGGGTATAAATTTTCCAAATTGCATTTGCCCAATAATTGTAAGTTTGCTTTATTTCATGTCATATAGTTAGACCCCAATTACAAAACAAGATATGAAGTAATGCGTCTGCCCCAAACAGAATTACCTTACTTTCAGTAACTGTTATTATTGTTAAATTTAGCTGGTACAGTTTCTGTAATTGAAATTTATCTAGAAATAGCAAATTTTTTATCGTAGGGGATTTTTTTCCGGAGGTTTCTTTTCCGAGGGATTTTTCCTAAATCCGTTGTGAGGGTTTCAAAGAAGGCCAGCGGAAGGGCATACTAGTATAGGTAGCACTACCCACTTTAAATTATCTATTCGGAATTTATTTAAAATTATGTTTTTCAAACCTATATCCAGGACACGATTTTTGAATATATGAAACAATAAAATGGTGTAAAATGAACAAATCAACCAAAGAAATAGGAAATAATGACAACGTAAAACAGTATCTATATATTTCTGATATTGCAGATTGAATGGTCAAAAAGACTTAGGCTTTCACGGTCGGCGTTATCAGAAGAAACTATGATATCCGGGCTTGTTGGTGGTGGTCGAGGATTGTTTCTCCTTCGGCGAGAACACCGATGAAGTTGTTTATTCGACGTTTCGCCAACAACTGTGGTTGGCACCTTCAGGGAACGTAGCGTGGGTGTAATGTTCATCGCTGCGGTTGTACTGAGAATTCAATGGTCAAATCCTAATAACGGTTTTTTTTAATGATAGGGAGGAAGACAGATATGCTTGTGAATTGAGAAAGAAAAATACCTAGACGTATTAAACCGGGGGTCTGTACCCTATTTTGAACGCCTATGTCAGCATTGATAACTGCAATAATTTACATACATTTTCAAATGTTTTGCAGTCTATTCTTCATTAATAAACATTTTTAAACATCCAAATTCATAACTTTATATTTTATTTTTGTTTGTAAATAATTTTATTACTTTTGTACTTTTCATAATTCCGTATAATATTTCAACTTCGCTTTCTAACCATGACGTCTTTTAGCTATTAATAATTTATATGTAGGTAATTGCAAAATAGGTTTTTATTAAAATCAGTTTTTCGAGTTTTCATATTAAATTAGCTTTAAATTAAATCAAATTCTGTATCTAACATGTAGAAAGGGTTAACTGAAAAATGCTTCTACCGAATTTTTAAACCATCATCCACAATTTTAATTTTGAATGATTAATGACAGATTTTACAATTTTTGTGTTTTGCTCTTTTAGCTAAACCAATAATAACATGAGAAAAAAACACATTTTCCGAAAAGGGCGGTTCATAAAATACGTCACGCTAAAATTAGTTTTTTTTGACCCCCTCCCCACCGGTTGTCACGCTGTGTCACCCCTGAACATGATAAAAATATATACATTTAAATGCCTGTATATTTACTAATATGAAATGAATGGCTTATATCATGACAAATAAAAAAGCCGAGAAAATACTTAAATACTCCAGTAAAATTTTTTGATGAATGACGAACGTCACGTTGCCGGTAAACCCTCTGACCCCCTTGTCACACTCAGCAAGATCCTCCCCCCCTTGTATGCGAACGTATTTTACGAACGGCCCAAAATATAATAAAACTCGAAGTGGGAAGTGAAAAGGGAAATTCAATACTCATTCGGGCTTACGTGTTCTGCCAGCCCTAGTCTCAAATATATTTTTTCTTATAATTCTACAATACGTATTTTTAAAGTTATTTAAGAAAAAAGATAACATCCCATCCCCCATTATTCTTGTCTTCAGGACCGCGAAAGCCTTTATCAACCTGTTATGGGCCAAAATCTACTAAACCATACATTTTTTATTATTTGTGAAACTTACAGATGCTTAAACATTGAGAAACAAGGTGTTTCATAATTAAAACTTACCGAAAATGGCCTTAGATTGTTTCAATAACCCACAGGTTTTTTTCTACAAAGCATTATTGTTTTCTAAAATAATATAACGAAAGATGCATTTTTATAATTTTTAAAGTTTTTCAGAAATTATTGCGATATTTTGTTTTTGTAGTATTTCTTAAAAATATTTAGTAACAATCAGCAAACAAAGTAGCACCCCATTTACGCTGATATCTCTCTTTTATTGCAGAAATGTCTTCATGGGATCGTTTCTCATAATACTTACTGCTGTAAGTATATAAATGATCGGGAAAGAAATCGATATGAGGATCCGGAAACTGAATTTTGAGACGCATTTTACATCTTATTGCTTTATAACTAGATACATTAAATAATTCATTTACAATATCGATGTATTTATCAGCTGGCACACTTCTATGAAATTTTGCAACAACTGTTTTAAAAGTGTTCCAAACTTGCAATTCTGTTTCATTTAACACTTAAATACTAATATTTCATCTTTCGTTACTCCCCCCCCTTATAACAACCCGATAAATGTACCCCTTTAATTAATTTTTACTTCAATCATAATAATAATACATTTTTGCTTAGATAGACGAACCCTCTTCCATCCGATCCATTGCTTTAACAAAATAATTCATCAATCCAAAGTTAAACAAGTAATCATTAGTGACATTTTTGTAGTTCTGAGGAAATAAAAGTATTGACGTATCTGTACTTCAGTTGAATTGAGATAGGTCTGTCATTTTTAAATCGCCACTTATGACCCACTCATTCATTATAACGAATTTATTCTATAAAAAAGTAGTATGTATCCGAACGATTCCTTCATATGAACTCCGATGTCAACTCATGCCGCCTTTAAACTAAGTACCTATATATGAATCAACGAACAGGTGCCAATCATATTTCTGTGTTAATCGGGGCTTTAATGTTTAAAACAAAGTGTTTTGAAACACATATTTTGAACACTGTTTAAAACACAATCTAAATAAAACGTGTTTTAAATGAAAATACTTGATTATTGGTAACACAATGATCGGCTAGTCCTGTAGAAACTTTTTAATGTTATTTACATGTTCTTTCGTACACTCAATGAATGTCCCCTTTGACCAATGTATATAAGGTCGCATTGCAGGCAATTTAATTGAGACACCATTTCTTTTTAATTTATTGTTGACTAGTAGTTTTCTCAGATTAATATTGCTTTATTTTTAATTAAAAAAAATTAAAAACTTTTAATCTCCAAATGATGATGTTGAAAACAAGTTTAAAACATGTGTTCAAATTAAACGAGAAAAAAACGTTTAAAACATATGAACAGTACCTATGTATATGAGTACAGTTAAAAAGTTTCTACAGGCCTAGCCGATCATTGTGTTACTAATAATCATAATGTGGACTCAGATAACGTTAAGTTATTGCACACACAACCAAAAAGCAAAACACTTACTATTTTGGAAAATTTGGAAGTAGGAAATGCTCTTCAAACAGGAAAGAATCTAGTAAATAATTAGAAAGAAATTCTTATAACTTATAACACTCCATTAGTCATCTCTAAATTTTATGTATCCACTATTTGTATTCCCCACCCCTAAATTTACTTATAAAAACCATTCTAATTCCAATTTAATCTGAGTAACCTGTTGTACTCTTGAAAATGACTGTTTAGGTTCGAAACAATTGTCGAGTAATAAATTACCTGCAAATTTGTGTGTTTTCTTTTTTAAAGTAACGTTTCTCCAAGAATATACCTACGATAGTTTAAGTGTTTTTAACTGTGTTTAAAACAAAAATAGAACTTAATATATAAAACATTCCTTAAATTCATTCGGCTAGAGAAAAATAATTGGTTATAGATATGAAATAAGAAAGAAAACATCTGATTCATTACTAAACAAAACCTCCATTATTTATTAGTTTAAATCCTTAGGTAACTCAATTTATCAAAAAGTTTTAAACGACTGTAGTTGGGCTGCTTTTTGATCAAGAATTTATGGATCTCACGAAAAATACGGCTTTAGGAAAAATCGTGTAAACACCTTTAGTATTTTTTTTTTCATATTAAAAATAGAGAAAATGTAAATCAAAACATTCGAGGGGTTCTGTTTTACATATTTAGGCAATATATCTAATAAAGTAGGAAAAAGCATAAAATGTATTAATAATAGTTTGATATCATTTAAAACTAATAATAGTTTAGGTAGGTTTATTCTTAATAATAAATGTAAAATACCGAAAAAAGCCGAATCTGCTAAGTTGCGGAAACTGTGAAAAAGTCTATGTAGGACAGACAGGTAGGGCCTTTAACATTCGCATTGTCGAACACTACAAATGTTTTATTAATAAAAAAAACAGTCTACATACTCTGAGCATCTAGTTGAATTTAATCGTAATTTTAATAAAGTCTTTAAGATTTTACATTTACATAATAAAGGCATAAAGTTAAACCTTTTCAAACAATTGGAAATTAATAGATATAGGAAACAGAATATTATTCTTAACAACCAATTGGATATTTCGAATTCTCCACTGCTAAAACTGAATTTCAAGCTGCCCCCTACCACATATCGATTATTTTTAAGGTATAAATACTGTTATAATAGATGTAGTTTGTTAGATCTTCACCTGAAGAAGTATAGTACAGCGAAACGGCTGTAGTGATACAAATAAACTTTTTCTTGCAACTTTTCACGTTTTTAGTTTATTTTATTATGTATAAGTTTCAACAAGTGACTAGTGCAACAATCAATAGTTTATTCGAGGGGTGTTATACTTTGTACAAAAACTTCTAACAGTTCAGTTACCTAAGAACAGTTGTCAAAGACGTGGTTGAAAAAATATATTCCACATGTTTACTAAATTATGAAATTATGAATTTTCGCTTGTGCAACGTTAAAAAGAAAATGTCAACAAAGAATCTGTGTTCGGTGAACGTAATGCCTTGCCTGTATAAAGACGACCGGTCACTTGAAAATAAAAGAAAACAAACTTCTTGAAACAAGTTCAAAGATGTGTTCAAAATAAACGAGAAAAAAACGTTTAAAACATATGAACACATGGTTTAAATTTTTTGAACTGTTTGTTACATAAATTCAATAAAATACTGTTTTTTTTCCAACACTGATTTTAATCCATTACAGAAATCGTTGGTACTTGGCGGTACATTAAATCCTCTTCTCATAGAAAGGAACGAGACGTTTTCGGTCATTTACAGTACAAACTAATGTTTTCGTCAATGCATGTAAATGTGGATGCTGAAAGTACTGATTACGATTTTGATAGATTTAAATCTAGAACTATTTTATTAAGTTTGTCTTGTGAAATACGACGGGGCGCGTGCGTGTTACAGGGTAACTATGGGTGATAACAAAAATCTGCTAACGATATGATTTCAGAGTACCAAAATACATAAGAAACACCTAAATATTGCCATGTTACAAATCCTGTATTTATCAGTAAAATTAAACAACGGAAACATTATCTTGAATTCTTTTTTCAATCCGACTACTATTAGGAAACAAGTTCAAAAAGTATGAGTCTAAATGTCTAATTATTTTTTATGGATCATTTAATTTAGTATGTTTCAACTACCAAACTAATAGGAAAAGACAAAACTAACGAACGTTATTAATGTTGTCATGGCTAAGTCCATCTTTTTGTTCGCAGAACGGTGGGCTCAGCCAGAACAAAAGGAGGAGATATTTTAGGTAAGATTTGGATTGGGTTAGGTTAGATTTGGTTCAATTTGCTCGGGTTTTCTTTTAAACAAAACCGGAGATGAACATACTGATCGACTCTTTATCTATAAAAATGATTTATAAATCCACATTATTTCTTAATTGAATACTGGGTACCTATATTTACTTTTTTAATTCAAATAGGTACTCAGGATACTGTTTATCTCAAGACGAAATCAAATTGTGGATGCAATCCAGCTTGCTCGTATCTGAAAACAATTTCCTCAATTTCCGCAGCATCGCTGTCGGAAGTTTTCGCAGCATCCCGCCAGATCACGCTGCAGAGACGTTTCATCCCGTTTCAGAATGTCATGCAGTCAACATTTTCCCGAACTATCCTGCTGCACAAATCGATATTTTGCACGTTTCCACTCTCTCTAACATAAACCGGAAAGTATCGCTTCATCCTTGTCGGGTTCAGCGAGGCACGAGGAAAGCTTTGATACACGGACCGTTCCAAGATATTTTTACATCTCTCGCAACTCCTCATTAACGCCGTACGATATCTAGTATAGTTGTAATTTTAAAATTAAAATCGCATCGGTCGCGATGTACGCGAAGTGTATACTCGTCGGTTGTAACAACATAAACTAAGAAAGTGGCCAATTTGTAAAGTGCGTGAGTGCGTGAATATGTGTAAGAAAAACCGATACTCTAACGGTATGTTGTGCAAAAATAATTTCCTAAATCATTAAAGAGGCACTTTGAAAATCACAAAGCAATTTCAGACTGGTTTCCGTTTTTATCAAAAAACCAAACGAAAGGCGACGTCATTTTGATTTACAGCAGTATTCAAGCTAAAGTCATAATAATTGCGGTTATTTAAAAAAAAAAAAAAACGTAAATATTAGAAAGAAATATTTTGGCGTTGTTAAGTTGAGAGAGATTGTCAGATTGTGCTGCAGTCCACCCCGGCTTTTGTAACCAAACCTACCATCAGAATTTGAAAAAAAAAGAATGTACAAAAAATTTATTCGCTTTAACCGCAGCAATATTAATCAATTTACGATTGGAGACAATCCAATTCGTTAAATTATATTTAGAAATCTAATCCTCTGACTTTAATTGCGAAAAAGACTTCTGACTTTCAGCGACCCGGGCAAATCGATATTATTTTTCATCTTGCAATAACCCTCAAATTATAAAGAGACAGCATTAAAATGTTGTTCTTAGCAAACGGAAATCAAATTTTAACTTTTATCTATTCGATAGCGTAGAAAAATTTTACGAAAGAAATGGCTTTGAACATTACGAGGACTTGTTTGGTGTTGTTAGTTATAATATTGCACGCTGGTGAACTGATAGAAAGTCAAAAAATCGAACATGGTGCTTTATTTTTCGCAAAAGATCGCGTTAAAAGAGAATCCAAAAATCCACAAGGAAATCGGAAAACTTTGGACGGTATAGCTGGTATTCGTAACAAAATAAATTTGGAGAAATTGAACGAAGCCAAGAAGAAAGCTGCTCAAGAATTGATGCATGCAGACGCCAATCCCCGCATGGGGCCAAATGATACGGCCATAAATTACCAATACGGGGAAAAGTACAGGATGCTCCAGGATCGGATCGTGCAGAGTCGTATGCAAACTTTGAGGAAAATAATAAACAACGTTCCCCAGACTGACTGCAATTTTGAAACAGCTTGCCTATGGAAATGGTCGGACAACGGGAAGCAAGGATTTTACGTAACTTCGGCCAAAGACCTAGACAATAGTAGCGTATCGTTACAAACAGACGCTAACAACAAAGTAACAGGTAGGTCAATAAAGTTTGTAAATAGATTACGACATCTGTAGTACTTATATTAGACGTTAGGGTGTGCCATTTTTTGTTAATGCTTTTTCTCTTAGTTTGGCGGTTTCAAAAAGTTTAAAAACTATTTTCCTTCTTAAAAAACTAAATAAAAATAGTTACAAAGGTGGCGCAAGTGAAGATCCCATTTTTTATTTAATTAACATTATAAAATAATAATTTTTAATGAAAATTAGTGCATATCAGTTTTTTTATTACAGAATTATATATACCTACTTAAAATAAAAAATAATTTATTAAGTCAATATTATCAATATAATTGTTTAAGAAATGCAGATAGAGAAATATAGGAGGATAAGTAGTTTCTAGAAAAATACCTAATATTAATTTTAAGCTTCAATAAAATTTTAACCTAGTGTTAATTAACGACAATTTTTTTGTACGAGGTACCTATTTTATAATGAAAAAATAACAAAAATTTATCATAAAAGACTTAGTAAACCTTTACATACGAAGTATACCTATGTTTTAGAAAACTTTAACATTTAAGTGCTTCTGATGGCTATAAGTAACTGGTTAGGTAGGTTATATAATTGGATAATCCATAATTACATTAAAAATGAGCATTGTTCGATATAAATTTCTCCCTCTCTGTTGAGGATTTATTCAACTCAAAAACGACCTTTAATAAATTGTAACCGTAAATAAGAAAAACTGTTCCCCAAAAATGGCACATCCTTTACTTGCGGTTTATATTTTGTACTGACATTTATATCTTTTATTATAATTTTGCAAAAGGGTAAATGGTAAATGAAAAATGGGTTTTTAGAAAAGGGTAAAAGTTATAAGTAAAAGAGAAACCTAATATCTACCCGGTAGAATACGCCATCACGCAGTAATGAAATGTGAATACTGACAAGTTCCTACTTTAATGTCAAAGGGCCATGCGGATTTTCTGAAACACTGCCCTATTTTCCAGGGCGGGATTGGTACTTTTACAATAAAGAATGAAATGAAATGAAAATGAAAGGTAAACATTATGAAGCATCGATACAGAAGTATTATAATTCTCGGAGTATTGAGAATATAAAATATAAATTCACAATATTATTTATAAAGTATACATTTATTTATTTAAAATAAATATAAAACTTGAATATTTTTAACCCTTTCATCACGTTTCTAGTCGCAATTTTAAGATTTCTTCTGTATATAAATCCTCTATAATATCTTGAAAGATTTCAGCAGTAAAAAAGTTGTTTTCATTAAAAAAAAATCTAAAATTAGTGTTCGAGGGGTCTTGCTGAGTGTGACAAGACGTGACAAGGGGGGACAGGGGGTCTACGGCAACATGACGTTCGCCGTTCAACAAATAATTTATTTATATTTTATTATGAAAATAAAATAAATGTTTTTGACTATCAAAATTTGTGTTGAATCAATTAAAATTAATCATGTTCAGGGGGAGGGGATTTAGTTTTTGTGACGAAATATTTACAGGGGGGTCACAGATAGTGTGACACAGCGTGACAACCGGGGTGGAGGGGGTATTTTATGAACGGCCCCTTACTAATTGTTGCGAAAAAGTTTGAACATAAATTATACTAGGGCTTTCCTAAAAAAAATATTTAAGCAATTTCTACAACCTTCAAAATTTTAATTTTTTTAAAACCTACAATTCAATCCAAATACTAACATAAGCTAATGTCTCTAGCTTTTTTTTTAATATGCAGACGCTTTTGTTCCATTTATAAAAGTGGCAAATACGCGAAGTGTACGTGTCCTTTACCGAAAACGAAAAATTGATATTTATTTAAATCGAAATTTGAAAAATTGGAAAATGACACAAATTTTTATGAACCTGCCCTTCTTAAAATTCTGTACTCTTTCTTATAAATTTGTTAAATAATAACACCAGCATTTAGATTATATTGCAATTCAATTATATAATTAAAAGATTCCTTTTAAATTACCAAAAAAAAAACACGACGGTCGAGAGAAAATTCTGACTTGGTTAGGGGCACAGATACACCAAATTTAAAAATATGATTTAAATAATAGTTTTCATGTTTTTATATTTAAAAAAAAAAAAACAAGAAAATAAATTACAGTTTCGAATTTTTAGGCCCTTTCAAAGAAAATTTGGTCCGGAGGAATTCCCTCATTACCCTCCTTCTCAAAAGCCCTGATCATTTACCTTTGAAACTTAGCTATCTAGCTTTTATCAAAAGTCTTTAAGATAACACAACAACAATAATAATAATAATAATAAACGTTTAAAAAATATGGAGGAAAAGCTCTATCAAAGACACAAGTAGTTTTTGAAAAATACAAAATATTTATACCTGCAAGTGACCGCCTGAAATGATGTGGTAATAGAGGAAAAATTATCAGTAAAAAACCTTTAAAGGAAGAGGGTCTATTTTTTTTGTAAAACAAGCGATATTCATATATATTTTGTTTATGAATTTTACTAAAAACCAAACCAGAAGGTTTTTTTTATTTTACATGTAACAAGTACCTTCATTGATTTACTGCTAAGAGGTTGGAAAACTATTTACTTTTATTTGTACCTATAATGATGACATAACAGAAAAAAGTGAAAAAACAAATCTTTTTAGAAATTCCTAATTTTCTGGATATCAAGGACGTTAAACACACATTTGTTATCATCTTTATCCTATAGCATAACTCTTACAATAATGTAAATCATTAGAACTGTAATATTACCAATATTAGTTTCTGTCTGTAAATGTATTGACTCCTTTGTGACATATCTTAGGCAGATCCGGCTTTATAGAGGCATTTATAACAAACACGATATAAAAACGGCCACTTTTATCAGGGGTACAACAAAATGTTGTTGTTTATTACGAAACTAAATAGGGGCGATAAATTCAGTCAATGCGCACTGTAAATTACCCAAAAATAATGAGTTAAACGTAAAATCAAGCATAAATTAGTTTTGCATTATGTAAGAGTAAAATAAAAATGGCAACAAAAAATGTATGCTTATATTGCTTGATTACAGGAAATTAAAGCTTTTAAAAATATTTGCTTTTTGTTTTCACCTTTTTCTATTCTATGCTTATTATAAAAATAACTTTAGATAGTTTTTAACTGTTTAACATAAAATCAATCGTACTTGTAGTGTATAAAATAAAAAAAGGAACCATCTGGTTTGTTGTAGAACACGTATCGCCATTCTCACAAAAAAAAATTAAAATGCTCAGAATTTTTTTATCTGGATATGATAAACTCACCATAAAAGGATTTTATCAATAATTTTTGCTGTACTATCACGTTTTTCGGGCGGTCATTTGAGTTGGGGGCACTTTTTAGACGTAAGGCCAATTACTGTGTAGTAAAGGAATGTCCATTAATTACGTGATAGTTTTTAATTCAGACCCCTCTCTCGCTCTTAGTGAAATTTAGAAGAAAGTGGTGGGGCCCCTTACTCTTGTTGGATTTACCCTATTATGAGTTTTTATTCAAAAAATGGAAAGGAGATATTTGTTTTCATTGTGACTGACATTTTGCTGTGAAACATACAAAAAACTAGTAATAAGTATGTAGTTTATTACTGATTAAGTATTTTTTTGAAAATATTGGTATTTCTAAATTACTCAATCTTTCTGTATATAAAAGTGAATTTCTGTGCGTTAGCCTTAAATATAACTTCACCGATTTGTTTTTTTTCGCTTTAAAATAGGGGTTGTTTAGAAAAATCAGCCGAAAAATTGTTCACTGGGTCACCTAATAATAGGTAATAATGGTTTTCATTAAGGTTCAATACAGTATTGTTTCGGCATTTCATCTGTTCCTCAATTAATATTAGCGATCTCTTCTTTAATACAACAATATCAGAAGGATCCTTCTGTACTCAGTACTCAGTACTGAACTAAATATAGTACTAAAAATCAAAAATTAAGGAAAACAACTAGGATCTTGGATGTTAAAACGAGTAGTAAGTCGCTAAAAGTTTTTGGGGAATTTTGCTTTTTATCTCTTCGTATTGATCTTTAGTCTCTCAGTAGCTTTTAACGATTTTCTTCCTCATCATTCCATCAATATGACCGTTCATTTCTTTTAATGTAAGGGCAAAGTATTCTTAGCATCACTACCGCTTATTTAACTATCAACAATCAGAAGTTTGTATTTTTGCTGTTTTCAAAACAATTTTTATTTTTGTAACCTCTCACGTTTCGATTTCTTATAGGAGTGTTATTAGAATTGGTTCGAAAATGGAAACCAAAATATTTTACAAATATTTGTGTGCACCAAACATTAAATTTTAACTTATTCGGCCTAACCGAACCGTTTGTTTATTTAAACAGAAAGTCTACACAAAAAGTTGATTTTGGGATTTCCTTAAAAATATTTATCAAACTCAATTTGATCATGTAATTAATGCTTTTAAATAAATATTACTTTTGAGTATACCTACTGGAAAGCGTGGGCCTCAGGAATCATAGTTACCATATTAATATGTAGTTACATTTACTATTTAAAAAAAAATAAGTTTTCGAAATCTTTCATTGCTTTAGTTATTGAAAAAGTAAAGTGTTGCACTAATAGCTTCTATTGATTTTATCTGTAAAAAATCAACATTAAGATTGATAGGCTAATTTCAATGTGATTTTTTCTGATTTTTAGTAGATACACAGGGTACAGATTAATTATATTCTAATATAACTGTTTCTAACTATTTTTCTCTTTTCTGAACCATTATGCAGTCGAATTTCGTTAACTCGAAAAAAACTTCGAGTTATTGAATATAATAATACATAAATATGTAGGTATGTGCTTATTTTTTGTAAATGAATATTTGTATGTGTTTATATCATGTTACAGGTAGCTAGATAGATGAATAGATAGATATACGTAGGTAGTATACTTTTTTTCAGTGCGCCTCTTTCCACTTTTTTATAAGATTTAGGTAATGTTTGTTCATTAAAAATAAACGTGAAAATCGTACACTATTGAAGGATTCTTCCAGAAAATTCGACTTTTCGAGGTTGGTGCCAAATATTACCTTAAAGTTAGCAAGATATGCGATTAATAAAGTTCGAAGGTTCGAGTTATCAAGTAAAAATTACACGTGTTTCTTATAGTTAACGCTACTGCCAACTAATTTTGTTCGACTTATTAAAAATTCGACTTAACGACTTTCGATTTATCCAAGTTTGACTTTATTTAATTAACCTAATCTGAATTAATCCCTCTGCCCTTCTAACAATAACGGTTACCTCATATAGGTACAAAATTACTATAATATTGAATTTTTAGCTCTACCCTCTGCGCATTTATATTCATCCTCAAAATAAAAACATTCTACTGGTTTTTTACGAGTAGGATTACCTACGTCTTTCACCCGTACCCAAAGGGCAAAACGGAACCCTATTGCTGTCTGTTCGACCGTTTGTCAGTATGTCACAGGTTCTAACTCTTAAACTAAATGAGTTATAGACCTGAAAATTGGATATTTTATGCAGAATGCTGACCCAAAACCGAATGCTTACTTAAAAATTGAAGTTAATTATTTTTTATTTGTGATTCCATACATCATAAGGATGAGCAAAAAATTTTTACCTTGGCATGTATCGAGCTCATCGAGTAGAGTACAAATATAATTTCTATTATTTTTTATCTTTAAAAATGCGGGATTGATAGCCGCCAAATTTGCCACTTTTGGACCATTTTTGTTACGAGGTCTATTTCATAAACTAATTTAGTTATGAATTTGAAATTTTTATTTATCACACTCCATGTACTATAATTAAAAAACAAATACTGAAAACGTCGATTTATAATGTAGTTTATCAGTTTTGACCAAAATTTTTTATTAATTAATTCGTATACAAAAAACCAATAATTCAATAACTATTGCGCTTTTTATTCACCTTTTCTTCTCTTGTCACTTATATCTGTCACTCTTTTGTCTAGAACTGTCAAACTGTGCAACGCTGTTCCTTATATAGCGTTGTGAACGTTTCTAGGTGATTCTCGAAACTTCCAGCAACTCTCGAACCTTCTGGAACGCAGCATAGGTAAAATTCACTCAATTTTCGCAGTCGGCGCGTGTCAATTTCAACCAAAACGCCACGTCCGTCATAATATGTAGTTACCTACATTTAATATTAAAAAAAATTAAGTTTTCGAAATCTTTGATAGCTTTAGTTATTGAGAAAGTAAAGTTTTGTTTGGAAAGAAAAAATGTGGCACTAATAGCTTCTGTTGATTTTGTCTGTAAAAAATCAACATTAAAGTTGATAGGCTAATTTCAATGCGATTTTTACTAATTGTCAGTAGATATACGGGGTGCAGATTAGTTATATTCTAATATATCTAACTCTTTTTCTCTTTTCTGAACGTTTTTTTATTCGTGTCACACGTATGGAACCTTAATAAAGCGAGGCCCGGCTTGGTAGGCATTTTTTTCTTCACCAACCGAACAAGGATTCAGAGATCTAGACATTTATCTAACAATGTGTTCTGAATTAATTGTATATTAAACAACGCTGTCTTTAAGCTCTTAAATTTTCAATTATTATTATTTATTTTGTGGTTTGATGGGATTTTGTTGGAATATATGAAAAATTGAAACGCTAAAAGAGTAAGTCTTAATTGATAGGAAAATAAGTGTGCAGTATGTTTGTATTTAAATCCTTCCTATAAGAATTTAACTTGTTAGATATTTACTTGGTTTAATCAGGTTATTTTAAGGGGTTCTGTATATCAAAAAGAAACAAAGGGAATCCTTTGTCTATAGGTACATATATCAACAAAAAAATCATTTATAGTCAAATTTACGTATAGGGCACTTCTAGTAGAGTTAGCACCTTCACATTTGGACGATATTGTGGTACTAATTCAGAAACAAATCACAAGTTTGAACTTTCTAATATACCTACCTACCTGTTTCATTGAAAATTAATTTTTAATTCAACTGCGCCCGCTAGTTTTATATAAAAACAGGGGTAGTCGAGATATCACTTGTAAAGTAGGCAATTCAGCAGTACGGGTTCGATTCCTTGATTCTTTTATAAACTTTAATAAATATTGTGATTTGAAGAAAAATAAAATACACAGGATAATATTATGGTATATTAAACATCTTTAACAACCATAAAAGAAAAAGAAATAAAAACAACAGCAATAAGTAAGATCAGGGGCCCACTTACGGGTAGGGTAATGGGGGAGTAATTAATTACTCCCCAAGATTTATTAAACATAACTACAAAAAATATTATATTACGTTTCAATAATGTCAAATAATCGTAGAAACTGAACTACCTCACTGCTTGCATAGTACCGTTATTAAACAAAAACGTAAAAATCGCACGTTATTAAGGGACGCCCCAAAAATTCGCCTTATCGAAGTTGGCGCCAAATGTTATCTTTGAGTTATCAAGGTATTCGTGTAAAGGGGCCGTTCATAAAATACGTTCGCATACAAGGGGGGGGTTGCTGAGTGTGACAAGGGGGGACAGGGGGTCTGCAGTGTGACATAGCGTGACAACCGGGGGGGAGGGGGTCAAAAGAAGCTAATTTTAGTGTGACGTATTTTAAGTTGGGGAGTTCGTGTTATAAAGTAAAATTTACACGTACTTTTCATAGTTGGCCAAAAATACAACTTATCGACGTTCTAGTTATCGAAGTATGGTTGTATTAGTAATCTTGTATTTCTCTTGTACGTATATAGCAGCACATGCCGAAACAATTGTAGAGATGTCCTGCGTATTTTATTTTTCTTCGATTTAATAACGATTTTACACAACAATTCCACACCGTAGAAAGTTTAAGTTTTTATAAATATATACTTGATTTGAAGAATTACGAAATCTTAGGAATCTCTACATGATTAAATTTGGTAAAGAAAGGAATTTCGGAATTTATATGAGTATGGATACATAAAACTAAATTTATTATGCCTATGTATATTTGTACCCATTCCAATTTTACATATTTCTATTATTGGCAAAAATAAAACACAAAGTATAAATATATGGTGCACGTTGCAAAGCATTCTGCAGCTGCTTGTGGTGCAATTTCTGGAATTGTCTGATAACAAAAGAAGTATTGAGACAATCTTGAGGAAGGTCCAAAACTATTTCGGTCTTCTTATATGCGATGTCAATTAAATATACGCGCATGTTTGTACCTATACGTACGTATATGTAATGTTCAAGATAATGCATGCATTCTTCTCGAAACAGCTGCTGTTCGTCTGGCAGATTTCTGAGTTGTGTTGCGAACATTATTCATCTGCTTAAAATAATCTAGTAATAAGTTTTTGTATTCATTTTTTGAATAAATATAATTTTACATTCTAAAACCCCTGAAGGCAATGACACTCGTTGGAAGTGGTGAAAAATGGTAGTGGTCATCCCCTAAAACTTCTATACCTCCTTCAATATTCTAACATAGTCATATTAAAAGAAAAACATATGACTTCATGGGCTGTATTTATCCCAGAATAGGGGGGGGGGTGAAATAACATTTGGGGGTATTGTAAATCGTCTTTAGAGAAAAATTTTAAAGGTAAACAGTTATGGTAACTTTCTCAAAAAATAACACCCCTTCAAAGTATTAAATTCAGTAAAATAGAAATATATGATGAAAAAATAAGAATATGGGGGAGGGTTCTTTCCCACAAAACAATTTTTATATAAAAATAAACAAGTTTTAAAGATGTGCACCTTTTTTGAGGGAAGTGATCGCTGTAATGGTTCAATTTTATGGGAGTGTCAGTAATACATCCCTGCATTTCAAAAGCATGGAAAAAAATAGCAAAAACTACATTAGTAATTTTCCAGACGATACATCTTCATTATTTATAAAACAAATTCATAGGGTATAAATGTTTTTGTAGGGGTTTTAATAAAGGGACCACCTACAACACCCCCTGAACTATTTCCCACAATATTACATACAATTAGGGTTTCGTCAAGACAAGAATCTCGATCTTGACGTGCAACTGTTCACGAAAGTAATTTTTATTGTATTTAGTAACTTCTTCGTGATAATTTCACGTCTCGATTTAAGAGTCTCGATATTTCTTTCCGACACAGTAAGGAACATATCTAAGGCTTTAAAAGAAACTGTAAGCTCTATTGTTTAAAAAAATCCTGTTAGTACCAAAAATCTATAATCAAGTAGATAAAGATAAATATAATATATTTATTTATTTATTTATTTATTTTAACGGGTATAAACCCTTAATATACATTTAAGAAATAAAAATATAATAGGTGGAGAATATTAACATAAAAATGGGATCCAAAACAAAATATGTATATATCACTAAGTATGCTTAATTATAATCAAATAACTCCATTCTAATAATATTTTTAAAATTAGATATTGACA
This sequence comes from Agrilus mali, assembly GCA_029378335.1. Lineage (NCBI taxonomy): Eukaryota > Metazoa > Arthropoda > Insecta > Coleoptera > Buprestidae > Agrilus > Agrilus mali. The sequence goes on from CM055656.1 coordinate 22,512,054, forward strand.
TTGTCATCAGATCTATGTTATTCTTAAACAAAATATTATTCAACTTATTGCAATATCTATCAACAGTAGAAAAATAATTTAGTCCAAAATTTTTAAGTTTAATATCAAAAAAATTAGAATTCCTCTAAGTGTTCTCGGAGGAACTGAAAAATTTATCATACTTAAACTATGTGGATCGTCAATATAATTCTTAATTAATATATATAATAACATCACTTCAAGGTAATTAACAAAAGATTGTATAGAGCATAAATTAATTTTGGAAGCAATAGGAGAGTAATTATGATCAGTAAAAGATATTGGTGACCCAATTTTAAAAGAAAGAAAGCGTAAGAATATATGATTAATGGATTCGAGCCTTCTTATTTGGTATTTAGTTTTAGGAAACCATATCTCTGAGCCATACGTAATAATTGATCTCACCAAAGATTTACTTGTACAAGTAAATAAGTGGGTCTAATGATTTGAACTCTCTAGCATAACGCATGACAATATAAAGCATCTTAATAGTAACCATATTAATATGTTTATCGAACAAAAGCTAACTATCGAAAATAATTCCTAGGTCTTTATAAGATTGAACTCTATGCAATGGAGTATTTTGCATATAGTAATTGTATTCAGTGTGTTTACCTCTAGCGTAAGTCATAACTTTACATTTGTAAATTTGTATCAACTAACTTATCAATATCACTCTGAAATGAAATAGAATCATTGTCACACGAAATATTTTTAAAAATTTTTAAATCATCTGCATATAACAAGCAATGTGAATTACTAATAACAGAAGTAATATCTCTACATGATTAAATTTGGTAAAGAAAGGAATTTCGGAATTTATATGAGTATGGATACATAAAACTAAATTTATTATGCCTATGTATATTTGTACCCATTCCAATTTTACATATTTCTATTATTGGCAAAAATAAAACACAAAGTATAAATATATGGTGCACGTTGCAAAGCATTCTGCAGCTGCTTGTGGTGCAATTTCTGGAATTGTCTGATAACAAAAGAAGTATTGAGACAATCTTGAGGAAGGTCCAAAACTATTTCGGTCTTCTTATATGCGATGTCAATTAAATATACGCGCATGTTTGTACCTATACGTACGTATATGTAATGTTCAAGATAATGCATGCATTCTTCTCGAAACAGCTGCTGTTCGTCTGGCAGATTTCTGAGTTGTGTTGCGAACATTATTCATCTGCTTAAAATAATCTAGTAATAAGTTTTTGTATTCATTTTTTGAATAAATATAATTTTACATTCTAAAACCCCTGAAGGCAATGACACTCGTTGGAAGTGGTGAAAAATGGTAGTGGTCATCCCCTAAAACTTCTATACCTCCTTCAATATTCTAACATAGTCATATTAAAAGAAAAACATATGACTTCATGGGCTGTATTTATCCCAGAATAGGGGGGGGGGTGAAATAACATTTGGGGGTATTGTAAATCGTCTTTAGAGAAAAATTTTAAAGGTAAACAGTTATGGTAACTTTCTCAAAAAATAACACCCCTTCAAAGTATTAAATTCAGTAAAATAGAAATATATGATGAAAAAATAAGAATATGGGGGAGGGTTCTTTCCCACAAAACAATTTTTATATAAAAATAAACAAGTTTTAAAGATGTGCACCTTTTTTGAGGGAAGTGATCGCTGTAATGGTTCAATTTTATGGGAGTGTCAGTAATACATCCCTGCATTTCAAAAGCATGGAAAAAAATAGCAAAAACTACATTAGTAATTTTCCAGACGATACATCTTCATTATTTATAAAACAAATTCATAGGGTATAAATGTTTTTGTAGGGGTTTTAATAAAGGGACCACCTACAACACCCCCTGAACTATTTCCCACAATATTACATACAATTAGGGTTTCGTCAAGACAAGAATCTCGATCTTGACGTGCAACTGTTCACGAAAGTAATTTTTATTGTATTTAGTAACTTCTTCGTGATAATTTCACGTCTCGATTTAAGAGTCTCGATATTTCTTTCCGACACAGTAAGGAACATATCTAAGGCTTTAAAAGAAACTGTAAGCTCTATTGTTTAAAAAAATCCTGTTAGTACCAAAAATCTATAATCAAGTAGATAAAGATAAATATAATATATTTATTTATTTATTTATTTATTTTAACGGGTATAAACCCTTAATATACATTTAAGAAATAAAAATATAATAGGTGGAGAATATTAACATAAAAATGGGATCCAAAACAAAATATGTATATATCACTAAGTATGCTTAATTATAATCAAATAACTCCATTCTAATAATATTTTTAAAATTAGATATTGACATTGTCATCAGATCTATGTTATTCTTAAACAAAATATTATTCAACTTATTGCAATATCTATCAACAGTAGAAAAATAATTTAGTCCAAAATTTTTAAGTTTAATATCAAAAAAATTAGAATTCCTCTAAGTGTTCTCGGAGGAACTGAAAAATTTATCATACTTAAACTATGTGGATCGTCAATATAATTCTTAATTAATATATATAATAACATCACTTCAAGGTAATTAACAAAAGATTGTATAGAGCATAAATTAATTTTGGAAGCAATAGGAGAGTAATTATGATCAGTAAAAGACATTGGTGACCCAATTTTAAAAGAAAGAAAGCGTAAGAATATATGATTAATGGATTCGAGCCTTCTTATTTGGTATTTAGTTTTAGGAAACCATATCTCTGAACCATACGTAATAATTGATCTCACCAAAGATTTACTTGTACAAGTAAATAAGTGGGTCTAATGATTTGAACTCTCTAGCATAACGCATGACACTATAAAGCATCTTAATAGTAACCATATTAATATGTTTATCGAACAAAAGCTAACTATCGAAAATAATTCCTAGGTCTTTATAAGATTGAACTCTATGCAATGGAGTATTTTGCATATAGTAATTGTATTCAGTGTGTTTACCTCTAGCGTAAGTCATAACTTTACATTTGTAAATTTGTATCAACTAACTTATCAATATCACTCTGAAATGAAATAGAATCATTGTCACACGAAATATTTTTAAAAATTTTTAAATCATCTGCATATAACAAGCAATGTGAATTACTAATAACAGAAGTAATATCATTCAGAGCGACAATGAAGAGTAGTGAACCACAATGTGATCCTTGGGGTACCCCGGATGAAACGTTACATAAGCATGAGAATTGATTATCAATACAAACATTAAATTTCCTACAAGATATGAATGAACGGATCCAGGAGTGAAGAGATCCATGAACACCATATTTGGCCAGTTTACATAATAATTGAGAATGATTGACTCTATCAAATGCGGCCTTAAAGTCTGTATATACAACATCAACTTGAAATTTACTATTAAGAGAGTCAATCACATACTCCTTAAAGTTTAGTAAGTTAGTAGTTGTTGATCTACCAACCCTAAAGCCATGTTGATAAAAAGATATAAATCCACTTAGATGATTAGATAATTTTACCTCAACAATAGAATCAAATATCCTAGCAAACAATGAAACCTTAGAGATAGGCCTATAGTTACGGATTTCACTCCTGTCACCCCTTTTGAAAACAGGAATAACTTTAGAAATTTTCCATTGTTCTGGAAAGGAACCTTCAGTAAGTGACTTATTAAACAAATTAGTAAGAATTGGAGCCAAAACATCACTACAATTTTTAATAAAAATAAAAGGAATACCATCAGGTCCCTTTCCCAAACTAGGAGACATAGACGATATTGCATTCAATACATCATGATTAACTACAACAATATTTGAGATGGTTAGAGATGTTATGTCATGATTATGAAAAGCAGTATCATCATGGTAAAATATATATATAATAATAATAAATAATATAAATTTAGATTATAATTAAACATATTATTTATGCCAGTTGACTGGGATCACACCATTGCGCATATCTAAACTAAATCAAAAATTTAATAAATTTTGTAAGCCTTAATTAACAGGATATTTATCTATAAATACCATACGCCATACTTCTTGTCAGAATAAATACCAGTTTAATATATTCCATTAGCCATTTATGAAACTAACCTATCCTAACCAACTTGATCTTAAAAATTCTCCTGGTTTAAAACTAGATCAAGACAAAATTCTTGCAAATGAGGAGTTTTGTGATGAGATAATTAGGGTGAATATTGTTTTATATTTAATACACCAATGCAAATAATGTTTAGGTATATAATCAAGGCAATTTATTGTTTTTGTTGTTGTTGCAGTATTAGTATTTGGCATGGAAAAAAGTATAAATATATAATATATATTCAGAGGGATGATAAAGTTTGGAGCAAAATTCATAACTTTCACATTTTTTTATTATAGAGGGGGGGGCATCTTTTAAGATGATTAAGTTGTATACAGGGGGACCCAGAAAAGTGGGAAGGACAATATATTTTTTTTCTCTTAAGGAACACTGTAGGTATATTTTTCCATTTTCTTACAATTGAGAATTTGTGCTGAAATTGGGCATGGTGCAGTGTGTATACTCGTACGGGCCAGTGCCAAATTGTTGGTGGGAGACAATTTGAATATTTACGTTAAAGTTTGTTAATTATTTGTAATTGTTTCATTTCCAAGTACAATTTCTTTTGTAATAAATTACATCAAGTAGTCTAATATATAAAATTCTCGTGTCACATTGTTAGTTACCATACTCCTCCGAAACGGCTTGACCGATTTATATGAAATTTTATATGCATACTAGCAGCAATACCCGGCGTTGCTCGGGTAAGAATATATATCACACGTTTGATGGAACATTCTAGAATATTCGCGAATTTAGAACTATCCAGAACATCCCATAATGTTTCAAAACATTTTCTAACTTTTTCTAATGATCTTCAAGATTATGGAACATTCTTAAACATCACCAAATCATTCTGAAATGTTATAATAAAACATTCTTTTAATTCTTAGAACATATTTGAACTGCCTGTAACATTCTAAAAAAATCTGCTTCATTCTCATCCCCACTCCGTGCTGTTTGCTGGGTGAGTAGTGACATCAGTAGACGCCTGGCGGAGATGACTAATCGACTGATAATAATTGATCAGTTATCGACCACTGAGAGTTGAAGATTATTGCAGTACTAATATTGCTATTAAAAAATGGAGGTTGGTGGTAGAAGGGTGAAAATTAAGTGTTATATGTATTTTTTAATGCCAAATCATAAAAAAAATAAAAATAAAAAAATTTGTCCAAAAAGTAAAAGAAAAATGTTTGAGGTGAGCCACCCTTATCACTTAATGATATGAAAAATTGATAGTTCCCGATTCTCAGACTGAATATGCATATAAAATTTCATAAAAATCAGTCAAGCCGTTTTGGAGGAGTATGGTAACAAACATTGTGACACGACAATTTTTATTAGAACACTAGAACATTCAAATAGTCTGTTCTTTTTCATTTGATTCGATTCTGTTAATTATAATCTGCTGGTAAATAAGCTCAAATCTTATGGAGTAAATGGTGATGCTTTGGAATGGCTCAGGTCGTATCTCTCCAATAGAAAATAGAGATATAATGATTGTACTTCGAATTATCTAGATGTGGTTAGTGGAGTTCCCCAAGGCTCCCATTTCGGTTCGCTTCTTTTTATAATTTTTGTAAATGATCTATTTGATGTAATTAAATTCGCAGAACCAAAAATGTACGCCGATGATTTCAAGCTTTCTTTAAAAATAAGATCTCATGCCGATAGTGATAGATTACAGCGAGACTTAGACTCTGCTGTTTTGTGGTTTAATGAAAATGATCTTACAATAAATATCAATAAGTGTTACATTATAACTTTCAGTAAGAATTCCAATAATTGTGATCGTGCTTATAGCATTTACAATAATCCTGTCAACTAAGCTAATCTAGTTAAGGATCTTGGTGTTATATTTGATGCTAAACTAAAGTGCGATAGCCATATTGATGTGTAATAAAGCATCTAAACTACTAAGTTTTGTTCTGAGCAGCACCAGAAAATTTCGTTCGCCATTTACTGCGTGTCTCTTGTATAATTCCTATGTTTGGTCAATATTAACTTACGCTTCTTGCATTTAGTTCCCTAAAACAAAGTCATGTCTGCCAGAATGGGTAAACCAAAGCACTTTACTAATCATAATTATGAATCTATAATGAACGATTTGAAATTACCATCCTTCAAAACAACTTTTGTTTACAACGATTTAATGTTCCTCTATAAATTACACAATAATAAACTTACGGATTCTAATCTGAAGAATAAATTTACTGTAAAGTATCCAACGAGGGACCTGCGATATAACAAGTCTAAATTCATCATTTCAACAAATTCTAATAGCTTATCTCACCGATCGATTGTTGTTAGGTTGAGCGCGGAATTCAACAAACTAAATGTTGACGTGGATGAGTGGATACATAATTGCCCTAAATAGGGCAACAATATCTTAAATTTGGAAATCCAAATTTAAGATATTGTTGCGTGAGAATCCCCTGGACACTTTCTAGTTATGTTTTTTTAAATGGAAATTCATTGTTTACTACATTGGCTATCAGTTGGTATTAAATTATTTAAGTTGTTAATTTTTTTGAACAGATTTTATGATCGTTGTTTGTCCTTTATTTTCTGCACATATTTATCTTAATGATATATTTAATTTTTTAGACCGACAGCGCCTCTAACGATATTCGTCTCAATTTTGTAATACTCAAATATAAATTTTATACTTTGTATGTTTATATAATTTTGTAAATAAGGCTCAAAGCCTGTAACCTTCCAAATAAACAAAAATAAACAAATTTGTCGAAAGCACTTAAATTGTTTTGGTCACTCTTGTTTCCAATTGATCTTCACTCGACTGCAAACACAATTTAACTGACAAAAAGTCACTTTGAAACGTAGATGTACACTTTTTGAAACTTTCTAGGTCATTCAAGAAATTTTTAGAACTTTCTCGAACATTCTAAGTCGATAATAACAGTTTACGCTCATTTTTGAATTTTTTAGATCATTTCAGAAATTTTGAGATCTTTCCGGAAGTCCTTATGACTTAAAAAAGGACAGAAATATTTCTTTTCACCTTTCTGCCACCTACAACCACCCAGTTCCACCCACCGCGACCAAACTCCCTTACTCCCACCTGGAGACCAAGGGGTATTTAGCACCCCAACAGGAAGTGGATTGAAGTAGGTAGAGATAGAGAAAACGTACGAACATTAGCATTTAGTATGTATTTAGATTTAGATTTAGATTCAATAGGTCTGAGAATCGGCTACTATTTATTTTTGATACCCCTAAGTGAGTTGTCCACCCCTAACTTTTTTATTTTTTGGACAATATTTTTTTATAATGTGGCATTAAAAAATACATACAACCCTAAATTTTCACCCTTCTACCACCAACCCCCAACTTTTAATAGCGATATTAGTACTGTAATAATCTTCAACTCTCAGTGGTCGATAACTGATCAATTATTATCAATCGATTAGTCATCCCTGCCAGGCGTCTACTGATGTCACTACTCACCCAGCAAACAGCACGGAGTGGGGATGAGAATGAAGCAGATAGATTTTTTTAGAATGTTACAGGGAGTTCAAATATGTTCTAAGAAGTAAAATAATGTTTTATTATAACATTTCAGAATGATTTGGTGATGTTTAAGAATGTTCCATAATCTTGAAGATCATTCAAGAATGTTTCAGAATGTTAAAAAAAGTTAGAAAATGTTTTGAATCATTATGGGATGTTCTGGATAGTTATAAATTCCCAAATATTCTAGAATGTTCCATTAAACGTGTGATATAAATATTCTTACCCGAGCAACGCCGAGTATTGCTGCTAGTTTTTGAATATAAATGGCGATATTACCCATCAAACCTTACATCTCTGTATTCGTGAGATATAAATTTTTTTTTAATCGTTCACTACAGTATTGTCTCGAAAAGCATCGGTTTTAATTTTATTCCAATTAAATATATCATTCAATAATATACTTGGATGATATTCAAACATCAACATAACCCAGTAAACACCGAATGTTGAAGCAACATAACATGGAAATAACGATATGTAACATGTTACATAACAACTGTTTCACTAATGTGACATTCATGTTGCATATACACAACTACTTACAATATTACAAAAATACTGCAGTACTGTAATAATGTTGCATACGACTTTCTTATATTATACTAATGTAACATTTATGTTGCATATACATAACAATATAAGTTATAGTAATTCAATTATGTTATATACGGCAATGTCGCTTGTGTAACATTAATGCTACATTTACACTGCAAATGAATAACAGCAATGTAACAACAATATTATTATTGTAAAGAAATACGGTCCAAAAATTCTGTTATTTATTATGTTAGCTCATACATTGACTTTTTGAGGATGTTGTGTGTCTCTCGCGCATCTAATGTGCATTTTGATAAGATTAGAATTGATAATTATGTCTATTGACCATACCACGTAAATACAATCTAGCCCCATAGGAGGAGGTAATATTTTGAGGAAATGTTTGATATGAAATTTGATATATTAGGAAGTTGATTTGTAAGGTATCGCTCACTACAGATTCATCTTCTCGAGATAATTTAAATGAAATTAATTTCTTGGCGAATTTGCCTGTAACGAAATGAGTAGACCCCTACTTTGTTGACAGTATCCCCATATGACCTAGGTTGCCATTTGAGAAAAGAAGTTAAGGAAGCTGCAGATTAAGGGATTGCAAGGAGGGAGTTGAAAATTCCACAGAATACATTTAATGTTTTTAAAATTACACTACGTATCTATATGATACAATTCTGCCTATAAATAAAATTTTATTCGTTAACTAATTGTAAGAAAAAACTAATTATTTAAATACCGCCTGGTCATTAAAAATCCTATATTTACAAACAGTTTTGTGCTAATAGTAACCATCAGAATGATACTGCCAAAAGTATATTTTTAGTTCGTGTATTAAGGTTATACTTAATGTATTATTTTATCTTACTACGTTTTACGCAAAATTTTCAAATTATCTACGTCATATAAACACAAGCATGTAGATATAACATACATATATGTAAAGTTTGAGATTGTCTTTTTGGCGTCTGGCCAAAAATATCTCGTAAAACCATGTGCGCTAAAATTTTGAGCCCTATACCTCTACGAATAACATAATATAATAGGCTTTATGTTTCTTGTTTGTGAAAATAATGGTGCAAATCCAAAAACAAACTACTACTGTCTATCTAATCGTTAAACAAAAATAGAACAACTAACACGCCATAATATTCACCAACTGTAAATTCACTTTAAAAGCAATTAAGAAGATATATAAAGTATCAAAAGGTATAATAAACTAGCAGAAGAAAAATTTCACAAAGCTTGCATTTTAGAGGAATTGAAATACCAGACACAAGCTGCTGAAATTCTTAGTTGTTTAAAACTGACGCAATACTTATCCTTCTAGTGTTTATGTACATTATGTACCTACATTTCTTTCTGATGATATCAAAAATTAACATTTCAGGCTAAAATGACTTGACTACTACTTAAGTACAATTGTATCATTAAAAAATGAAAATTAAAACATCACACAGGTAAACTTAAAATGATTCACTATTAATGATAATTTAGTTATAACGTACTTCGGTAGGTTCTTCAATGTAAAAAACATCAATAAATTTTAATATAATAGGCAACAATTCCCCAAGAAAATTAAGTACTTAATTAAATTATTTCTGCTGAGATAGTGTACGTTCTAAAAATATTTTAACAGAATACATTTACGAATTCACTGGAAAATTTTCCGCTTTGGCTGTTCAAATCGATGAGCAATTATCGAGTAATTACTAATTAAAATAATTTATCAACTCGAGCGTGCTTTCTTTGCCACAGGAAGTAGGTAATTGTTTTTTCGGTTGGATGCGTGCGTGTGTGTGTGCTCTAAAACGGTAATCACCAAATCGATTTCGATATATTTGAAACAAATGAGACATTTTCGAATAGATGCAATCATCTTTACAGACACAGTGTATTAGGAGACAGCACAAAACAATGAATTATTAGGATGTTGGTTACCATATTTACTTTTTCCTAAATCATCTTTTAATACGTGAATATATTTTCCTTCTACGTTGTTTGGTACCATCTATTTATTATTAAAGAAATAAAATTTAAATATCATTCAAAAGGTGTTTACTGTTCCATAAAAGGACTTAGGTAAATAAGGATAAAACAGTTAGAAAATATCGATGTTGCTGTTAAAACTGGTATTACAAATAACCATCAGAGTTGTAGCAATAGGCGGCGATAATTTAGGAATAAATTCATTGTTTGGTATAGTGGAAAAATAATACAAAAACTCAAACTGATAAAAATCCATCGAAAATTTAATAAAAAACAAAAGACCCGGTTTATTGAGTGAAAACATTCTCTTGAGTCACAATACACGACCTCATTCAGCTCCTATCGCACAGAGAAAGTTGAAAAAGTTTAAGCGGTATAAGTTTTCGAACATCCTCCATAGCCATCTGATGTCGCTCAGAACAACGAACAACCACCACTTTATCCCCAAGTTGAAGGAAAGTTTTGGAGGCGTACGATTCAATTGAAGACATGAATTCGAAAACACCTTAATTTATTACTGTAAAAAAATGGATGAATCGCACTCCGTAATTAAAATTCCCCGATACGTTCAACAGGATGGCCTCTTAGTAGCTTCTACTTAGTCGGCTACTAACGTCCTCATAATGTGTTGATAGGTTTAAATTGTGTTGTGTGAAATAACATCGAACTCCAAAAATGTTTAGTGATTCTAAATCAAACGGTGAAAACTAAAAGCTACTATTGAAGATGAAGATAATAAATTGAATTGGAAAACAATGAATTTTACTGACGGAAATATTAAATCTATTCTTTTGGAACCGTTTTCACCCGAATATTCAGAGATTAAGGAAAAATGTCGTAAAATTTTTCAAATTAACAAAATCGACAGAATAGAGAATCCATACCTATTTGCAGCGCATAAAATTAAAAGGGCCGAAATAACACAAATTTTCAGAAGTAAGTGAATACGAATTGTTCCATAGTACAAGTGAAGAAAATGCTGATATAATAATATCATTAAAAAATTATAATTGGCGTTTATCTGGATCGGATACCGATCTTCGTTACGGAAGAGGTCTGAATTTTACATCATACTTTTCATATGCCACGCATTATCTTTTTAGAGAAAAGCATCCTTTATATCAAGTTATTTTACTTACATGGGTCCTACAGGCAAAGTCCACTACTGGATATCCAAATATGACATTGCTACTAGAGGGGTATGATACAACACAGGAATACTAGAGGTAATAGTAAAATATGAAGACAAAAAGGATTTTTTTTCGGCATACAAAATATTTTTACCTTGCCACCATTCTCGAAAATTGTATACCCTATTTTATATATTATTATAGAAATATTCATATTTTAGAAGCCCTTAATATTTTTATTTATATTGTTTACAATCCTTAATGTATACATGTGTATTGTTAAATCCAAACTAATTTTGAACTAATGTCGCTTAATTGGTTTCCATTAACAGCCATTTTGAATAAATATCCGTTTGGGATTTTACTTTACATGACTTTCACAAAAATGTTACAAAATGTACCTATAGATGAATGAATTTTGTTATTTGTTAGAAGAGATTTAGCCCAATGTAAAGGTTTTCTCTTATCAAGTGCATGTATGGATCTAGTTTCTTATTTATAGAGGAAATTTTTTCTTTTAGGGAATATGCTTTTTTTTTGTTATATACTAATGTGTGAATTCAAAATTTGGGTCATAAACTGTGAATTAACAGGTACTAGCACTATATTGTTATTAATAAAATATTTCTAGACATGCACTCAGCTGTTGCTAAAAACTGCTGCCATCGGGACTAAAAATGACCTAATTAACTGAAAGTTGCCCATTTTATTTATGGGTATTTCTGAAAAGAAATTAATAGTTTAATCTAATGTTAATAGTCAATGATAATTTATTTTGAATTTTAATTTTAATTAACGAGATGACTGTAAAGAAAACTAAGTTTATTGTAAAAAAAAAATACATTTAAGTCAAATATCAATCTTATTAACAAACAACAAAATTTTTTTCATTATTTGGATGAAATTTACTCCAAAATCAATCTCGTTTTTTTAATTCAAATTTGAAGGAAATCCCTTTTTGTGTAAAGAAAATTATAAATTGGCTGGCAAGTCAGATGTTTTTATGAGATGATAAAACTTGCCAATATTTTTTATATCAAATCCATAATTCTTTGCCTCTGTTTGAGCATATTTAATTTCTTCGTCTGTTAAACCTTCTGGTAATTTACATTGCAAAACCCCATCACTTTTCTTGAAATCTTCACAAAATTCTTTAAAAGATTCTTTAAAATCTCCTATCACATTAGCATTATCATTCAGTTCCTGGTTTATTTCATTATTTTTAAATATTGCTTTTGCCAATGAAACTTCCCTATTGTAATGTTCTCTCTTTAAGTCTTCAAGTTTTTTAAATTCCTTATAAATTTCTGGATTTTGTGGCTCAACTCTTTGGGCATCTTTTAATCGTTTAAATGCCCAATCATATTCAGCCAACATGATTAAGGATCGTGCATTATTAAAATAAACTTTTGTTGGAACTTTAAGGGATGTGCCCTTACACATATTGTAAATTATATTAGCATTTTTACATGCTTTTCTTGGTTCTTCCATTTTAGTATAAGTGACAACAATATTACTATAGAGTCGTAACAATAATTCCTGCTGTTTGCCTTGTTCTTCGTAATTTGGAATATTACAATACTCCAGCTTTGAAACTGCAGTATTATACTCTTTAACTGCCTCTTTACATTTTCTTTTCGAAAATGCATCATTACCTTTGGCACAAAGGGCATGTGCTAATTTATAAACTTCTTGAAATTTATTCTTAGATTCACTGTCAAGATTATCATATTTGATAGTAGCTCCAGTATCAAGGAAATGTTTTAATTCAATTTCATATAGGATTGTTGCATTTTCTGGAATACGCTCTAAACAACCTCGTCTACCATAAGCATAATCAGGATGAACAAGGAACTGGGACTTTTCATTAATTTTCATGGACTGTACTGCAATATCCAATCCCAAAATAACTTCTCCATTATTCAGTGTGAATGTATACGGTTTTTTGCGAGCATAGGTTGAATCAAAAGGTTCATCTTGAAATTCTATGTATGCATTGTAATTAATTGTTACTTGACATAGGTCAGGTAGTGTATCCCCATAGCCCTCCCTTAAAATTCTCTTTTTTACCTTTCCATTCTCAATTAAATTGGTTGATTTTTCTTCAACATTTTGAAACGATTGTCCTGCTTGAAACACGTCTTCGTCTTGAATGTTTAACTGGTCTAAATACGCTGCCATATCTTCTGGTTTATAATATGGTTCTTCTTCTTGCTCCTTATCAACAAGATCATCGAAATTTACTTCGAATGTCGTCGGATTTCCGGCAATTAAATCACTAAAATGTATGCGGTTGCATTCTCAAAAATATGAACATAACCTTAAGAAACTTACTCTAGATTTAATGCGCCTTTGAGTTTAACTTTTGGAGGTGAAGATGAGGACGACTCTTGTTCTGCGTTTTCCATCACTAATACAATAATCTACAAAAGTCAATTAACACGTTTTTAACGATCTATAATTTTGATAAACAGTAATTTAGAATATCACTGCAAAATACGATCCAAACCCTACCCTGTCAAATCTCAATTCTCAAATAAACAGTTGCAATGCGCATGAGCTTACTTCGGCGCAAAACATTAACATCTCAAAAAATCAATTCACCCAGTGGCGTAGCATTAGTAATACAACTGAGGATTTCATAAAATGGAAAATTACGTAAAATACGAAAATTGGGGGTGTTCTTGTTAGCTATGACGTCACACTGTAAAAAAATTCCATTCTTTTTTTTAAAACGTTAACTAAGAAATAAAAAAAGCATTTATTTATTTATTTATTTATTTAAACATATCAACGGACTTAATAGTCCTTTATAAAATAAAATAATTACAATGTAGGAGATGCAAAAAAACCCCTTCGTTATAATATATCTTCAAAGATAAATAAAAATAGATTTACGTAATTCTCTTTTAAATAAATGAATAGACCTAGTATCCATAATATCCGGAATATCACGTCTATCATTACAAATTTTCATGGATCTAAATAACGATGATAGCTCAATTAACTTTTTTATTAATAACTGGTAATAAGAATTGGGACGTATCTCTTAAAATCCTAGTAGGAACTTTAAACTTTATCATTGATAACAAGAAATTGGAATCAACTAATCCGTGTAAAATCTTAAACAGAAATAGTAAATCAGAATATTGCCTAAAACTATTCAATGTACAGATTCTAAGTTCAACAGCAATTTCTGAATAATCATGAGAAAATCTATGTATTGTTCTACCCATTTTAAAAGAAATTAATTTAAAAAATCTGTGTTGTATATGTTCCAATCTATTAGAATCAGTTGCTGTGTATGGGGACCATATTAGAGAACCATATATCAGTTGCGATCGAACTAAAGAATTATATAGTGCTATTAAAGTAGCTGGATTAGTAAATTCTTTGAAAATTTTTTAGGGTATTTTAAATGGCTTTTCAATGTTGTCATACACGATTTGATTCAGATCTTTAATCGAATATATTTTTTTAATCATTAAATTTGTTTGAATTTTAATTTTTTATTTCGAACACAAAAGTCAAATCCGATCAATTCAATATAATTCTGAAGTTTGTCTTTTATTTTTCAGGTCACTTCTTGTTTTTAAACGTAAACCCCAATGCCAAACCGCTTCATATAACCAGCCCTGTATTCACCCCAAGTGGCGACACGTGTAAAGTTCAACTATGGATTTATCAAGAACTAATGACTGGCGGGGTTATCCGCATTGTCGCTGAAAATGCCAACAAAACTCAATGGGTTGTGGAACAAATCCCAGGGGATGATAGCAGGAGGTAAAAATAATAAAATAAACTTTTTTTAAAGAGAAACGATTAAATAACCTGATATTATATTAAAAATTTTTAACAACAAAAATGAATGGGCGAAGAATTATTACTTGCCTTAACAACTAAATGTTTAAAAATTTGAGTTTTATAGATATTTGTTGTTATTTCGGATTTCTTTGAATGAGAATACGATCGTAGATCTTTAAATAAAATATTGTAAATGGTATTTAAGAATTTTTGTACAGTTTTGTTCTCCTTTTTTTGTAAATAACCTTAAAAAAAGCATTATATATATTTTTAATTGAATAACGACAAACACATATTTACTAGTCTTCTACTAATGACCAGTAATTGTAATTAAAAAATTAGCGAAATGGGCGATGTTTTTACTTTTTATTACACTAAAAGGTGTGTATTAAGTTTTTGATCTGAAACATGATGCGTAAAAAAAATTATAAGAAATTGCGAATATGCTAATTAATTTAAAATTATTAAATTAATAAAAATTTAAAAGTATAAACTTTTTATTTGTAACTTTAAGTTGGAAAATTCGTATTATTTTGTTTTACTAGTAAATAAACAACTTTGCCAACTACAATAATAAAATAAAAAGGTTGAAAATTAAGTTACAGACATTATATCGCCATCTGCCGATTTTGTTTGTTGCTAATTGAAATTGTCATATCGCGATTTCGAATTTATTTGCTCTCATCAGCACGTTAAAAGCTTAATTGTTAATAAAGTAAGTGACCAAATTGAAGCTTCTTTAGTTGTTTTTAGATATAATTAAAAAAGATTATAAAAGACTAAAACAGTTGTCTAACATTTGAAATACATGCTTCATTTGACAGTAAGTAAATGTCAGTAGATGGCAATACACTGCTCGTAACTTTATATTATATAATAAACTTCGGTTTGGTTAATGATTTAACAACACTACCTATAGTAAATCAATTACAGTGTTTTATTTCTTTCCCTTAATTATTAACGGAAATAAAATCAGAATTTTTTAGGGGATAAAACAGTTTATTAGTATAAAGCTACACCGACGTTTCGGCTCACATTTGAGGCTTTTTATTTGATTTTTCACTATCAATAAAATAAATTGAGCAACGAAGAGAGATAGAGATGTAACTACAAAAAATTATTATTATTTAGTTTTTTTGGACTTATTTTAGAAAATCATCTTATGTTTAGATTTTTTAAATATAGGTCTGTAGGAAAGCTTTTTTTTGGTTATCAAGAAAATAATACTGCCATAATTTGTATCTGTAAAATATACTTGAGCTTACAATTATTGAATGAATTGTAATCTATGGGCAACAATTGAGGTAGGATTTCAGAATCTGACGAGCTGTGAAATGCGTAACATGCCCAATAGGCGGAGTTTATGTTTCGGAATTTAGTTAACAATGGGCGTTATTGTGCCCTTCAATGTTACAGTTTATGAGAATTTAAAATACTTCTATTTGTTGCTCGATAAATTGATATTTATTCAATAAATTTAAGGCTCAAATACAGGATTGTTAAAAAAAAAAACGAATTAAATTTATGTTCAGCCCCCTTAATCAATATTCAAGCAATTCAAAGATAACTTTTTCATCTGATCTGAAATATAAAAGAAAATAATTATACTTATCTACAAGTTGGTCAATTGTGATTCTTCCCTTAATGAGCATCTTCAAGAACAATTATTATAATTGTAACTTAGACTTAGAGGTGTGAAAGATCTTTTATTTTTATATGGAATAATCATACCAACGGTTTCACTGAAAATTAACCAGCTTTTTGAATTCACCCTTGAAAAAAATTTTAGATAAAAGTGGATTGATCAAACTGATAAACTTTCAGCGAATCGTATATGTTAAGATTATGTGAAGTAATAAAAGATTTTCACCCCTGTTTTGCTATTACATATTATTAATATTGTACGTATTAAACTAACAAGAGCATGTCTCTCATTGTGTTTCTATCTTCGAAGGTGGATAAAACATGACTACGCAGTTGGTGAGATATCGTCAGGATTCAACATCATCATCGAGGTTGTACCTCCGCCTGTAGATTTTCCGAAGGGGGCTATCGTTGCATTAGATAACATAAAGGTCATGCAATGTTTCCCTGAAACGGACGCTGTCAGCTCGTGTACACCGTATCAATATCAATGCTACAAGACCAATGTTTGCATCAATCACACAAGGATATGCGATATAACAGAGGATTGTGAAAATGGAGACGACGAATCCCAAAATTGCGGTATGATTTTAAATTAGAGTATTTAAGAAAAAAACCTAAAGTAAATAGAAATTTATAAATGTTAGTTAATTTTTAAGATTTAAGCTTTAGCAAGTTATGAAACTGCAAATAATTTCAGGGTAAACCAACTTTTCCTAGGTAAAACTAGTTGAAGACTGATATAATTAATCTGTTTGGCCTAGTTTGAACTAGATTACCCTGAAGCTGTGATCAGCTAAAGTAGACTTCAGGATAAATTGATTGTGCCTAGATTGAATTGGTTTATCCATAAAATCAAGAAAGATTAAATTTCAAAGGAGGGTAACTAAAGCCAACCATAACCCAAGCTTTTGAATACACTAAATTGTAAGGGCGTCACATTAACCCCGCCTGTTGCTAACTAAATTATTAAAAATAAACTCTAGCGAATCTCATGTATTTTAGTATTGAATTGAGGAAGCTTTTAATTGTTGTAACTCCGTATTCACAATAAAAAATAAAACACAACAGTTTCAGTTACAAATTATATTTATTGACCACAATGATCATTTCGCCACACTGTGGCTTCTTCAGGTGGAAGAAATACTAAACTAAGACTGATTACAAATCACCCCTTACTAAACAAAGGGGGGAGGGAAACAGTTATATTACAAACTAATGTTAAAAAATTTAATAATGGTGAATTGTTAATATCTTAAAATTAAATCTTGCTTATTTAACTTATTTACTTCTAAAAATTATAGTAAGTTCAATTTTGTACTTTTCTTCTCTATGTGTAAAATTTGGAAATTATCATTAAAATTATGAGAATCTAATAACAAATGTTGAGCATACGTTGAATGGGGTGACTTTTTTATATAACTCTTTTTGTGTTCCGAACACTACATTTGTTATTAGAGTCTCATAATTTTAATGATAATTTCCAAATTTTACACATAGAGAAGAAAAGTACAAAATTGAACTTACTAGAATTATTAGAAACTTTACATTTTATTATTTTCATGCACGACTTTAAAAAATAAGAGATTATTAAAAAAAATAGGCAAATAATAAGATTGTGGCAAAGCAAAGGTGTAATTAATTATCAAATAGGGGCTCTGGTAGCGTTTCAGGGCAAACTATGTAGTTCGAAATAATTTATCGTTCAATAAATAGAATGATTACTTTTATTCATGATCAGTGATACAAAAAAAAATTAAACTATACATAGAATATTCTCGTGAATAACCGTTTTCATACTACATAATAATCCTAAAAAAAGACATTATTCTCTTTTTCCTATCTCATACTACCTTCTACTTAAGACTTCCCTTTTCCATTTGAATATTTTTATTTTTCGTTTTCTTTAGGTTTTTTATATTTTATAATTTATTTTAATAGGAACTAGGCCTTTCCTCTTCTCTTCTATTATTTCCATACAGTCTTCCACTGTTTCGCATAATAAGTGATTCTTCTTCCGTTTCACATTTCCTATAATTTCTTTCGTCCTCTTTTATACAATATTTACACACCTTACATCGTGCTATTACATCAATTTCCCGTTTTTCTTTTAAACATTCCAGTATTATACCTTTTTGATATGACTCTTATAAAAATGCTTTTATCCCTTTTCGTAATTTTTTTAAACACCCCCCCCTCCAGCCATCTTATTCTCATTATCTCTCCTGCATTCATCTCCGTTCGCACACTTGTATTTTAACTTTCATTTAGTTTTCTATAACTTTTCTTGAGCAAATATACTGTTATCTTGTTTTTAAACAATCCCCAACTTCCCTCGCCCTGGCTACGCCATTGCCTTTCTTTCTTCTTTTTCCAATATTAATTTTTCTCCTTCTTCATAGGCACTTCATTTTTTATATCCCCATGTTTTAGTTTTTATAGCTTCCTTTCGTAATTAACTACTCTTTCTCTTGTTTCTACTAGCATACTAGCATGTCATATTTCGTTTCCCTTCTGACTACAAATTCGGGTGTACTTCTATGCACATTTTTCAAATTTCTTATATACTCTCTCCACTTCCTTGTTCTCTTTCCATCCCCAAATATCAACTTTATAAAGTGGGATAAAGTGGAAAAGGAAGAGAATATAACAGAAATGAAAGGAAAAATAATTTACGGGCGATCTGAGGTAGGGAAGGGATAGGGGGTGAGTTTTTAAGGGTGAAAAACGGTTTTCCTTGATTTCCGGAAAAACTAAAAAAAACGTCTTATGGGAAAAAATTAAATAGCAAAGTTGTAGGTAATAGAAAGATCTACAACTTTTGTAGTTACACTTTTGTCACATAACCTCAAAATTTGTGTGAAAAATTCAAATAACCAACTTTTTGGTTTATTTTTCTTTTACAAAAAAAAAATTTTTTTTCACGAAATTTGCTGAAAACTTACCTATTTATGTCCCAAACACGCTGTAATTTTTTTGATTTGAAATATTTATTATTTCACCTTATTTTTACGTAATATCGGAAAAGCACCCTAATTTTTAATCGAAATTTCTCACGTCAAAATATCTGCTTTTTTAAAAATTTTGGTGGGCTTTTTCTTCGTTGAAATCTCTACTTTATGGTGTGAAAAAAAAATATACATTACTAATGTAAGTTTTCTCAGGAAATGCAAACAAACGCGTTTGGGACATAAATAGGTAAGTTTTCAGCAAATTTCGTGAAAAAAATTTTGTTTTGTAAAAGATAAAAATAAAAAACCAAAAAAATGGTTATTTGAATTTTTCTCACAAATTGTGAGGTTATGTGACAAAAATGTAAATACAAAAGTTGTAGATATTTTAATTACCTGCAACTTTGCCATTTAACTTTTATCCATAAGACTTGTAGTTTTTCCGGAAATCAAGGAAAACCGTTTTTTAACCTTAAAAATTCACCCCCTTCGCCTTATCCACCTCAGATCGCCGGTAAATAATTTTTCCTTTAATTTCTGTTATATTCTCTTCCTTTTCCAATGGGTTTCATCCTATTATAATGTTTTTTTTCTTTTTACTATTTTTGAAGGCTTCAGCACTTGGTCTACAAGACCTTTTTAATTTTCTTCTTTTTTACTAAAACATTATTTGCAGCAAAAGAACATTCGGGAAATATCTTACCCGAAGATTATTTCGTTAAGTAGTTTTTTCTAAGTGCTTCAGTAAATAGTCTCGCATATACTCGTAAAAAATGAAAATATTTTGTGTATGTTGCCATTAAACTAAGTAAAAAAGTAAAAAAAAGAATAGGTATTGTATTTCTTGGGAATTGAGCTGGCTCCGAGGAGATTCGTAGATATATACTATATATATAGATATAATATACCTACGATAGTTTAACAATTAATTATTAATTAAATCAATGCTTTTTGTGGTGCATTCGTTGTGAAACATGTTTAAACTAAGGTTGGATGAGTACAAAACACGTTGGGTAAATTTACACAACTGTATCTTATGATTATGGCCTCATAGCCGAAACGATTTCGTTAAGAATACTTGAATAAAATTTTTGTGAAATTTACCCAACGTGTTTTGTACTCATCCAACCTTAATTAATTATTAATTCATGTACAGATATAAAATATTCAGCCCTGAGGGCGTACCTTCAAAGGAAATAAATGTCACAGTTAGTTTGGTTTATTTTTATAGATAAAGTACCATACGGTGCTCGTTGTGACTTTGAAGCCGATTGGTGTGGGTGGATGAACGTCGGTGCAAAAGCAATTGCGTGGAAAAGGCATAATGGAACCACCCCTTCAAATAAAACTGGTCCTAACAAAGACCACACATATATGAACAGCACAGGTACGAAATCAACACAATCAATTTCAATGTCGTTGTCAGTTTATCAATGTACAAAAAAATCTCTTTCAGGGAAATACATGTACGTGAATATGGGGGTAGATAAGGCTAAATTTGCCACAATAGCGACCCTACAAAGTACTATTTTTAACCCTCCACCGAGAGCTCATTTAAATTCTTCGTCAAATTATTATCAATCTTGTATGGTAAGTCTTTCTTACATATATAAATTATTCTTATCAATATTTAAAAAGATTGCTGAAGTTGACTTTTTTCTTTTTGAAGATCAATTTAATAAAAGTTTAAACTTTCATTGATATCCTTTGAATTTTAGTTGTGTCCATTGTAATTATATTACAGTTAGCTTCATTAGAACACTTGCTCACTGTGCACGAAACGTTGAGTCAATTTATTCTTTTTCATCACAGATTCGTTTTTATCTTCACCAATATGGAAGTCATAAAAGTGGAATAGATTTGAGTGTTGTCGAGATAAAGCCAAAAGAAAATGTGTCTACACAACTGTTTTGGAGTTACAATAATTATGGCGACATTTGGGTTCGGAAATTTTTCGTTTTACCGAATATAACTCACAGGTAGGCAAATCATAATATATATTGTTTTTGTTGAAACTAGTTAAAATTGAATTATGAGGTTAAATAAACCAAGTATTTCTGAAGTTTTTAATTATTTTTATTGTAAAGAATTTAAGTGACTCTGTTTTGTCATACAGTTGGAATAGAACTTGAAAGCTTAACAACTAGAAGAGAGAGATGGAGGCTTAAGGCGACCTTTTATGAAAATTTTAATTGTACTTTAAACATCCTCCCTCAATGAAAATTTTCTTTTATAACATAATAAACTCATGCATTCAACAGATTTCAATTTTGTAAACTTAGGAGTTTTTAGAACGGTCAATGTTTTGTACTTTTGAACATTTAGTCATTTTGTTTTTCACACAAACCCAATAGATCTCTAAACCTTTTAAATGGTAGTGGTTTTGTGAGGATGTCAGCTATTTGTTCTGAAGTGTTGTTATAAACCAATCGATTTTTTTTCTTTTACCACATTCTTTATGAAATTTGGTCTTTCGATTGATGCTTCATCTTCAACAAGCTCTAGATTTTGATTCAACACTTGATTTTAATCTTGGTATCGAACCGGATCTTCATGTTCTGTTCACGTTCGTTGTCAGGAAGCTGATCACAATCTTCATTTTGGTGATATTTTTAAATTTCCCAAACTTTGGTTTGTTTCTAAACCTTGGACACGATGTTGGGTTGGAATATTACTTCACGCTCCATAGAAAACGAATTTTTATCAGGATAGTAAATTTTATTTCCTTTTGTTGTTTCACTATACCCAACAAATATACCCTTCTTGCTCTTGCTGTCTTATTTCATCCTACGTTGCTTGGGAACGTGAGTCCAAACTTCAGCTCCAAAAACAGCGCATAACATCTTTACATCAAAGTCCTTATTAAACCATAATTGGAAAGGAGTTTTTTTAGGGATTCAACTCGTACCTGATCTATTTAACACAAACACTGCCATATTGACAGCTTCAGCCCAAAGATTTTTCTTTAAATTTTTAGCTTTTAGCATACTTCTGGCCGCTTCCATCACAGTACGCATCTCACTCTCAATTTTTCCATTTTGTGCCGGAGTGTAGGGTACACTAGTTTCTAGAACAATACCACGACTTTCTAATAGCTGTTTTACGGCACCATTAATAAACTCCTTGCCATTATCAGAGCGAAAAGCTTTGATATTTGTACCTTGATTTTGACATAGAGAAATGTAAACTTTCAATTTGGAGCTAACCTGGCTTTTATCACTCAAAAAATGTACAGAATAACAGAAAGTACCGAGAGCCTCCAATTGATTTTTCTTCAATAGGCCCACACAGATCAGCATGAATTATTTTACCAGGAGATTTTGATTTGTTTAAACTAGAAGGATGAGATTTCCTACACTACTTTCCTTCTATACATGCTGTACAAAAGTGATTTTTTGAACATGAAACATCAATACCATGTTCTTTTAGGACTTCTCTCACATGTGTGAAGTTTTAATGTGCCAACTTGATATGGAAACGATATAAATTACAGTCGTTTTTACAAAACTCGTTTGACTTTATTCCTGACACTTTTGTACTCTTGATTTTAGCCTCCACTAATATGGCATTATTTTCAGATGTTACACTTGATAGTGCTTTCTCAACGACATTAAAAACCATTTTAAACATTCTTTCTTCACGTTTTGCTAAAGCCACAACATTTCCATCCTTTACAAATTTGCAGACACTATTATTGGATTCCAATTTTATCCCTTTGTCTAGAACACTAATAACTGAGAATAGGTTCATTTCCAAGCCAGGTACAAATAGTACATTTTTGAGTTTAGCAGGTGTCCAGTTTTCACCATCAAAAGCATGTAATTTAATGTTTCCTTCACCTTCAACTTTGAGTTTAGTTCCATCACCTAATTGAACTACCCGGTTTGAGCTAGCCTTTTTGTAACTTGTAAAAAAACTTTGATCTTTGCACATGTGGTGAGTACAACCGCTATCCATGTACCAGCCATCACTCGGCCGAATAACAGCATTAGCCATAAGAGCAGTAACGTTCTCATTTTTCTTTGGATTTTCCCCTTTTTTCTTGAAAAAACAGTACTTTGCAATATGCCCCATTTTGTGACAGTTGTGACATTATTTTTCATTAAAACAATCCCTTTTTAAGTTACCTAGTTTATCACATGATGAGCATTTTGATTTCGACTTAACCTGACTAGCTAAAGCAGTAGTCGTTCGTCACTACTAGCTCTTTCTTCTTCTAGCTGTAGTCTTGAAGTCAACTCTTCTAATGTTTGTTTATCGGCTGGCGTTGATTCCCACGCTGATGTTAAATGCTTGTATTTTTCTGGAAGAGCCATGAGAATATTATTTATCGCCATCTTGTCTGAAATTTCTTCACCAGCTTGTTTTAATTTGGCTCTAATTTCTTAAATTCTTGATAAGAAGTCTGATATTGAATCCTGATTGAACCCTGCTGCAAAAAATTTTTGTTGTAGAAGATGAACACTAACAACAGACTTTTTATCATAAACCGACTTCAATTTATTCCACATCTCATATGATGATTCACAGGACAAAATATGAGTTTGAGGTCCCTGTTCCATACGGGTGACAATAATTTCTTGAGCCTTAGCATCATTTATAGTCCAGCGTTCTGCAGCTGCTACCTCGGCTGATCTTGGTTTCTATCCAGAAACAATATCAAAAATGCCACGACCTTTTAATATGACTTGTGTTTCGAATTTCTATATAGGCCAGTTTTGCCCATTAAATTTTGTTATCACGGTCGTGTTTGTAGACGACTTCATTTTGGCTTCTAGAATGTTCCCGCGCGTTCTAACCACTACTCCTACTGACGCTACCACGTTTTTAGAAGCAAACACGGTTTACTTTCACTTTCAGCTTTACACTATCCCTTCAAAGACTTTCTGGGCCCATCACCAGTTAAAATTGAATTATGAGGTTGAATAAACCAAGTCTTACTGAAGTTTTTAATTATTTTTATTGTAAAGAATCCAAGTGACTCTGTTTTGTCATACAGTTGGAATAGAACTTGACAGCTCAACAACTAGAAGAGAGAGACGGAGGCTTAAGGCGCCTTTTTATGAAAATTTTAATTGTACTTTAAACAAAACTTAATAAATCAATAAATAAGGAAAGTTTTACCAATAGTGTGATATTTTTTAAAATTATTCCATAAATTGTTAAAAGCAACGTGGCTTAACTTCTAGGAAAATTTTAGTAGTACTTAGTAGAGCTTCATTAAAACAAAAAATTATGTTAACATTTCGATATACACAAAAAAAAGAAACATTATATTCTTCAAATTACAAAAAGTTTATATATTTATATTAATCAATTCCCTTCCTTTACCCTTATATTCATTTTTCCTGTGTTTTCTCTCCCCCCCTTTCCATACCTCTTCTTTTTAAATTTAGCTTTCCTTCCAAGTTCCTCCATTTCATTCTTCCCAATACTTCTCCTAATACATGCTCCATTGATTCACTCTTCTCTCCACATACTCTACACAATCTCTTACCTTCTTCCATCCAAAACTTTCTTCTCATTACACCCATTCCCTATTCTGAATCTAACTATTATCTCTATACTTTTTCCTTCTCTTAGATACCCCGCCACCTCATCCCCTTGCCATTCCTCCCATATAAACTCCCTCATATCTTTCGCGTAACTGGATTCCCACATTTTTCTCAGATCCTGACCTCTTACTATTCCACTACATCTTTTCCCCACCATCCTACTAACATTCAATCCCTTTTCTCTCCACTCTTCTATTTGTTCTGTAGTTATTGCCATTTCTGTTAAGGCTTTATCCCTTTCCACATCATATTTATTTTTTGTCCCGATTCTAAATACCTTTTTCCTCCATATCTCCTTTCGTATGTCCCCTTCCGGTAATTCTCCCAATTTTTCTTCATATTTTACAACTCTTCTTCTTGTATCTTCCACCATTTTCCCACATTTTGTTTCCCTTCATAAAATTTAGTCTGGGGTACTTCTTTCTAAGCGCAACACCCATTTTATATACCATTTATAAATATTTTCTACTTTTCTTTACTCTTTCTATCTCCATATCTCGACTCAATAAAAGACTATACTTTTTACTAACGTTTTAAAAAGTACTACCCTTCTTTCCCAGTTATTTCTGCACAATTTTTGTCCTATTCCCCATATTCTCCCAGCAGTGCATTTGCTTTAGCTACTTGATTACTTATCTGCACATCGTCTTTGTCATTTTCTGTCATCATGTACCCCAAGTAGTTGCATTTTTTAACCCTTTCTATCACCTTTCCCTTCCATCTGAATTCCTCTTTCTCTTTTTTTCCTACCCCTTACTCCACCCAAAACTATTATTTTGGTTTTTTCACCATTCAACTGCAAGCATTTTTTTTTCTAAGTATTTTTTCAATTTTTTTGCCATTTCCCTCATTGCACCCCAACTTGTCGCTATTAACGCTATATCATCCAGGAAAATTGTAGTAATTGAGAAATATTTACTTGCTGTCCTTTCTGTATAGCTAGAATAATTCTGATTATTACATTTATTTCTTCCTAATATTTTAAATGATTTTTTTGACTTTATTGATGATACTTATGTATAGTTTCTAAATCATCTACATTTTATTTCACTGTTCTTATGTTATAATGCCCTTTTGTAGAACAATCCTTCTGTTTGTCCAAAAGAGATGCTGTTCTTTAAAAATTACTTGTTGGGCCCATTTTCGAATTATCCGTGAAAGCATAAATGGCTTCTTTTCGTTGAAAGTAACTCAACCTTGCAGTATTTTTTGCCAAACGTCTCTAGCACTTTTTCTATCCTGACTCGCCTGACTAATTGGACATAATAAATAAGGTTTGTTCTTTTCCAGATACTTTCTAAAATTCGAGGCAAAAAGGGGAATACGATATTTGGGCGACATTGCTATAGATGATTTCACCATGAGTCCAGAATGTTTTGGTTTAAATATTCCCGCGGAAGATTTGCAGGGTTACAATTACTGGAATGCTGAAATGGAATATCCGTCCGTCAAACCGCATCCTGATTTTGAAAATGAAACTTGTACGTCTCGTTTAAATAAATTCCATTTGAAAAATAATACTAAAAGAAAAAAATGTTGTTTGTTGCAGATTACGAAATAACCACATGTGGAGTCAAAGGAAGACACGGACCAACTTCAAGAAATTGTACAAAGGCTTACAATAACACCAATACCTCTGTGACTGTTATAAATGACAATACTTTCGAGGGAGTACAAAAGTGGGTTGCCCCATCTGAAGGATATTACACGTAAGCACAAAAAATTTGAATATGTATATTCAAAAAGAAAACTTTCAAAAATATTTAACCTGTATTTAAATTTCAATTTTTATAACTAATAATTCTTATAGAATCAAAATCAAAACTTTAAAAAGGGTTAAGAAAAGGCCTGAGAAAGCCTTATGCCACATGGATATTGGTTTGATAACAATAATTAAAAAGCTTAGCTCTCTTAAAGCTTAGATTTTGATTATGTATAAGTAATTAAGGAAAGAATCAGTAATTATTAAAAATACTTAGAAATTTTAATTTTTTTGATGACAATGATTGTGATTAGTAGTAAAAAAAAAAACATTTGAAGAAGTTTCATAAACGTTTTATTACTAAGACTGTACATATATATGAACCCCGGATGACACCCTAAAAGAGCGAAACGCCTGTTTCGCCAAGAGTAATCGGCTATCAATTTCTTTAATTTACAATTTTATCTTAGTTTTATATTGGTTGGTGCCAGTGGGGGTAAAGGAAGTGGTGGTATGGGTTCATCGAGGGGTGCAATGATACGAACCGTAATGGAGCTATACAAAGGTCAAGAAATATATTTTCTTGTTGGCCAAGAAGGATCAAATGCTTGCTACAAGGTTTGAATAATTTCCTTTTTTTTAATTAAAATAATAATTAACGATATTCTTCTTTTTACATCTTTTTATAGAGTTTAGGGCACATGGGTAACTCGTCTTGCAGTAAATCGTATAACTTGGATGGTCGATCACAAAATTTGACAACTGCCATACGAATGATCCAGAAAATGGAGATTCTCGATGGTGGTGGAGGAGGCGGGGGAGGAACATTCATGTATTATGTAAATATATTCTTTATTTTAAGTATATAAAAGCTCCTTAATTATTTAACAGAAAAATAAAAACTTTTGGTAACTTTTCACATTTTTACTAAAAGAACTCAACAGTTGTTTCGACAGAGATCTCAGTATCAAAAGCAAAACTTTACTGATAATGACAAATCCCCTTTAAATAAACGTGCGAAAAGTTACCAAGAGTTTTTCTTTCACTTTTAATTTGTCAAATAAGTCTCTTCACAATTCATGCACCATTGATAATTTAAAGTATACAATGGAAAGGTCTTTCACTTCTTGCAATTCCATGTTTAAGACACAAAAGAAACACAATGTATTGTTACAAATTTATTTTTATTTTAATCAAACTGTACTTCAGAATGAGAAAATAACTTTCTCCACAGTTAAACAAGAATAATCGGCCAGTAGCACTGGCAGTGGCAGGTGGCGGGGGTGGCTTAGGACTAGGGACGTTCGACGATAAAGGTTGGCAACATGGGCAAGCAATTAACATGTCGCGACTTCCTGTTACTGGACAAATGTATGGACCAGAGTAAGAAAACATACTTATTTATAGTCTTAAAATTAGGTACACAAAATCTATATAGGGTGAGCCAAAAGTGCGCGAATGAAAGCTTGTGTCTTTATTAAGGGTTTTACAAAAATAATCCAAGAAAAAAAATCAGTTAATTTGGTGAAACTTTTACTTGAATCATATTCTTGTAAAATCTATAATAAAGATACAATTCTCAATCTATCTATTATTGCCGCACCCTGTATATCTCAATCTTTCTGTTTTATGAACAATTAAAAACCAAAATTAGTAAAGGGCCAAATAAATATTTATTATGTAAAAGCACAGCCAAATGCTCCGCTTTTTCAAGACTGTAAAAAAGGGCAAAGTTCTTCGTAGAGTAAAATATTAACATTGTTTTTTTTTTATAATAAACGGCTTTTTACCTAATACAAGCTTTGGTTACTAATTATTACCAAATTAATTGAAACTTCCAACAGATCGGCTGGAGCTGGTGGGGGTTGGGATATCTTCTACGGGGAAGTAGCATATGACCACCAAAGACGGATGGGACAAGCTTTCCTTCGAGGTGGAATAGGAGGAGAGGCTTGTTATAATTCCTCAGATGGAAGTGGGGATGGTGGTTTTGGAGGTGGAGGTGGTGGATGTACTGCTGGTGGTGGTGGTGGAGGATACGCAGGTCAGTATTGACTTAAATTATTACCTACGCTAACCATTGAATATACAATTTCGTCTTTCTTAATAACACCTCCTCAATATTTTATGCAACTAAAGTTAACTTCTAGTAGAAAATTGTGATAATACACTTTTGTTACGACAAAAATATCGATGAAAACATTAAGGGTAGATACATACGAAGATACTTAAAACTTTTTTACTAGATTTTAGCTAAAAGTTGAAACATAGGTATGTTAGAAAAAAATTGTGAAGAAAACACTTTCGTGAACTCTCAGGCGGAGTAAAAAAACTTAGAACAACTAATAGCTAATAATTTTTCGCTCAATTCGAATCTGATCTACGAATAGCCAGCCTTATTTTATGCCTTTGGCAGAGTAGGGCGGAGCTTAAATACTTTATAAAGGTGTTGTAATTTGTATTAAAAAAAAAAGTTTTAAACACTTCTAAAATTCTTAAGCTCCTATTAAAGTGTTTGCAGCCCTTTAAATGAGTTCAAAGTACATAGCAAAGCTTTGATACGCGTATTTAAACTCCTTTCGATATTGCAAGCCCTCGTACGGCTTAGAGCCTTGAACTTCATTGCTTTTGGATGTAATTGGCAATTTGAAGTCTTTAGACTTTAAAATGTATTTGAGATTTCAAGGACCACAACACTTTTAGTAAGGGCTTTGGGCGTATAGCTTGAAGCGGTTTAGATGTGAACTTTGTCCAGCTCTGGTGAGTCATGGTTAATTCCTTCCTAACATAAATCATTCTTTCCATTTCCCAAAACCTACATCATTCCACATTCCTAACTATTTGTAATCCGTAATTTATACCTTCTACTTGTGCTGTTACATGTCTCCAACTAGTCTTTTGATGTGAAACATCTATAGCCGCGGGTAAACCGTGGCGTGGTGAGCGTGGCGAACGTGGCGAGTCATACCGTGGCGACGCCTCGGCATGAGTAAGCGCCCGTGCGATTCTTCCCACTCGGTTCGACGGTGTCGTTCATTTACTATAGTAGGAAACTAGAAGATGGAAGTGAATTAATTATAATTGTTGTGTACATTTCACCTAATAAAAAAATTAATGATATTTCATTTTTACATGAGAAATTATTTGTGTCACAGTCACAGAGGTTCAGTAATTTTTAAAACCAATAAAGATAAACTACCATTGATTTTAGCTAGAGATTTCGATGTAAATTTTGCAAAAGATGAATCAATGCTATTAATTACGTTCCTCCAAAAAGAATTTCAATTGCAAATTAACAACAATCCAAGAGAACCTATTACCAGATATGCAACAATCGATGCTGTATTTATTAGATGTCTTG
Source organism: Agrilus mali (assembly GCA_029378335.1). NCBI lineage: Eukaryota > Metazoa > Arthropoda > Insecta > Coleoptera > Buprestidae > Agrilus > Agrilus mali. The sequence goes on from CM055656.1 coordinate 22,542,327, forward strand.
ATAATGTTATGTCCAATACTTTTGTAACATACTTCAGTTATCCTCGACCAATTATCACAGCAGATAATGCTGTCAGAGGTAACATCGAATACCGATAACTATTACTGAAATCACTGATTAAAAAAATTGAGTTTCACATCTGTCAGGCGTCCCGTAACGGCTCACATTTTTTTTTTACTTCAGCAGATGTCCTAGTATACTGAATCTTCTTCGTTTCCTTTTTCTCCTCTGTTTTAAGATGTTTCTTATTTCCACCCTCACCACCCATGTGTTGCACTTCTACAAAGTCATGCTTCAAATGGACACATTAATAGTCATTTTGTAATTTCCAATGTAACTGTTCGCGATCACAGAAGTGTTTTTTATTAGTTAATAAAATAAACTTGATTCTTGGCGATTATTACATATTTTACGTTTCCGTTACTTTTCCATTCTGATTGACTCATACCACTTCTTTCATATTGAAAATCAGCTACTTCTTTGAGTTTCTAGTCTCCAACACCCTGTTAATTGTATTTTATGAATATCGTATTTAACTGCATGTTATTTTCAGGAGGAAACGCTCGAGAAAAGCACGGAGAGGGTGGTTTCTCTTTCATTAACCCTAACCGAACGATATTGAGTTTTTCCGAGGCCCGTTCTGGTTATCATGCTGGACCAGGATCTGTGTTGATTGTTCCCGCAATTCCAGGATGCGAATGCGACTATCGTTGTTTGGCATTAGACTACAGTAGGTCAAAGGTTATGTGCATATGTCCCAGTAACTGGAAGTTAGACTCAAATGGAAAAAGCTGTTTGTGTAAGTAAATTAAGTTAAATTAAATTTTTAATTAAAAGTGTAACCATGAGAAGAAGATACGTGTTTTAATATTTATTTCCAATTTCAGTAATGGATGATGCTCCTACGCAATACCCCACATGGTTTGTTTCCATTTTAATAGTCTGTGTCATATGCTTGGCGTTGGCATTTGGAGTAGTTTTCTTCTTTCTATGTGAGTTTGCCCTTGTGTAGCCAATTAGAATAACAAATTAAATTTTTATTTGTTTATCCACTGCAGATAACCGTTATCAACAAAGAGCTGCAGGGATACTTAGACAAAAAATTTTATCAGGTCCAGATCTTCAATTAAACAGATTGAGGGTTGCTTCAGACAATATGATGACAGAATACAACCCGAATTATTCTTTCGATGGGGCTGTTTACACCCTCAAAGATCTCAAGGATATACCACGAAATCACCTTCGGCTTGTAAAGTAAGTACCTATCGGAACTATCAAAATAGATGCAATTTAAATATTCAAAATTTTCCCGTTTTATTTTAGAGCTTTAGGCCAAGGAGCTTTTGGAGAAGTTTACCAAGGTTTTTACCGTCAGAGGATTGGGGATACCGTGGAAATGCCAGTTGCAGTAAAGACATTGCCGGAAATGTCGACCCATCAAGCCGAAATGGACTTTTTGATGGAAGCATTGATAATGTCAAAGTTCAATCATCCCAACATCGTACATTTTATTGGAGTCTGTTTTGACAAACATCCCCGTTATATCGTTTTAGAATTGCTAGCAGGGGGTGATTTGAAAAACTTTTTAAGAGAATCCAGACCCAAACCGGTAAGACTTTGTTTTTGTTTCTTATAGGTACTGTTTTTACCTCTGTTGTCCAGAAAAGCGTTTTGTATTTGAATAATTTGAGGAGTTCTTGGTAAGTTAGAGCTTTAAAATGTTGCTTAAACATGTCGTTATTGCGTTTAGATACAAAACGATTTTTTTTTGTTAAATTTTGCTACGGACCCAATGTATATATAGGAATGAATAATAAGTCATTTTTATATACCGGGTGTTTTATTAATGATATCTGTAAAACTACTGGGTATAGAAATTATTATTTAAACCACTGTATATTCTAAACGACTTATCCGATTTTAGCAGGGTTTGTTTGAAAGAGAAACGTAAGTGTTTGAAAATGCAAACCTGTGGGTATCCGATAGTTTCGAACAAAGTTGTTAGAGGGCGTAATTCACGATAATAGCGGTTTTTTATTTTGTCACAGAAATTTAAACCATACGGTATAATTTTAATATTATAATCGAAGACTAGGTTAAATTTGCAAGAAAAAACGTTAAAACGGCAGTTCTTTATTTTCGTCCGTTTAAGAGTTATTGCCAATATCATAAATGAATAATTTTTGGCACTTTAATTTGACAAAACTAAACACGCACATGATTTAGACAAGTCCTAAGCCTAAACAAAGTGTGAAGGGAGACAATATGACAAAATAAAATTAATAATTACTAATCCTACTTATAAAGCGATGAAACTAGAAAAATAAACATTTATTTCCATAATTATTGTTGGTAGTAGTACTGATGGTCGGAAATTTTTAAAACATTGTTAAATATTTAAAAAATAAAATGAAACACTTTTAAGTGTTTCAAGATAGAATATATTGATTTTAATTGTTTCGGTTTTATTAAACCTTTATCAAGAGTAACAGGATATTACTAACATTCATAAGTTCTTAGCATCTATTTATATCTAATTAAGTGTAGTAGAAGAAGCTTTCAATAGCTTAATACACAAACTTTTCATGATTCCTTTCAATAAAAATAACTATCAAAAAGAAATAAACACAATAAAACTTGTCACTGAAAACAACGGGTACAAAACGATCCTAATTGACAAACGTATTAAAAACAAAGAAAAGAAACTTATCTTTAACAAATTTTATACACCGAGTATTATTATAACCAACAACAATTTTAATTTTGTAAATTATTGACAATGAATAACAAAATTTTGTCAATACTCCTGTAATAGACGCCAGAATTACCAGTATAATAAACAAACACATGTTCTTAGTAGTTAATATTTAGGGTTTTCCAATTTGTCTTCTTCTACTACACTTAATTAGATATAAATATGTGCTAAGAACTTATGAATGTTAGTAATATCGTGTTACTCTTGATAAATAATTAATTGTTATTTAAATTAAGCTGTTAATTCTTGTAACTCCATATTAAAATAAAAGCACAACACAAAAGTTACAAAACTTTTATTGTAGACCACAATAATATTATTTAACCACACAGTGGCTTCCTCAGGTGGAAATACAATAACTTAAAACTAAAATACAAAATCCTTAAATACTAAACATCGACGAAAGGGGGATGGAACCATTAAAACAAAATTACAGATTAAGTAAAGGAGAATTATTAATATCTAATTGGTCATTTAAAATTAAACCTAGTCTATTTAATTTGTTGATCTCCATACATTCCAATAAATATAGAATATAGAATTATAGAACATGGCCATAGTTTTAATGATGATTTTAAAGTATTACGTATAGAAAATAAAGGCCATAAATTAAATTAATTGGAATGTATGGAGATCAACAAATTAAATAGACTAGGTTTAATTTTAAATGACCAATTAGATATTAATAATTCTCCTTTACTTAATCTGTAGTTTTGTTTTAATGGTTCCATCCCCCTCTTTTCGTCGACGTTTAGTATTTAAGGATTTTGTATTTTAGTTTTAAGTTATTATATTTCCACCTGAGGAAGCCACTGTGTGGTAAAATAATATTATTGTGGTCTACAATAAAAGTTTTGTAGCTTTTGTGTTGTGTTTTTACTCTTGATAAAGGTTTAATAAAACCGAAACAATTGTAGAGTCAATATATTCTATCTTGAAACAATTAAGTGTGTTTTATTTTATTTTTTTCCAAATAAAGTGGTAAAACGTTTTCATTTGGCAATTGCTCTGAAAAGAAAAATATTATTGCGAATAACTTAAAATCAGAATTTTCGAAAAAATCTTGAATTTTACGATTTATTCTATCAACTGTGCCCCCTTGCAGTGAAATGCGGAGCTTAAAAACAATTTCGAAGATTTTCTCATGGCCATTTTAGAGCTATTTTTTTCTGAATCCTTGATGAAACACAAAAAATATTCTATCAACTGGGCTTTTCTGACGTATATCACTTACTTTCCAGAATCGAGGAAGTCCACTAACAATGAAAGATTTAGTACTGATTGCTATAGATATTGCGAAAGGATGTAAATATTTGGAAGACCATCGGTTTATCCATAGAGACATAGCTGCCCGAAATTGTCTACTAACCACAAAGGGTCCAGGAAGAGTGGTAAAGATTGCAGATTTTGGAATGTCTAGAGATATTTACAGGTAATATACTTATTTCAATATTTATTTTCTAAAACGTTAAAGGCCTCTTTTAATACTTTATATTTGTTTTATTTATTTCATTCTTATTAATATTTAGGTCGGATTACTACCGAAAAGGTGGTAAAGCAATGCTACCTATTAAGTGGATGCCGCCAGAGGCGTTTTTGGATGGTATTTTCACTACTAAAACGGACGTTTGGTCCTATGGGGTACTGTTATGGGAAATTATGTCTATGGGTTACATGCCCTACACTGGTTGTCCCAACAGGGAAGTAATGCAACTGGTTACAAGTGGTGGGAGATTAGAGCCACCTGCTAATTGTCCAGGTGAGTAAATTTTATATGATTCAAAAGAATTTAAATTGTATGTCCTCATTATCTTAATATACCTTGTGAGATTTTTAATTTAAAACAGTGGACTACTTTAATAGGATACATTTTTGGAAAAAGTTGTGTTTTTAAAGAAAAATTAATTGGTGACCCCTAATGCGAGCTTAATCTACAAGGAAATATAGGAAAAATTTCATAATTGGAAAAATCCTTGACCTTAAATAAGCGGTGAAAGGTCCCAGTATCCTAAAAGTTCAAAGCCTTCTTAATATTGAGACCAGTATGTTGATTGTCAATCTCTATTTCGAAAAAAGGTCAAAGCAAAAGTTTTACGTTTTCTCTAAATGTTTAAGAATACATAAAGTTTAAAATTCTGATTTAATTGTAAGTTACACTAGCTCTTGCCCGCGACTTTGCTGGCGCCAAGTTTGATTTTAATTTATGCTTCAGTGTTAGCTTCAAAGAATATAGCAATAAGTACTAATATAAAAAATATTATCTACAAAACTTCCTTGTAGACTATATGCTTCAGTAATCTATTAGTTGATACCAAAAGTACCATACTGTTGGGCGAGCTTACGCCTGAGAATTGTCAAATTTGAGTATCTGCTCTTGAGACTTGTTTATAGTCATTGCTAAGCAGACTCTGAGGGAAACTGTAATCATTTGAAATCGAACAGAAGATCATTTGAAATTAAAGCGATACAAATACAGTTTAACCTTACGCAGACCTAGTTAAAATTGTGGCTTCTACGAGTACTACAATGTGATGTAGCACTTTCACTTTCAGATTAATATAAAATTATAAATCACTTCATGTGAAATAAATTCCAAAATTGATAACAATTACGTATCCAACTCTCCACAATTTTGAAAAGAACACCTATGTTATTTTTTTTTACGGATTGTATTTTCATCCCTTGAGGGGATTGTTTTTGAAAAAACACCGTTTTATTTATTTGTTGACAGGGATAATCCTGCAAATTTTCGAATTGATACATCAATCTTATATTATTTCTCCATATATATTTTGAACCTATTTCAATTCTTTAGGGGTTGATTTTTCAAAAATTTGTTCAAAGCGAATGTCTATGTCATAATAACTATCTGTTTGCTAAACAATTCAATCCGTTCAGTGGTTAATATTATAAATGAGTCAGTCAGTGAGCCAATGAGTCAGTCAGTCACGGGTTCCCTTTATATATTTAGATTTACTTGTTTATTTATTTTTTAATAACTTAAAACTCAAGTGAAATTCTTATTAATATAGTTTAAAATCAAATCAAAGACTTTTTAACTAAAATGAGATATAGGAATTGGCTATGGGTTTATACTTTCGTTAAGTAACAGACACATGATGAGTCTTTAAGGTCGACTTGCTCTTAATTTTTTAGTTGGAATATATAAAAAAAGGAATATGGAACTTTTGTCTATTTTTTTTATGCGACAACGATGATTCGCAGGGCCCTTGGTGAAACATGATCTAAATGACAAACAATAATAATAAAAAAACACTTTACGAAGTTTCACTAAATTTATTATATAACAAAGTTCTAACAATTGTTTCGGCTGTTATGCCATTATCAAAGATATTACGAAATATAAACTAAAACTAAAAGATGTACAATATTTATAAACGGTTAACAAACATCAAATTCAGTAGGGGTGAAATATTAAAATCTAATTGGTCATTCGTTACTGTTTTGGGCTTTTATAATTTCATGAATTTCTAGCAAGTTTAGTCTTTTGCCTTTAGGTACATCACACTAATATTATGAAGGCGAAAGTTTGTGAGTGTGTGTGTGTGTATGTTTGTTACTTCTTCACGTCTAAACGGCTGGAGCGATTTTAATAAAATTTGATATGGAGTTAGCTGACACCCTGGATTAACACATAGGCTACGTTTTACTGCAGGAAAATATCTTATTCCCATGGGAAAATAGATGAAAATGAATTCTCGGAATATTATAAATGCGAAAGTAACTCTGTTGGTATGCTACACAATCCCGCCTAAAATTTACTGAACTGATTTAAATAATATTTGGTGCAGAAATAGTCTAGAGCCTGAGAAAGGACATGGGCAACTTTTTAATGCGAAAAAAGGACTGTGAGGGGTTTAAATAGGAAAGTTTGTGTAGAAATTCCTTAATTTTTAAAGATAGAAGCTTGAAACTTATTTTTTAGGCTTTCATTGACGTTCATATTTTTTTATTTGTTATAAGTATTTTATTATTTTTTTCATATATCTAGCTTTTCAATAGTTATTATTGCATGATTATGTAGTTAGTGCAAATGTAGTGCAAGTTTCATACAAACTTCCACCTCCTATTCCGAGGGGATAGGTTAGGTTAGGTTTGGTTTTTTAATTTTTTTGTTGTCTGTAGTAATATTAGCTTACATACCAAATTTTAGCGTTCTAGGACTTCAGGAAGTACCTGAAGAATTTTGATGATCAGTGAGTGAGTCAGTGACGAAATCGGGGGTTTTTAGACATTAATAAAATCTAAAGTATAATAGCTACGACATTCAAACTTTGTATGTTTAATGACTGTACTGGTGTCATTATATCTTGAAATTTTTAACTATTTAGCTTCATCCAAACCAAAGTTATGAGAGTTCAAAAAAACGACGAAACGTTTCGAGAAAAGGTAGGTAGTGCCCTTGCGCTCCGCTTGGCTCGTCTTGGCGGGGGCACTCCCGTGCCCCCAGATAGAGGTTTTGTTTATTTGGATCAATAAAAGTAGTTGAATACTAAGCTATATAAACTATTTTAAACTATATTAATCTATAACATTATAAATGCGAAAGTAACTCTGTCTGTCTGTGTGTTACGCAATCACGCCCGAACTACTGAACCAAAAATAAGGAATGAAAGTTTTGTGTAATGACGTCGGCAAAAAGGCTTTCGGCCCAGAAAATAAAAATACAGAAGAAAAAAATTTTAAATGCTGCCGAAAGTGACTATTCCACGCGGAAGAAGTCGCAGGTCTAGCTAGGTGTGTAATAATTTGATATCATTATGTAGGGAATGTTTGTATTGTAAGGATTTTTTATGATCATCTATTCTATTTTTGAACGAAGGACCAGTTTGTCCAATATAAATGGCTTCACAATTTTTACATTTGATTTCATAAACGCCCGATTTTCAAAATAAATCTATTTTCTCTTTATTATTAACTAATATTGATTTTAAATTAAATCTATTAACACATATAATTTTAATATTATGCTTATTTAGTCCATTATTAATTTTATAGCTTAACTTAGGTACATAATTAATTAAACAATAATTCTTTACATTACTATTTGGAGGTAATGGGATAATTTTTTTTTCAAAATAACTAGATGATGCTACTTCTTTGCCTTAAGATAATGGGTATCCTCAAGATTTCTGACCCTTCTCTTTTACTCATAAGCCAAGATCATTGTATTTCTAATCATTTAAATAATGGACATTCAATTGTCATCTAGTGATATTTAGTAGTGTTTCATGAAATATATGATACAATACAAAATCAATTTTTGACCAAGAATGTAATGTTTTTCATTAATTTGGTTTGTGCACCTTTGATAACGTGATGGCATAAATTTAGTTTGGCACGTAATATCAATATAAACGATTTTAGGTCCCATTTATGGAATTATGACGCAATGTTGGCATCCGGCGCCAGAACAGAGGCCCACTTTTGGACTCATATTGGAAAGGTTAGGGTACTGCACCCAAGACCCTGAGGTAATGAGTGCGTCCCTACCAATTTTTGATAGACTTCCCTCGACTGAAAAAGACACCACGTTAATGAGGCCCCAAAATAGTGATGACAATTGTTTACAGGTAAATAATTAGTTAAAAAAAATGAATTTAATGATCAATAAAAAAATCATGGAAGGTGCCTAGTATTCTTTTGAAAAAAAAAAGTATAAGAGAATATTTTCTGTAGGTGCCTCAAACGGCTGATTATTTGATTCCAAATCACACCATATCCGCCACTCAAAATACAGGGGGTTCAACAACGTCCATGGACAAACTTCTTCCCGAAAATTCTGACAATTGGGAAACGTCGTTTGCTATACCTCATTCCAAGTCCACTCAACCACTTTTACAAGAAAGTGAACAAAACCAAGACGAAAGTACAACTCCTTCGGTAAGTTCATTTTAATAAGTGCCTTTAATCTCATTATAACTTCAATGGTTTAAAATAACAAGTAGCGAATTATTCGTCAAATAAAAGGTTATTATAAAATATAAAAGCAACAGCTTCTAACGTTACTTGTAATGTTATAGTTTTTTTTTTTTTAATCTTATGAAAATTTGTTTTTGAAACATATTTAGCAGCTAAGCAATATTACGTTCGTAACTCTGCCTTTTATAAAAAAAAGTTATATATAATATATTAATTTTAAGTAATTTTAGATATCGTCAAAAACTTTAAACATATCGTCAAAAACTTTAAACATATCGTCAAAATTTTATTTCGAATATACAGGGCGATCGAAGAACTGAAAATACAAGATAAGAGAATGTTGTTGGGATATTTGCAAAAAAATTACTTTTTTATGATTTTAAGAGTTGAGATGGTCCCAAAAAGTAATGCTACCATGGATGTATCAAAAGAAAACCGAGGTTAAGGTTTGAATTAATGTTTATTCACGTGCATTGTGCAGTGAATTAAACGGGACCCTTTAAACCAAGTGGTCATTGGGATACTAAAGGCGTAAACAATTTCAAAAATTGGAATTAAGGGTTATCAAGAATGAACATTTTAACAAAATCAATTATAAGTATCGGCCACTTCAAGTTATATTGGAAGTTGATGCCAACTTTTTTTTTTTTATTTTTACACGAATTTGTATTAAAATGTTTTAAGATAACTTTGATAGCCGACTCGTATGCCTACGAGCAGTTATATTATAGAAATAAATTCCCTATTGCAACCAAAATTATAAAAAAAAATATAATATTCACAAAAAATGACTAACAGTGTTCAAATATTTACCAGTAATGGGCTAATGGTATGCCAACATTTAGCTCAATAGTTTGTTTAGGGTGTTAGAAAAAAATACAAATTCTATAAACCTCAAAATTAACTATTTCGTTTTCTTTTTAAATTGATAGTGGCGGATTTACATGGAGGGTTTTTCAAAACTCCATGGACATGGAGTAACCACAGCTTTCTAAAATATATAAAAATAAGTCGTTCTTATTCGATTAATTAAAAATTCTTGGTACTTTCTTTTAATAAAATTTGATACACAAAAATGTCTATACCTAAGGGTGTTAGTTTTTGAAGTATAAATTAATTTTCTCAAATTACGACAATTGTGTAAACCACCCCTATCCTTAGATATAATTGTTCTAAACTTTTTAGGAGAGTTCTTTAATAACGCCAAAAAAATCTTTAGGAAGGAAACATGCCTCAGCTTTATTTTCTGTCTCTTTCGAAGCAATTTGGTATATAGATAAATGCGATTCAAATACCCTATATTTATAAAATAAAAACACCACTACGAAGATAGTTACAAGTAAAATTTTTATTGCACCACTATGCACATTTCACCATAAATGGCTTCCTCAGGCGGAAAAAGTATTATAAAATTAAACTAAATTACAAATTACTTATATATAGATACTAGAAATATGAGGTGGGGAGGATTATTCTGAGCAATAAACTACAAGTTAAGTAATGGAGAATGATTGGCATCTAGTTGATCGTTTAAAATTAAGCCTATCCATTTAATTTATTGATTTCGGGACTTTCTAATAAGTTTAATTTTAGACCTTTCTTTTCGGTATGTAAAATTTAAAAATTTTCGTTGAACCTATGAGAACTTTCTATTAATTACATTTTTTATTTTCGAAACATTTTAGGTGTTCATTTACTCTTTCTCTAAAGCATCTACCACTTGGACCAATGTAGGCTTTGTTACAACTTCCATGCATCAACTTGAATACACCTGATTTAGATTTTTTATCTGATATATCTTTGTTGTTTTTTATATATTTACCTAAAGCATTATTTGTTTTAAAAGAAATGGCAGCATCTGTTACATTTGATAAATATTTTCCTACTTTTACAGAAATATCACCTAGGAATGTAAGCTATTGATAATTACAATGCTTAATTTTAACTAAAGGATATACCTACTAAAATACCCTTTACCATATTTGCCGTCGGTAAGCTATTCAAAATTTGCCGCCTCTCCCGACTTTACAAATCGATCCCATAGCTCGGTAAACTTAATTAAATAAAAACAAATAGGTAGGTACATTCATTTTATCTGACAACAATTCGGCTGGTGTTGACGATGATTATCTTTCTCAATATCATAAATTTATATTGTCGTGTGAAATCTTGCTCATTGGATTTGATTCTAGCAACACAAGAACTGACATTCAGCTTTTTTAAGTTTAAAAAATATTTTTCCCCTGTTTGAAACAAGAAATGGTTTTCTCATCCGAACAATTCGTCACTGGTGTACATACGCACTTAAGTGGTAAAACATATTAGGTACATATTGAGTTGTTTGTGTGGCTAAATAACATTTAGGTATATACATATGGATCTGTTAAATTTCTGCAAAAAAAATTGCCGCCCCTGAAATCTGTCGCCACTGCGAATAGGAATTACCACATTTTATTTTGTCATTCGATTTTCGATTTTTCTTTTTATTCACTTTCGATCCGTATGAATGTTTTCCATTGCTTTATTGCTTTATTTGTTTTTTTTTAAATAATTTTGGAGTTTTACTGGAAATACGTAGGTAATTCGATTAATGAAGGCAAAAATAAAAGTGTAACGTGGACAATTAACCACTACCGCAATACAAATCATTCAATTTTCTGTAAGTTTATGTTGAATTCTTCACAAATACGGAATAAATTATTGAATATAAATTGGAGTATTCGTTATAAGCTTCGTTTTTGATCATTTTTGTAACATAAATTAATCGATAACAGTTTTTGGTTTGATTTTTAATGAGTGCGATAGTTGTCTATTGTCTATGGTATACTTTAAATTAGAAACTTAACTGTTTTAAGAAAAAAACCTAAATTATTTAAAACAATAAAAAACATCCATAAGCATAGAAAAAGAGAAAAAAGGATTCAAATGAGAAAATAAAATATGGTACCTAGGTGTTATTTATATTTGAAGTTCTAAAGTGTTTTACAAAATAAAACAGAATTTTGGCATAACATTAACCTTCGATGCGACCATTAGCTGGTAGGTAAAAGTTTTAATACTCGTAAGTCATTTTTGTGAATGATATGGTTATAAATTAAATCTTCTCAGTAACTACTCAGCGTAGGCATACAAGTCGGTTATCAAAGTTACTCTCAATTTTACTTTAATTTTTTTGATACTTACTTCCAAATTTTAAAATTTTTTAACGACTTTAGTACCTCTGAAATGTCTAAAGTAATCCTGAGTTTAAAGAAAACCCCGTACAATTACTGTTTAATTTTTTGATAAATATTTCGTTACAATAAAATTAAATAACTGGAAACATTGGAAGAATTATAGAACGTATACTAAATAGCTCAAACCCCAACGCCAAAACACGAAACTGAAAGTCCGAAGTATTTTTCAGTAACAAAGTATTATCTTCTTCAGGAACTGAAATGAACTAAACTAAAACTAAGATTTTTGTTTTAATTATACTTGAGGAGGGGAAATTTTCAGAATACACTCCCTGAAGGGGGGTAGTGTCGGATACGCAGAGGCACCTACCGTCTAAAACCTCTCCTCGAGTTAGGAGAACAACAGCAGGGAGAGGTTTGTATGTGGGAAAGGGGTAAATTTGGGGAGGCGGAGTGTTTGTGGATTGTGTGTGTATTTCGGTGGCTCACCTCTGATAAATTGGGTGAGCACTCGCGCTAAAAAGCGAAACTAGAATAAAAGCTAGGGGAAACTACCAGTAATAAATAGGTACTACTTAAATGTTGCGGTCCAGTGATCATGACTCAGCCTAAGTTTGGGTTCTTTGTTACTGTTGAGAGAGTGATCTATTTTTAAAAGCTTTTATTTAACTTGCAATGTATGTTTGTTCGAGTGGAATCTTGATACTCAATTTTGAAGCAAATATCTTCAACCCATTGAGCTGAAATTTTGTATACACGTTTAGTTTGGATGACAATACACGATAAGCTGTGTGACGTCATTCTAAATCCAATATGTCGGACCATTCAAGATGGTGGAATAGTTATTTTTAATGCATTTCTACAATATGGGTATCAATTGGAAGGGCTTGTTGAGAGTAACTCGAAAAATAATGTGACGCCATTCTAAATCCAATATAGCGGAACATCCAAGATGGCGGAATAGTTATTTGTAATGATAATAATCAAATGAAAGGGGTTGCCGAGAATAATTAGAAAAATATTCTGACATCACTTTTAATCCAATATGGCGGACTTTTAGAGTTTTTTATGCTTTCTTATAGTATGGGTATTAAATGAAAGGGTTCGCTGAAAATAAAAAGGCAGGTTAAAAAAAGATGGTGTTATAAGCTCCGTTGCTCTAATCTACATGAAATTTGGTGTAGAGACGAGATGAACAGACTTGGAAACCTAGCCAGCGATAACTAAAAAGTAAAAAATAAATTAAAAGCAAAAAACCTTTTTTAGAAGAAGCTCTTATTTAAATGCTCTAAAAAGAAGAAAATAAAATTTTCCTTTAAAATTTCAACTATCAACTTATAACCTCATTATACACAATTTATATGATCATAAAAGCTTGTCGCGCGATTTACTTGGGTAAATAAACTAGAACCTATTTAATTGAGTAACTTAATCTGCTGTTTAATTTTTTTAAAATTTCAGCAAACCTCGCGACAAGCTTTTATGATCATATAAATTGTATATAAAGAGGTTATAAGTTGATAGTTAAAATTTTAAAGGGAAATTTTATTTCCTTCTTTTTAGAGCATTTAAATAAAAGTACTTTCAAAACTATTTAGTAATTTAGTAAATAATTGTTTCTGATTTACATAACTAATTTAAGGTTGTCAATATGAATCCTAAGATTTTCAGTAAGGATATCTTGAGCAACACTGGGTTTTTGTTCTACTTAACTTAGCATTAACTAAATGTTATTTAAACCCAACTTGAATAGAGCGTTTAGTTTGTCCAACATATTTCTTAATACAGTCTTTACAACCAATTTCATATATCCCTGACTTTTCTAGAAGAGGAATTTAATTCTTTGGGTTACCGAGAATAACTTGAAGAGAATTGCAATTTGAACTATGTATAGGCATTACGAAAACCAATATCTTCGAGTCCTCGGCAAATCTTGGCTCGTATGGCATGGCAATAAACTTGATTTTGCTCGTGTCTTTTTGAAAAGTCCATTCAACATTTTAATTTTGAGACTGAGTCATGATCAGTGGACCGCAACTTTAGGTAGTAATTATTACTCGTAAATTTCATAAGCCTTTAGTTCACTCACTCCCTGAAGAAGGTAACTTCGTCACCGAAACGTTCAGTTTCGTGTTTTGGTGTTGGGACTTAAGCTATTTACTACCTACGTTCTAATTCGTTAACATAAAAATTTGAATTGTTTAAAATGCCTCGTAGTGTGGCGTCAACGGTGAAGTTGGGCCTCAAGGAGGCATAACACCACCTATTGCTAACTAAATGTTGAAACATAAACTCCATCTCTAGAGAATATGTTTTACGTGGTACCGTATCTGAACATTCGACTCGCCTTCATACAGGAACGTATATCTACTTTATGACATTTTAGTATTTGTGGTTAGGATTCTAGTTTTTGCAGGTTTTTGTAACAATCATAAACCATTTTTTTTATTTTGGAACAGGTAAATAAATTATTATCGATGGATTCAAAAGAGAACGAACGACTGTCCCAAAAAATGACGCAAATACCAACAAACGTACTTAGTAACCATAACAATAACGTAAAACATGAACAAAGTTCGATATCTGCCGGTGTCTCATTGGATGCATCGGCATTAGCAAAACAGCAACCGCAGTCATCAACTGTTCCGTCTCAAAAGACTTCATATGCCAACGTGGACACGATGGAGGGCGTGACCGAAAACGGGGTCATACCGAACGGTTCCACCAATTTTACCGCGCAAAAGAGCTATTTCCGCTCGATGGTACCAAACGAGTCCGTCAACTGTTGAAACAATAAAAAACAAGTCTCCCTAAAACGCTCATAATAATTATCCTATTTATAATTACTAATGCTACAGTAATTTCAAGTTTTAAAATTGAACTCTTTTTGTACATAACATAAATTAGTATCTACAGTTTGAGGTAAGTTAATAGGTTTTTATGTTTGCCGTCAGATGTCTAAGGACCTTTTTTGTAAATCGTTGACTTTAATAGAATTTATTTCTTTTAGTGATAGAAAATTCACTTCTGAATTTATGATCAATAACATGCTCAAAATGAGACACCAATGTTTCAAATTTTCATTAAAATATAATATGTCCACTAACTTTAATTTTAACAGAATTAAAATAAAATAAAGCAATGAAAATCTTTCATAAAAATTTTATTGCGTACTAAAAATAATTATTATCACTCTTAAGTAATAGAAAAAATTTAAAACTTCAAATTGATAAAACTCAAACTTAAAAAAATTTTAAAAAAGCTTTTTTTGTGAAAATTAAAACCAATTTGAGGATGGAACGTTGACCGAATAATTCCCAAACCTCTCGAATTAATTTATACTAATGTTTTATTTGATTTAAATATTTCCTTATAATTACATTTTTTCAACAACAAAAAATGTTTACATAATAGCTTCTAAAATCAACGATTTACAAATTTTTACAAAGTGCAACAGTTTGACTGTTTTTATGTATTGTATAATTTTAAAGAAGGTCGCAGTAGTTATCTATTCAATTAAATAATTAGCCGCAAAGGACAATATAAAGGATAATTGTTATAATTACATGCGCTTTTCACAATTTTCAGTACGTAAATATACTTTATTATAGTTATATCAAATTATATTAAAAATAGAAAAAACCTGAATTACAAATAAGCGTGAAAATTGTTTGTTAGTCGTATTGATTTTATCTAATAAAAAAGCATTTGCTGCTCAGGTTAAGTAATTTTCAAAATGAATAGCAAAACAATTTTACGATAAACAACATAATAAATTATTAATCTTCGATTCCACGCGAGACTGTTTGTACTTGTACAGTAATTACATGTATGTAGAGCAGAAGTAAGTAATATATTATATAAAATTACCTTATTTTTATCGTATAAGTAGTTAAGAATTAGAAATTGGCACATTTTCCCATTCACATAACTGAAAGGATTTTAAATAAAATATTCCCAGCTTCTCTATATACCTACACTATACATGTATAAAATAATAATTATATTTTAAATTACGTTTCTGAACTAGCATAAACTTAAATAACATTAAATACTCACTGCAGTTTCATTACTAAAATTGTATCTTTAAAATACAAATATGAAAAATCCATTCATTAATAATATCTATAGACCTATACAATCAATTTAAAAAAATTAACTTAATAGAACATAACTAAGCTAAACATATTATCTGATCTTAAATCAGCTTTAAAAATTAAACAAACATTTTCCACTTAATACTTGCATGAATTTTGTGGAAAGCATATTTAATTCGGTTATTTAAATAATTCAACATTAGTCAATATATATCTTCTAATTAAAATAGCATTATAGTTAAAAATATAAAATTAAGTGCTTAGTTTTGTTAGTTGTCAATTAATGTTCGTTCATTACATTTTATTTTAAATATATCATTCAGTAAGGAGTAAAGTTCTGGATATACAGGGCTTTTCAAGTTGATGGGCTATTAGAAGTATCTGAATTAGTAGAAGGAATTCAATTCTAAAACTAAAATCATCTTGTAATTGTTTATGCCGTTTTTTTTAAATACTTTCAAGTTCGATTTACATCCAAATATACCGGAAGTCGACATCAACTTTGTTATTTTAAATGGAACAGTATATTTTTTACGCTGAATTCGAATAAAACGTGTAATTCTAAGGTAAGTTTGATAACCAACTTGTACACCTATGACGATCGGTTTCTGAGTTAATTTAATTTATAAAAACACAAAACAATATGAAGTATCCATATAGATCGAAAGAGGATAAAAAAGGGAATCGATAAAAAAAATATAAAATGGTAGGTGCCAATTGAAAAAAAGAAGTTATTCGTGTTTGAAATTTTTAAACTTATGAATTTTATTTTGAACGCCCTGTATAAATTATTAAGATCAATTTTGTCAAGGCGTTAGCACTAATATTCGGCTATTACTGGTAAAAATTTCAACACTCTGGGTCGTATTTTGTGGAAGTTATGATTTTTTATAATTTGGGTTGCGGTAACGATTTTTTTTTAATAAATTGAATTAACTCAGAAACCGATCGTCATAGGTGTACAAGTTGGTTATCAAACTTACCTTAGAATTACACGTTTTATTCGAATTCAGCGTAAAAAATATACTGTTCCATTTAAAATAACAAAGTTGATGTCGACTTCCGGTATATTTGGATGTAAATCGAACTTGAAAGTATTTAAAAAAAACGGCATAAACAATTACAAGATGATTTTCGTTTTAGAATTGAATTCCTTCTACTAATTCAGATACTTCTAATAGCCCATCAACTTGAAAAACCTTGTCAAAAAGATAAAAAAAATTTAAAATATTAAATAAAATTTATTATAAATAGTATCCTTTTAGAGAAACTTGAATTATTTATTCATTTACTGTTTGAATATTTCGAAATCGAGTATTATAGAAATGAAAATCCAGGACGTCAAGTTCTTCAGCATATAATAGGTATTTGCTTCAATTTTTTAGTTAAGTGTGAAATCGAGTAAGTTTTCCTCATGTTCATTTTAAACCGGTTCAGTTAGGTGAATGGGAAGTAAAATAATAATAAGCAAATTTCTAATTTGGTATATATATAGTATATATAAAAATGTGTAGGCAAATTTTGCTTTTCCTAACTAAATGACCTGCTCATTCAGAACTGTGAAGATGAAATTGAATAATGAATATATCTATAACTATATTATTGTGTTACTGTTGAGGTTGTGTGACAAAAATGTGAAAATAATACTAGGAAAGTGACGTATTGAACCTAAATACAAAAAACAAAACTTTTTAATGTACGTACGTAAATTATGTACTAACTTAATTAAGAATGGAAAATTGAATAACCAATAAATTACCCGGTACACGTTAACTACATAAATGTAACAAAACACAAAAATAATAAATTATACCTGTATAAATATCCCAACAGAAAGTACAAAATAATTATTTTCTTTGTTTAAATGTATAACACAAACGGCCTAAACATTTATTTTTATTATGAAAGGTGATAAAATAATATGAAACAGATTAAGAATCCTACAGTTGCAGAGTTCTTTTTAAGGATACTAAACAAGGAATGGAAACTCCTTTAACAAATATTTTTCCAAGTAAGAGGGTAGTACCTAGCGTTTTATAAGTAGATGTACTATAACTACTTGAAGCTTCGTAAAATTGGAAAAAAATTAATAATAATTAGTTTAGTCTGCTAATAAAAATTTGCAACAGATAAAATTTGGCTATACAAACATTTATTTGTTTATTTCATATGTACACGGAGAAAACAATCATGAAAATATTACTGGAATTCTAGCAAATACGACTAAAAAATCTGTCAATTACATGGATGACCAGACGCTCAAGGAGATTTTACTAGAAATGTCTAGTCAATCTACGTTCGGTGTTGAGACTGAATTCTAGTAAAATTGACTTGATTAGAAAACATTTTTTACAGTACTTATGACTAATTTTATTAAACTATTCTCATTCTAGTATTTTTTTCTTTACGATACGATAAAATAATCGATAGGCAGAGTAAAAAAGTCTAGACTTATTTAGCTTGATTATTCTAATACTAATTATTAGAAAGAATGAAAAATTGCTTTATACCACCAAGTACATATTATGAGAATTCTAGTATTATTTACTAGAAAAATTTTACTTGACTCATCAAGTAATAAAATCATGATTATTTTTCTCCGTGAATTTATGATGCTACTTAACTAATTACTACTAACACGCTTTTATTTGAGAAAATAAAATTTTTCCAATTTGACTTTATGTAGTCTTTATGACTGATTATCTGCTTTAATCGGACCGATAATAGTTTATTAGCTTTTTACAAATATCTCAAATTATTATGTATGACTGAAATACTGTGGTAACTACATAAAGTCAAATTGGAAAAATTTTATTTTCTCAAATAAAAGCCCGTTAGTAGTAATTAGTTAAGTAGCATCATAAATACACGGAGAAAAATAATCATGATTTTATTACTTGATGATTCAAGTGAAATTTTTCTAGTAAATAATACTAGAAGACATTTCAAGTAAAATCTCCTTGAGCGTCTGGTCATCCATATAATTGACAGAATTTTTAGTCGTGTTTGCTAGAATTCTAGCAATATTTTCATGATTGTTTTCTCCGTGTACATCATGTAGTCATTCTTGTAAAGAACCAACAAAAAACTTTGTTTTCATAACACATTGGTGAACATGGATCAGGTACAAAAATTAGAGACAGGAGACAGATAAAATATATTTAACTTGAGTGGTAAGAGTTGTTCCCGTTTTTGAACCTATCTTCAGAATTAATGAATTTTCTTTGTGCGTAACTACTCGCATTCTTGATTTAATTCACATCTGACCCCCCCCCATTTTATATTGTCTACTGTCTCTTAAAGCTCTTGGGATTAGGAAGTTAAAGGCAGGAATATCTTTTCGGAAACTGTTCAGCAAGTCAGGACTTCTAAATACCCTCACTTCAAATGCACGTTGTAAATTTTTTATGAGTATTGGCTGAATTTTCGGAATATTTTGACTTGTACATGCTTGTTTTAGAACTCCATTGGGATAGTAATTTTCTAGGACTAGATTTGAACTCACTTACTTTTTTCACCTATCCATTGCAGTATTTAAAAAAATTAAGAGATTTGAAAATAAGAGCACTACTATTGTGTATTGGAGAGATTAAATAAAAAAAGGAGTAGGTATAATAGTTTTCCATATATTTCAAGTTGAACTCGATCCTTGCTCAGGAATAATATGAAAACATTAAATAAGCTTATTATCGCCATTTGGATTTAAAGGTTAAAATGACATCTCAAAATCAAAATTATTCAGGAGAAAATGGAAGAAAAACTGCACATGCAGTTTCACTTTGGGTGGGGTAATCCAAACTAGAAAATCCTTCAATAACTTAAAAAATTAGTAATCCAAAATAGATACAAAGCCATAAAGAAACATTTATTAAGTAACTTATTAACCCCCTCCGTTTTTTTTTTCCTTAAGCAGACTATCCACCCAACCAAAATATGTTCCGCTGTCCTTGTGCAAGGGTAACTCTGAAACATAAATCTACTTTTGCATTAGAAGATACGTGGGAAATTGCTGAGGCTAAGGACATCTTAAAATATTTACTCTTAAGGCAATTTTGAAGCCGGAATTAGATGCAGTGTTGCAAATTGAGTGACAATTTGTATACTTATGACTATCGTAAGACAAAATAAATCTGAATATAAAACAGAAGAAACAAGAAATAAAACAAAATTATTATTAATAACGTAAACATAAAAACTTCTAAATAAAAAATAAATTTAGGAGAAATTCTATATGAAGGAATACGTATCTGTTATATTTTTATCACCTTTTCATATCATTTATTCCATACTTTTGATAGATAAAACAGACTCTCACAATAAACTATTTGGCCGAGATGGGTAACAATGTTAATATTTACGTAAAAAAGTGTATGTAAAATAATACACCAGCTTGTCCATTAATAATTGTCAAAATGTAGTTAATAATTTGTATACCTACCTACTATCAACGATTAAGAACCACAAACAGTTAATACCAAATACATATATTTGTATTTGTTTAAGCCATCTTTTGTGAGTAGGTACCTATAAACTAATTGGGTAGATGACTAATTTTTTTTTATTATTTAAATTGAAGCCTTTTTATTCTATAAATCGCCTCGTACAAATAGTATTTTAATATTTTAAAAAATAAAAATGATATGAACGTTTAAAAATCCCAATTAGACAGAGAGGGAAATACTGAATTGTGACGTCACAGTCTTGTACCGCCGTATAAATTACACGCGAAACTTCGTTTTGGAAGAAAGAGATAGACAAAAAACTTTAATGTGTTATAACTTTTTTATTTTTTAATTCTGTTATCGTACTACGGATATTAACATATTATCTAAATAAATATATAATATTCAATATCAGTCACCTACCCTATTCTAATATGGTTAACGGTTTAATTAAGCGCAGTCTGTTTATTTTTATAAGGCCTAATTTGCTGTTTTATAAAAAGTCTCCTCCTTTTATGAAACGCTACAAAACATGTTATGTTCTGTTATTAATGTTTGACAACTATTATTATTATACTAACTAAATTGACACAAATCACAAATTATATATCAATGAAAAAATTAGCAACTTAAGGGTTGAGAACTATTTTATTGCTTGATAATCATATCAAAGTTTCGTTTTGCAGTGTTAAAAGTTCATCAGGGGAAATTGTGAAAGTCAAAACTATAGTTTTATGAAGCTTCAGAAACTATAAACATTGACCCATTTAGAAGAAATTGTGAAATCCGGGCTTGTTGGCCATGGTCTTGGAATGTTTCTCGTTCGGTGAGAACACCTATGAAGTTTCTTATCCGACGTTTCGCCAATAACTGTGGTTGGCATCCTCAGGGAACGTAGCGTGAGCGTAGTGTCCATCGCTGCGGTTGTACTGACTGTCAGTCTCAATTACGTTCACTGAGGATGCCAACCACAGTTGTTGGCGGAACGTCGGATAAGAAACTTCATCGGTGTTCTCACCGAAGGAGAAACAATCCTAGACCACGGCCAACAAACCCGAATTTCACAATTTTTTAATAACGCCGGCCGGGAAAGCCTAAAGTCTTTTCATTGACCTATTTGCTTTAATAAGCCAAGAATGAATATTAATAACATGTCTGTCTCTTCCAACTTTTTCAACTCTGAGGAACTTTGGTTTTGACTTAAATTATCTACCCAGATGAAGCCTTAATACAATAAAATTAATGTTGGCTTGAATATAAAAAGGAAAAATATTTTCACCCCCGATCTGGTGGTATTTTAACTAATGTCCATATTTTTCGTGAAACTGCTATTTACATTAGGCTTCAATAAATTTTAGGATATCCTTAATTGCAAATAGTTAATTTAGCCCAATTTGAATATTCATTTATTAATTATTTTTTTATAACAATATCTAACTCACAAAAGAAGGCTATATACCATAATTCTAAATATTTTCACGAGACACAGCAAACAAAATATTCTAAGTATGTAACAATAACGTCGTTTATCAATTTTATAATTGTTGTTAATGTAGAAAATGATCAAATATTTTTTGTGATTTCTTATTAGTTGCTGTAATACTTGTTTATGTTGCAATTTGTTTCGAATATAATAAGAAATAATGGAAAACACCTAAACATAACAAATCTACACCAAATTAAGCATTTGTCTAGCATTTATGGTAACAATTCGCAAGATTTTGCGAATTTCTGTAAGATAAATGTTGAATATTATGAAAAAAATTAGAAAACAGGGTAAGTAAATTACATATTTGTTAATAATTTAATTCATCTATTATTATTATTCCTCTATCGGGTAAATGTATTTATACTTAAGAAAAAATACTTGAACTGTGTATGTTTTTACTATTTTATTGTATTGTATCTTTATTACATAATTATTTTAGCATTTAAAATCAGCATATTTTGTTCAAGCCAATTTTTCTGTCTATAAGTAAGTACAACGGATAATAAATAATAATCCATTCAATAAAAGTTGAAGACGATTTTGTATTTCCCATACATTTAAAATAATAGTTTTCAATATGCAGCTACGTTTATAATTAATTGTTCTAAAATTGTCTTATTATTGTGTATTTGAGGTTTAGAACCAATCATTATAAAAACCCAACTGTTGTATTATAAAGAAGGGCACTTTGTACCTATCATAATTGATGTTTGTCAGTGTTAAGATCGATTATGTTTCTTGCAATTTATGTCAGGTTTATTGTTAGGCTGAATATCCATTGAATGACTTTTTTTGGGTATCCTAATATCTAAGTTATATTATTACGTTATTTTTCTTAAAGTAACTTGTTAATTACCAGATGAGTTCGACAACACAACACAAACAAGATGAATTGTGTCGGGTATTGCAAATTTCTCTAGTCGCAACTTAAAAGCTCTTTTCATTTTTTAAAACAAAAAAAAGTTTCCTATGATGGTATGTTCGAAAAAGCTTTCAGCCTTAAATTAGTTTGACACTCTCTGAAAACGTTTAGATAATAGTAAAAATGAATTTCAAAATTTTGACGATCAATCAAACGCCGATAGAAAGCTTATGTAGTACAATTTATTGTAAATCAAAGAACACAAAAATTAAGCAAAATCTAATCTATTTTATTTTTTTGCATTTTTTCGCCGAATTTTTCAAAAAGTTCAGAAAAGTGTCCCATAATATATTTAGGTAATTGGTGGGATTTTTTTCAGATTTATTGGATGATTATTTTAGACAAAAAATGTGAAAAACAAAATTTGCAAAACTTGCCATTACTAATCAGATTAAAAATTTAGCCTAAAAAATTGTTCGGTCAAATGCCTTCAAATAGCCAAGAAAATTTTTTATTTCGTTTGGGAGCAGTTCCGGCTGGGTGTTTTACCCATGAATTTTTTAAAAATTAATTTTGGTAGACATTTCATTTTAGTAGGAACATGCCTAAGGGACTTTTTCAATCATCCCCTGTTATTATTAGAATAAAAGTTTTTTGACGGTAAATAACACAATTTTTTAATTTCATTTGTTAATGAAAAACGAAAATATAAAAAATTCTAAATTAATCAAGCTTTTTGGGGCTTATTGACTTTTGATGAAACTCGAACCTGCAAAAAGGCTCTATTAAAAAAATTAAATGGGCGTTGTTAATTTCGCCTTTTGGAATAAAAAGGGATGATTGAAAAAGTCCTTTAAAAATGTTTCTGTTAGTCGAAAAATATCCACTAAAATTTTATTTCCAAATGTAAGAGAAAAACTGAGAACAAAATTTTTGCCCGTATCTTTGAAGAGGTGTAACTAATTCAACGATTCACTTTTAAACATATATCTTCATAGGATCTTTTTTCTTGTGATAGAGTCCTGAATTTAAATTTTAAGATTAACAATTTTAATTTGACATGCCCAGTATATAATCAATTTTATAGTTTTTCCTACATGTATCATTAATATTTGCAATTATTTTTAATTATGTATATGTACATAAACCTTGGGTATAAAAATTAAAAACAACCCTGGGGGTTATATCAGAACTGTACAGCATGTATTGTAATAATCTCAAAAAAAAAAAGAGAAAACACCCTACCGTCCATTAAGAAAGCAAACTTCCAGGGGTTAGCTACCTATTCACGTATATTATCTTATTTTTTGTAAACAACAATGCATTAAAGTTAAAATTATTTTTTGAGAAAAAATAAAAGATTACTGTTTAAATAAATACAGGTTGCGAAAGAGTAAACTTTTGAAATAAAGAATCTGTACACCATGTTAGTTGCCGGTTCATAGAAATGTGGGTATCTTTGGTAGACAACCAATACAACAGTAGTTACTTCGGTATGCGCGCGCAGCGTCGTTCTTACCGTTGTTAATTAGAGCGGCATATTCTATAACATATAATTGCATTTTCGAATGCTATAGGTAATTGCAAATTTGAATTATTGAGAAACGAGAAGTAGCTGTTATTTAAGAAACTTCTCAAGCAGTATTTTTCAAAACTTTTTTGTTGTATTGATTAATTGATTTTATATGTATCAATGACCATCAATTTTCAATTTAAGTTGATACATTTGTCATAACTGTTGTCATAAAATAGGAAAGTCATTTAATGGAGGGTCATAACAAAACTTTGTAAATTTATTTGTACTTGTAAATGTATGGAATAAAGTGGAAATTAAGCATGCATCATAATGGAAAACAAATAATGAAAAATATAATTGTTGGGATAATTTGCTCAAAGAGTTCTTTTAATTATTAATAACTGTTAAAAGGTAAGTGGCGTATAACGGAAATTGGTGTATTTAACAATTAATAGAAATTTGAAAGGATTACAACATATAACTAGATTTTCTATACAGGTTTCATTTTATTTGAAAAAACGATGCGCTTATTCTTATCATTGTTTTAATAATAGTATACTATACATAAATTCATAATTAGGTATATAAAAATAAAAATACAAATGGGAAAATCTCATCACGACAAATGCTTTAAGTAATGTTAAGATCTGTATATGTACATAAAAATTAATTAGTAAATGTAAAAAAAGATGTGCTAAACGGATATGTATTTCCATAAAGTGTTGAAATGGAATGTGGAACAGATTCCGTCATTTTGGGCCTTACCTATAATAGCAAGCACTTAACAACAACAACATGAAGATGTACATTATCCATGGAAACAATTATTTTTGTTCTTCTAAAATGACGGACTCTAAAACTGAATAACGGATGTGACTACAAATAGAGTTTGTTACATGTGTTTTGAAATTCGAAATAAATGTAACATACTGTATTACATTAAATTACACAAATATATGTGTGTTACAAAGTTGTTGTTATTTTTGCATATTTCTTTAACAGATTACAAAAAATTATTTGCCTGCACAACATCAACATTTTAATGTTAAAGGTATAATGCCATCTATTGATATTTGTTGCTACCTGAAGTAATTCAAGAATTTTAATTGTTCTTATTTTTTAAATTACAAGGGGCGTAAGTTATTCGACTTCTTTGTAAAAAGCATTAGTCCAGTCCCATTATACTTACTACTTTCGAAAAATGCAAATAAAACTTGTTCCTCCTTGCATTCGTTTGATGTAAATGTTCTTTACAAAATAAGCCACTCATTAAGGTAAGTTTGATAAAAAAATGCTTTAGACGTTCCAGAGTACCTATAGTTAATATAGCCTACCTACATATTTATATGATGGATAAACCAAGAGGAATTTAATAAACGCGTACTTTAACGCAAAAACAGCTATTATAAAGATAAAAGAGATCCAATTTTTGTTAACCAAATAAATTAAGGCCATTCATTTATTTAACGTTAAGTTAGAAGTAAAAATAAAGGTCACAAAATATATTATATATTAGAAAACTTAGAAATCAGTGATGTAGTGTAACTTACCTAGGCCAACGTGATCGTCAAAAACTTCTTACCCTTCGTTGTGTTGAAAAGCCAGGTCTTGCCAAAAATGACAAATTGTACTCTGGTACGGGTTTACCATTAGAGGAACAAGGTTAAATAAAAGACAATCAATTCATTCCTACTTTTTTATTCAAAATCAAAATCAAATGTAAATTTGGAAATGAGAGTGTCAGACTCAGCCTGTGGTTAGCGTGGAAAAAGAGCCTGACAGAGAAAACCACGATCTCAGCCATGGGCGTACCCAGGTAGGGGCAGGGGGGGCAGCTGCCCCCCCCCCTGGATATCCCGCAGAACATGTATGAACTCGCCTAATTACTAATCAAAGTGTAAACGGGGCCTTATGCTCTAACTTTTAAATAAACCGTGCAGTTAGACACTGGCAAAATGCACGGTGCAATAGCCAAAAAACCGCGCGCGACGATGGCGGACGAAGATTACCGCGTTCAAACGCTTGGCTGTATTCGGAAATCTTCGGTAGGGAGTTTCGAGCTGAGAGGTTGCGAGCGACTAGCATTTGTATTATTTGACATGTTGTTGTTTTGCAGAAGATCCTCGAATATTACTTTTAAAGTAGAAGCGATTTAAATTATATAAAAATGCATGCTTAGTCAAATTTACTTTTATTTATTTAACTACCTATAATAGACCAAGAGCCAGTGACCAATTTTAGGTGGTCATTTCAAAAGTCACGAAATTTTCCACAGTCAATCCTCTGTACCTACTGAAAATTAAAAGCCACTTCTGGCAGCCCTCTGTGGCCGGGGTAGACTACCCTAAAATTTTAAGGAGGGTAAGAAATAAGATTCATTTTAATTAAAGTATCAGTCATAAAATTTTAGGAAATTATTGTTGACACTATTTTCTCTTCATAGAATTTTTTCCAGAACATTTACATCTCTCCTAATTGTTAACAGAACACTATAAATATTTATAAAAAAAAATCATTTTTGTCATTTCATCAGTCTTCAAATTTTAATAGGATAAAATTATTACATAAACAATAAATTATATTCAATGCCAGAACGAAATTCCATCACCAAGAAATCTGCCAAAGCGAAAAACATGTCCGTACGAGTGCAAGTAAGACAGAAATATAGAAACCTGCGAGTTAGAGAGAGAGCGCTAATTGGGCATGTTTGGACTTCATTGGACATAGCTTTGAAATTATACATAATGCGATAGATTTTTCTTAATATTGTTGAAATATTACTTTGGAAATATTTTTCTATTCTTTACTTTACATACCTAATGTTTCATGTAGGTGTGTTGAGTGTGTGACAAAACAGCCGCGGACGATCCGACCTAAAAATCTGATTTGCCCCCCCCCCCCCCCTAGGCCAAAATCTGGGTACACCCATGATCTCAGCCACTCAATGATTTAAAAACAAATTCAAATAAACATAAAAATCAAAATATCAAATTCAAGTTAATCACAAATAAAACAAATATCTAATGTAAAAATAAATTTAGATAAAACACAAATAAATCAAAATATCAAATATAAAAAAGCAAGTTCCAGTGAAAAACATGTAAATCAAAATATCAAATGCAAAAATTATATTCAAATAAAACATGTGAAAATCAAAATAGCCAATGTAAAAATCAATTCAAGTAAAACACAGGTAAATCAAATTCCAGTAAAATTGTAAATCAAAATATCAATGTAAAAATCAATTCAAGTAAAACAGGTAAATCATATTATTAAATTCAAATAAAATGGTAAATCAAAATATCAATGCAAAAATAAAATCAAGAAAAACACAAATAAATCAAAATGTCAAATCCAAGTAAAATGGTAAATCAAAATATCCAGGTAAAAATAAATTCCAGTGTAACACATGTAAATCAAAAATATCCAATGTAAAAAAAATAAATTCAAGTAGAACACATAAAAATCAAAATATTCAATGCAAAAATAAAATCAGGTAGAACATGTAATTGCAGAGTAAACCCAACACCAAATAAAATGCACATAAAAACAATCAATCAATAAGAAAATTCAATAAAACACATATAAATCAGGGCACACAAAAACACATAAAAGGGTAAAAACACAATAAGACAAAAACAGAATAAAATATATGTAAAATAATCAATAAGAAATTGTTGTAAATATAATTAAAAGTTCTCAAATAAAATGAAATCAAAAACAACTTGGAAAAGATACATTCAAATTTTGTAGTTCTCAGGCTCAACAAAAATGAAAAGTAATTTGTGTAAGAAAATTTGTAAAAACTTATGAAAAATTCACAAAATGTAAAACACCCAAATTTTATTATAATTTACGAATGTTTGATTAATTTTGACACAATTTGAAATTCAATCCCTACAAACAGCAGCACATTTTAAAACCAAAAACATATTTGTTAGTTAATTTAGGGGTCTGGAGTCCTGTATGGAAGCAATCCAGATAACGTTGATTGTTGGAACGCATCGGGCTACACGACTAATGTTTATTTGCATTTTCTATCTAGCCTAGAGATCTTTCTGCTTGAGCGAGGCATCTCCGATAAAACCCTCAATATAACAAAAGCCCCTGTTATACTCCCATCAACGTCCACACGGGAGAAAATATTAGTACTTACAACAAGGCATTTCATACTTAGATTGAACCACAAAATGTTTTACCCCTTTCGAAAATATACACAAATTATTATAATTTGGTCTTTATGTGTGTTGGGTGAAGTGATCGATGAAATAAATTAACACGTAGAAGCGGTAAACAAATTTAATGACAGACTAGCAAAATGAAAGATGAAGATGAAAGCTGTAGATTTGTACTGTTGATAAAAACTCGTGATAGGAACTGTAGGATAGAACTGTAGACAAGAACTTAAGATTAGTACTGATTATAGAAATGAAATTTAGAATTAAAGAAGATTATGAAGGAGGAGTTAAGAGCATGACATTATAGAAGGGACCCAATAGGGTGTAGAATTGAACTCTGAAAATATTGATAGAGGAAATACTAAGAATAGACTAGCAGAAGAATTGAACCCAAAAGTACCAAGAACCCATAATAAAATAGCAATTAGAGAAAGGTACGGATCGTAGACGTCATGCGGTTAGTACAGAGTTTGAAATTGTTAAAGGGATTATAGGAAAGTACACAAGCAATTAAGTTATTGAAATACGTAGAAGAAAGAAATAAAGTTGAATAGATAGCAATTAAGTATTTGAGAGAAGAATAGATTGAAAGTTTAGGTATAGATAAGAATGCAATTAAGAAATAGGATTATAGATACAATATTTACATAAGACACAAAGAAAAGAATATTTACATGAAAGGTAGATACAATAAAATGGGAAATATTTACAACACAAAAGAATGACGAATATTTACAAAAGTACGAAATATATACAAATAAAATGCAGCACACACACAAATGAATGATTTTTAGAGTCTTTTTAATAATTCACTAAAACAGTGTCGCCACAATAATTTGAAAAATGAAATATTAATGTTAAGCCTGAAAAACCTTTTAAGTGAAATAATTTTAAAATTTAATTTAGTAAGATTTACCTGAAAATTATTTAAAAATGTAATTTATTTAATTTAGTGCGATTTACCTGAATTGAAATTAATGTAAAAATTTATAAACAATTGAACAGAATTTCCATAGTTATAAAAGAAAATAATAAACAGTGAAATTAAATTTGAAAAAATTACAACCTTTTATAGAAACCGCACCCCGCACCACGGGAAATTTCTTGGAAGTCGAAAATATTCTATTGATTTGTCACTGTTAATTTTCAAATTTATAATATATAATAACTAGGGGCGTTGGTAATGGCAGGGACTTTTAATAGGACATTAGGGTAAGTGATAGCGGTCACCCGCTACACCCCCCTAACCTTTCTTACTCGCTTGCTTGATCTTACTCACTGCCGTCTTACTACCTAACTTGTTCTTTTATAATGACCTATATAGTGCTCTTTTAGTCACCACCAAACGGAACTTTGGAAATTGGTCACGGCTCACTTTTGCTGTGCTTTAGATGAACAAAATTTTACTTATTAAGATACCTCTAGTGATACTGATGTGTGATGTTACAATACAGGTTTTGTGTACAAATTGTACCCACTGTTCTAGCCAGTCCGAAAAAAAATTCTGATCCAAGTAGCCCAAAGAGAAGTCCTAAGTCATGTGGCAGTTCTTCAAGTCAAAGTAAAACATAGTCTTCAGGTCTATTAAATCTACTCGCACCTCGAGGACGTAGTAGACCAAAATTATTACGTACTGGGCGTAGAGGTCGACCTCGAAAAATATTTCAATCTTCCCAAGCAAGTGGAGATGGTGTTCCAAATGAAGGAATGGGTGATGATAATGTTTTCACTGATGGAGATTATGAAGATCATGATATGTATGCCAAATTAAGGAGTCTAGGTTACACCCAACTGTAGGTGAACCATGTTTTTATCATGCAAATCGTGATAACAATAATGTACTGTTTCTACTACTCTATGTAGATGACATTCTTATAGCCTGTAAAAGTACAAAATGGATAGAAGAAATTAACCAGCGACTCGCAACTAAGTTTGAAGTCAAACCAAAGATAAAATAGTTATTAATCAAATAATGGCTCAAGTTACGATTGAAACGAAAAATTTTCATATCGTGAACTCATTGGTACCCCGATGTATTTATCGGTGTTGACGAGACCAGATATATCAAACAGCGTGCTCAGGTTGGCTTAGTTCACAAGTTGTCTTGAGAAATAGCATATTGTTAAAACAAAGAGAGTGGTAAGATATGTTGCTGGAATCACGGATTTAGGACTAGTCTACGTATACTACAAAATCAAGTGAACCAGTTGTTGGATATTCAGAAGCTGATTGGGGAGGTGACCCCACTGACCGCTGCTTGTTCACAGATATGTCTTTACATTGAGCAATGCTGCTATATCCTGGAGATCACAAAAGCAGCAGAGTTGTTTTTTGTTTTTGTTTCATGTAGAACATCCCATAGAGGATGATCTACAGATTTTTTCTTCTGTACACAGTTTTAGCATGTATTATAGTTCTGTAGTTTTCGCATAAAATTTTCAATAATTCTGCAAAATTTCCCAAAAACATAAAAGCAAACATCATATTAAGGAGTAGCGCCGTGATTTGTTCATTGGAGAAATCTGATTTTCGATAGAACTCTTGGAACACTACCCAGAATTGTACTCACAACTCCACTCAGAATTCTTCGTGGGAAATTAATAAAATTGCATTTTTTGCAAAAAATTGTTTTGCAGAACCATTCCCGAAAACATTAAAGAACTCTAGAACTCTTACCTGTGAGCTGAAAAAAACCGATCAGAACTCTCCAACGAACAAATTACGATGGTTGTTTTTCTTTTTGGATAATTTTTCAGAACTATTGAAAATTGTTATGCAAGAACTGCAGTAGGTATATCTTTAATCCTTCAATATATTCACTTGTATTTGTTTAAATCTGTCTCAAAATTATTAATTTATACTGCCACCTGCTTGATTATCATTAACATTATTATTATTTCTTTTTAATTTATCCACCTACTTGATTACTATGTTAAAGAAAAGCAAGATAGAGGAGGGTTTGATAGGAACAATAATGGAATTATATAAGGAAACGATCGGAGTTGTAAGGGAGGGCAACAGGAAGAGCAAGGAACTTTGGATGGGAAAAGGGGTTAGACAGGGATGCAAGATACGTACACAGATATTTAACATATATATAAGTGATTTAGAGAAAACAATAAGTAAAGTAAATTGTGATAGGAAGGAAAAAGATATTGATAATCTCTTATGCGGACGATATTGCGTTAATAGCGACAAGTTGGAGTGCACTGAAGGAGATGGCAAAAAAATTAGAATAATACTTAGAGAAGAAATGCTTGTAGTTATATAGTGAGAAAATCAAAATAATAGGATTTGGTGAAGTAAGCTAGATTCAGAATGGGGAATGAGTGTAATGAGAATAAGTTTTGGATGGAAGAAGGAAAGAGGTGTAGAGTATGTAGAGAAGAGTGAATCAATAGCGCATGTATTAGAAGAAGTAGGTATAACAAAAAATATAATATAAATGAGATAGAAGAACTTAGAAAGATAATAAATTCATATGCTAATGGTTAAAACAATTACAACAAATTTTAGCAAAAAGAGGTAAGGGAAGGGAGGGAGGGTAAATACAAGAAAAAGTAAAAAGGGAAGTACTTAGTATGTACTAGGTATACAGAGTTATTCACGCTATACGGCACGGAATATTATGGCCAAAATATGAAAATTTTCAAAAGTTTATTTTTTGGGTTATACGGGGTCTATTATGGTTACCTTTTAAAATTATTTTCATATTATACAGGGTGCTCAAAATGCCCTACAAGTATTAAAGTTATGTTTTTTTAAATGGAACCCCCTGTATATTATTGCATTTTTGGATTCTTCGATCAAAATAAGGGTTTGTTTTGATAAAGTTTATAACACATAAACCTTAAGGTTTTTTAAATAATTTGAGTTTAATCAAAATCTAACCTAATTTTTATGTGTCAAATACTTAAGAATTATTTAAGTTATTATGTAAGCAAAATTTACAATGAAGTGTAACAATAGATCATATTTTATATCTCAGTTATAATAAACTCGTCATTTTATACAGGATACTTAAATAGATCCATATAGATCGAAAGAGGATAAAAAAAGGAATCGATTGAAAAAATAAAAAATAGTAGGTGCCATTTGAAAAAACGAAGTAATTCGTGTTTGAAGTTTTTCAATTTTAGAATTTTATTTTGAACGCCCTGTATAAATTATTTAATTCAATTTTGTCAAGGCGTTAGCACTAATATTCAGCTATTACTAGTAAAAATTTCAACACTCTAAGTCGTATTTTGTGGAAGTTATGATGTTTTATAATTTGGGTTGCGGTAGCGATTTTTTTTCTATAAATTAAATTAACTCAGAAACCGATCGTCACAGGTGTACAAGTTGGTTATCAAACTTACCCTAGAATTACACGTTTTATTCGAATTCAGCGTAAAAAATATACCATTCCATTTAAAATAACAAAGTTGGTATCGACTTCCGGTATAACCGGATGTAAATCGAACTTGAAAATATTTTTAAAAGAAGCGGCATAAACAATAACCAAATGAGCCCAAGTTTCAGAATTGAATTCCTTCTACTAATTCATATACTTCTAATAGCCCATCAACTTGAAAAACCCTGTATATAATACTGAAATTATGTAAGATTTAGAATAAAATAAGTTTTTTTTTTGGATCTGTTGAAATAACTTTCGTTTCAATAAAGCTCTTACTGTATCTATTTGTATACTATGTACCTATTTTAAACATGAGACAGTTGCAGAGTTACCTGGAAGGGTTCCGTTATAGGTACCTTTTATGGTACGAAACGTAAAAACATATTTGCTTCTTATTAACGGATATAATTGAATACACAATACTTTTCACAAATTTTTATTGTTATCACAACTATAGTTTCGCTACACTGTAGCTTTTTCAAGTGATTTAGGTGTACTTGAAAAAGCTACAGTGTAGCGAAACTATAGTTGTGATAACAATAAAAAATTTGTGAAAAGTATTGTGTATTCAATTATATCCGTTAATATGTGCAACTTTCACCAAGTAACAGCCAATTCAGTTAATCAATTAAATATTTGCTTCTGTTTTAAATTTTCTATTTGATCACATTTTTTATTAGTTTATAAGTTTCAATATGCGACGAATAAAATGTGAATGCTTTTATTATGTTCGGAATATCAGAAAAGGAAAGTATAAATAAAAAAATGTATAAATAGAAATGTTTATACCTTCTTTTGTGAATTATTAATTAGTTACCGATATAACTATCTACTAAAAATTTTATTAACCCATAACGCATTTTGCTTTATTTTACAATGTGAATATGCACTAAAGTTTAATGGTATGGAACTTGTGGCGCCACCTTACAATGACCTCAAGCAGTCATCAGTAGAAAACCGTAAGCATATTCACAATATTGTTATTAGAAAAACTATACAAAAACCGTATTTTTTAATGTAACATTGTATATATTTTTAAAATAATTTATGTACGTCATTACACCCACAGAAGTTATGTAGATAATAGAAATGTAGGTACTGTTTTTGTGACCTACAATTTAAACTATTATTTCCACATCCAATTGATTATTTTTAGATATTTGTCAAGTAAATAAACGAAATTAAAACCATAATAACATTAATTAAAACCTTAAAAGTACAAAACAGTGTCATACGAAGTTTCGTAAACGAAACTGTCCGGGTTTTATCGATCACAAACAACTTTCCATGGCGTCATTGGTTGGAATTGGAAGAGCAAGTGAGCAATCGTTTCAGAGACTTACGAAAACTTAGTGGGTGTGATAGACGTGATTGTGTATATTTTTGTGCATCTCGCACTCTTACGACTCAGCGCGCAGTGCCTTTATTGATAATAAACTAGTGCAAACATTGGTTAGTGATTAAAACTTGTTCTTGAACCGGAAGTGTTTGAAGTTGTCACGACAATGCTGTCGTAAACGGAATACGTACCTGGTTACTTTGCACATTTCATGTGATGCTAAGGTGAGTACATATGACAATGGAAATCGTTTTAGGTTAGACTCATTATTTTTGTTTTTGATTCGTCCTGAATCCATGTAAATTTTTCTCAAAAAATCCTACTATTAATTCGAAAAGAAGTATTTTGATTATAATGGATAACAATAAGATTAATATTTGTAATATTTACTAATGCCGTTGTAGAAAAAATTGAAAAAATAATTAACGCAACTATTATTTTACTCATATTAATTGTAAGAGAAAATGTAAAAAAGAAAAGTTAATTGCGTAATTACTAAATAATGTTAAATTCTGAGAATTGTTGAATGTATTTAATTGAAAATTGCGGTAAATTGGTTTATAATGCAAGAGTTAATGGAACGACCCTGTTGCATAGTTGATTGGTTACAATTGCAATAATTATTTCATAGCCTAAGGTAAAAACAAATTTAAAACACTACACAAAACTTTTAATCTGGGATTAAATCGATTAAAATAATTTGCAGATGTACTGAAAAAATATATACCGCATTCATTTTCTGCAGCATAACTACCAGTGGCGTAGGTATCCTAACCAGATTATAAAACGATCGGAAATTAAACAGAAAAGTGAATTATAAAAATATGCTACAGGAGTAAATGAATAAATATAAATTAAAACATGATTATAATACAAATAAAGTTGAAAATGTTTTGACTGGCTCTTTGTGAATTAAGGAGTGACAGTAATGTATTAGAACTTTCTACAATATTCTAAAATTTGCTGGAATGTCCTAGACGTTCTACAGTGTTTAAAAAAAGAAAAGAAAAGTCCGGAATGATTTGGAATGTTCAAGAATGTCCCAGAACCTTCAAGATCACTCGACAGTGATTTAGAATGTTCCAGATTATTCAGAAATGCTAGAGAATGTTTTGGATCATTTCTGGATGCTTCGAAATGCTCTCGATAATGGTTTGGAATGATCAAAAACCTTTCAAAACCTTCAAGATAAATATATCTTCTTGATAAAGAATGATCTGGAATGCTCGCTTATATTTAGAAATGCAAAAGAATGTTTTGAATAATTTCAGGATGCTCTGGTATGTTCTCGGTTTTTCTAGAATGATTTGGAATGATCCAAAACGTTCCAGAACATTCAAGATCTTTTAAGAATGATCTAGAATGTTCTCGAATATTCAGAAAGGCAAGAGAATGTTTTGAATCATTACAGGATGCTCTGGTATGTTTTCGGTTTTCTAGAATGATTTGGAATGATCCAAAACGTTCCAGAACATTCAAGATCTTTCAAGAATGATCTAGAATTTTCCCGAATATTTAGAAAGGCAAGGGAATGTTTTGAATCATATCAGATCACATTCAAGATCTTTCAATAATATTCCCGAATATTCAGAAAGGCAAGAGAATGTTTTGAATAATTACAGGATGTTACCGAGCAACGCCGAGTATTGAAGCTAGTAATTAAAATATTATTTCTCCCAAACCTATACACAGGGAACTCCATGTTTTCTCTATAGGATTTAAATGTACTTTCTATGTATTTCTATCTTTTTTTTTGGGGAAATAAATGAAATAATAAAATGGACCGTTAAAAATTGTAGTGCGCATTGCATTCAGTACAGTGTTATTAATTACCTAGGAAATACGCAATTGCAGCAAAAGTGGGCGGAGTTTTCTAAATGTCCATATGAAGTGTGTAATTGGTTGCATATAAACGTTTAGTTCCTTTCGCATCGTCAGTTAGGTTATAGTACAAAATTAAAGTATTGTAAATGCAATATTATACGATTAATAAATGCTGTGAACAATATAATTAGTATGCGTCCTTCCAAAATTTGCGTGATAAAATTTTATGTTCGTACCTCACATGCGATTGTTCTGTAATTTTTATGCATTTTCTTGATTGGTGTGATTGTTTTGTTTGTAAATTTTGTTAGGAAGGTATGTATTTTTCTAATGAATAATCAGTTATTTTTAATTACCTATCCAAATTTAAGATTAATTGAAAATTAAATTCATATTGACCAAAAATCAATAATTTCATAAATAGCTAAGTTAAGGCTAATGAGACTTTATACTAAATTTGCTAAACCTACCTTAACCGACTCTAAGTAGTAAAAAAAAAGATAAAATCGGCGATAGCTAAAATGACCAAGGATTTATCACTACTAACAACTTTCAACCTATTATTGAACTGTCAATATTTTATTCTTTTTTCGGCACCTAAAATGTTAGCAAAATGATAAAAAGTGGTATCCAACGAATAAGAAACAAAAATGAGACAGTTTTGCCGCAAAACTCTTTTCTGCAAGAAAAAAATTAAAGATCAACATCCAACACGAAAAAGACCGTTTTTGGTTTGGCAGTATAAAACAACATATTTGAAAATACATTCGGTGATATAGATGATTAAATTATAAAAGACTTTAACATATTATTCGACGAGCTGCCACTGGTCATAACTTTAGCATACCGAAGATAATGAGACACGAACGCGTACCTACAATGAATTTTAATTTTACACAAACAATTGTTTATTTCGCAGAAGAGTTCTCCTGTGTCAGTAAATATTTATAGAGGCAAATATTTTAAGGCAGATAATAAAAATTACATACTCATTATACATGTGTAAGGTTACACATATTAATTTATATCTATACTTAAACAAAAATAAAGATTTCCTTTATCAGTCAAACTAATTTTTGAGAATTAAGGGTTTTGAGTCATGGGTTTATTTACATGCGTAATATTTTGGCATGGTTTTTAGTACAATTGGCTTTCTAAACAAAAAGCAACTATTTAGAAAAACATATTTTTAGAAAAAGACAGTAAAGGGTTTTCCCTGTGTTCAAAAGATGGTCAGCCTTTGTAAATTTTTAAACCTACACTTTTTTATTGTACCTACCTTAAATTTGGTAACCTTCAATCGTTTATTTCGCTGAAAAGTACGAGTTTAATTTTGTATGTAGGCCAAAATCCCTTTATGCATGCTCGACTTTCTCGGTATTGAATACTTAATTTCGTAATGTACCTGACCCAGATGTACTTTTTTTAGCCGTGGTCTTATAAGGCAAGTAGTTACTTGTCCTTTAAATTTTATATGGAAGTGCCATTAATTTTAAAATAAATTTATATGGGAATTTTAATAGTAATAAAGTGTAATATAGATTTTATGAAAACATATGAAATTTAAAATAGATTTTTTTAATTTCATAAAGGGAATTTATAATAAAAATTTAAAGTGTTGAGACATACAGTGAATTGATAAGATCAAAACAGGGTTTTAAGGTTTATTTAGACTTATTAGAAATAATGAAATACAGGGGGGGAAAAAAAAAAAGGAATTCAATTCTGAAACTTGGGCTCATTTGGTTATTGTTTGAAGTTCTTAAACTTTAGAATTTTATTTTGAACGCCCTGTATAAATTATTTAGTTCAATTTTGTCAAGGCGTTAGAACTAATATTCAGCTATTACTAGTAAAAATTTCAACACTCTGAGTCGTATTTTGTGGAAGTTATGATTTTTTATAATTTGGGTTGCGGTAACGATTTTTTTTTAATAAATTAAATTAACCCAGAAACCGATCGTCATAGGTGTACAAGTTGGTTATCAAACTTACCTTAGAATTACCCATTTTATTCGAATTTAGCGTAAAAAATATACCATTCCATTTAAAATAACGAAGTTGGTGTCGATTTCCGGTATAACCGGATGTAAATCGAACTTGAAAATATTTTTAAAAAGCGGTATAAACAATAACCTAATGAGCCCAAGTTTCAGAATTGATTTCCTTCTACTAATTCATATACTTCTAATAGTCCATCAACTTGATATACATACGTATGTGCTTATTTTTCTATAAATAAGCATTTGTATGTATTTATTTCATGTTATAGACAGTAGGTAATATCTTTTTCCAGTGCACTACTTTTCTCTTTTTATAAGATTTAATTTTTGGTAAAAACACAAAGTTTTGAAAGTACCTACGTTCTGATGACAAATAATCGAAGAAACTAAACTGCCCTTCTGCTTGTACTATAATACTGCTATCATAGATTAGAGAAGGTTTGTAGATTAATCACTCGAGCATTCGAGTTTCAGCGCTATGTATTACGTGGTTACTCAACTGTTTGTAATGAATAATAAAAATATATTTTTTTTTGTAATATTTTCATATGAAAAAGATATAATGTAACTTGTAATAACCCTTTAACAAAAAGAACATTTTTGTTTCCTTAAAGAATATGGGTTAAAACATATCAAATTATTACTTCAGTAACAAAATTGGAGGGAGTAACAATAATAATAAAAATAAAAAAACTAAATTAAGATTATTTATTATATGGAACAAATGAAGTTGTACAATTTACGATTTAAAATCAGAAAATTACTAGAAATTATAAATTTACATACAAATGTAACAACTACAGAAATAATTAATTGGTGTTTCACGTTTTATGTTATCCTTTACTTCACTTTTGGTGATATGCAATGTTTTATGAATTAAAGATCAATACGTCTGAAAATATAAAACAAACCATTTTTGAGACCTGCCTGTTCTATTGATGAATAAATATACTGTAATTATTTTCTATGTGATATTTTTATAAAACCAGTCGTATAGAAAGAAAACACTTACCGATAGTAGTGGGCAAGGAACTGTTTCTTTATATTAATTTGTGTCTGCATACGTTTTCCATTTTTGTATTCTTTCCTTTTTTTTTCGAATGATAACGGGTATCAGGTTTTCACACATTTTCATAGTTTTCATTAATAAGTTTTTAAATCGAAATAGCTACTTATTTACTGGCACCCGGCACACATTTATCTATTACGTGGGAACTCAACTATTTCACAAAATGACATACTGAACGCACGATCTATTAAAAAGAGACGTTAGAATCGTACATTATTAAGGGATTCCCCTGAAAACTCGACTTATCGAAGTTGAAGCCAAATATTATCTTCGAGTTATCAAGATAATCGAGTAATAGTAGAAGTTCAAGAGTTCACCTGCATTTGTCATATTTTTTATTGTACTGCCAAATAACTTGGTTCCATTTATCAAAAATTCGACTTATAGACGTTCGAGTTGTCGAAGTTTGGCTCTTTATTATATATTTATATATGCTAAAAGGTACACAACCGGTTTTGGTGAAATTTCACTGTCCTCGCTGTTTGTATGTCAAAATTGATCACTAATGTGTTCGGCACAGATGTAAAACTTACCATTCTGTTTATGGGGTCTTCTCCAGATAAAAAAAATAATAAATACAACACTAAAGAGCTCATAATTCCACATAAAAACGTTAAAAATAAATAAATCGATATTATGAGCTTTTTATTTACTCCAGTTCAACACAGCACTAAAAAAATAAGTTTTTAGAAATATATAGTACTATGAATGAATACTGAAGACAGCGATCGATACGGTGGAATCTTTGAAAGTCGATTTATGTAAATTTTTTCCAGCTACTATTCAAGAAGATTCTACAGTAGGTATATATCTATCTACAGGGTGTAATTTATATTTAGACAATGAAATACATATTTCAAATAGGTCTCATAGTTCTAGAAACTTTTTGGCAGACCTTGTATGAGTAGGGAAGACAAATGTGATTACCTTACCCTGATTATCGAAGTATTTGGAATTTAAATCATGTTTAATAATTGAAAATATATTCAGTAAATACATGTTTGAAATTAATAATATTTTAATGTAGTACTTATTGGCGAGTTGCCATTAGGAAACACTTTAACATTACGAAGATGACAGAAGTAATTAAACAAGCAATTGTTTAATTCGCACTTTTCCTGTGTTAATAGATGTTTATAGAGGTAAATATTTTAAAACAGAATACTTATGTTTATTTGCATTTTAAATCAACGGCTACAACATGTTGATTTTAACTAATTTTATTTCCTCAAGTTATTATAATAAAAAAATTGAAAGCATTTGGTTTACTATAATCTGAAATAATTTTCTAGTCAGTCAACTAGTGTTTTAAAATTTATAGGTATTGAGATATGTGTTTATTTAAGTAACTAATGCTTGGATATAACTTTTTTTGTACCTGAACAAACGGCTTCTTTAACAAAAACATATTAAAAAAAATAGTAAAAGTTTCTGTGCTTAAAAAAATGGTCCATATCTTTATGTGTATACAGGGTCACTTTGAATTCGATACATGCCTTTCAAGGTGTTATTGTAGGTACAATAAGGAATCAATTTAAGCTAATAATGCCCCCCTATTCAATTGTTTACCGTTTTCGAAATATTTAATTTTTTATTTTCTTTTTATGATTTTCAAAAAGTTAACTAAATCGTAATAAAATCAAAGCTATTCGTCAGATCCTTAATTTTGTTTTTCAATATTTAAGGTAATGTGTCGTTACATCGTTATCAATAAGAAAAAATACTCGCGTACCGAGGGTTCCGTACAAACCTGTATATATGTGATGTAACTAAAAATTTAAGGTTTTCGGAATTTTTCCTTTATATGTGCTATAAAACATTGCTTCATGACAAATTTCAAGATTCTAAATCGACTGGAAGTACCCTTTAGGTTTTGATTCCCTTGCGAGTAGTTGCGAGTTTGAAAATATGCGGCTTAAATTGCTGTTTCTTTTGATTGCGTTGACATAGAAGTTTGATTTCGTTACAGCTTAAAGGTATTATAGACTTGAGTATTTGATATGAATTTCAATTTAATACCTCTACGCGTTCATGAGGAAAGGGGTAGTAACTTTAAAATTATTAAAAATATTTTTATTATATGATGTAACTAAAAATTTACGGTTTTCGCAATTTTTCCTTTATCTGTGCTATAAGACGTTGCTTCGTACCAAATTTCAAGATTCTGAGTTCACGGGAAGTACCCTGTAGGTTTGATTCGAAAATTGGCAGAAATTTCCGGCATAAACGGCTGTATCTTTTGATTTCGTCGGCTTAGAAGTTTGATTTTTTCACAGCTCCTAGGGACAATAGACCTGACTATTTGGTATAAATTTTCGCTTGATACCTCCACGCGTTCCTGAGAAAAAGGGTCTTGACAGACGGACGGACGGACGGACAGACGGACAACGAAGTGATCCTATAAGCTAGCATACCAGCTGATTATGGCTAAACGGCACGAGCGACAAATTTTTGAATTTGGTAACAAATTAGCGACAAATTATAGTGCAAGTCAGAAATCGGAAAAATAACTTTGTCGTGCTAGCTTGATATAGGTCAATATATGATTTGATGGGAGACACGATTTGATGAAATGAAAAAGAGAAAATTCCATTAAATATTCCAGAAAGTTCCATTGCCACTACTGATGCTACTGCTGTTTTCGTCCACAACTTCTCGTCTTCAGCCCCTTACTAGCAACATATATTGAGCATATCTTCCATGTCGATTTCAATTTTTAGCTTCTAATACGTACTTTTCCTAGAGTCTTTGTAAGTCGTAATGTACCTTGTTATGGATTACTTTCAAGATTTCTGAAACCCTATTCTTCGGAAGAACCTCTTGAAACTTTCTGGCTTCATCCGGACTCTCCCAAATTCGTTTTAAAATGCTACTCGCTGAAGATGGTCTTACACTTATGGATTCTTTCCATCTTATTGTTGTGTTTTCTCTTTAATTTGATTAATTCATTATTTTTTCAGGATCCTCAAATTAATTGTTTTTTTCTTTTTATATTTTATAAATATTTGCTTTTTCCCAGCAAAAATCTCAGTATAGTGCGTCTGTGTTGCCGTGCATTCATTTCTTTGAATTTGGTTGTCCCTTAGTATCTAATTCAGGATCCTCAAATTAAATTAAATTATAACAGATCTATGTAAGTCTTTATTTTTTCTTTTTTATAGATTATAAATGTTTGCCTTTTTCCAGAAAATATCTCAAGATTTTCCGTCTACGTTCAAATTTCAAGAACGTAGACGGAAAATCGTCTCAGTATATAATTGATAGGAAGTAGATAATAATTTAGTCCCAACTGGACTATCTAATATTAAGTATTGGTTCGAGATATTTTCTAATTATCTATGCAAAATCTAATGGAACTCTCTTTTTATGTTACTAGTACCGTAGAGGAAGCCCAAGAACTTTGAGATGGTTGCTTATTCACATCTTTTATAAATTGCTCATTCATTCCCCTTGCTTCGTCGAGGGAATACCTTTAGGTAGCTGTTTAATAGACCTTGCTGTTTCAGTATTAATTTGGTGGTATATTTTATCGAAATGGCGAAGTTAATTGTTTGACTTTATCCTTGAGCTGATTACAATTAAAAATTAAATTGTACAACTCCTGTACCTTTACATTAATGACCCACGAGCCGCTACTGATATGTATGTCTAGTATTTGTAGTAGGTAGGAAAAAGGTTAGTGAAAGTTGTTAATGTCTATTTTAATTAAATTAATGGAATTAAATTTATAGAAATTTTGGATCACTTCAAATTCCCATAAGGTCGTTATGGAAATCGCGAATGAAATTGACAATTTTCTCTATATCGTATTGTTATCAGTGTGCAACTAAGTACATACAACTATTATCATTAAAGCATCCTAATTTCATAACCTTTGCGCAATTTGTATAAATATATGTTTGTAAATCATAATAAACATGATAAATACAAACATGTAAAATAATTATTGATGCACGTTATAACATATATTTATGTTGATAAATTTGCGAAGAATTAAATTAATTTATGCATTCCATATTAATCATTTGCTATATTTAGCTCTGCTGTATAATACTGTCGGTACTATTGACATATTTCTTTTATAAAATCACTTCCTCTACTACTATCTGACGCCTTTTGCAATGTACGCATACTGCTTATTTTAATGCCATAAAAATATATCAGTAAATTAACTGTTTATTGTTAAGTTTTAATGAAAACAGCGTAATAAGTGAAAAATATGTATTGAAAGTGACTAATTAATAAATATCTAATATAATTGCGGTGTATGTAGTGACAAACTCTGAATTAAGAGGAAACTAAGTACTTCTAGTAAATTAATTGAATTGAATGAAGTTAATGTTTAATAAAAGCTATGACGTACATAGGTCATACAAAACTTTATGAAATTTGAATTAGTCATAAT
Source organism: Agrilus mali (assembly GCA_029378335.1). Taxonomy (NCBI): domain Eukaryota; kingdom Metazoa; phylum Arthropoda; class Insecta; order Coleoptera; family Buprestidae; genus Agrilus; species Agrilus mali. The sequence continues at coordinate 22,585,824 of CM055656.1, forward strand.
CACACTGAAACAATAGAAATGTGTGAAAAGTTTTTCGCATCATTATTGAAGATCTGATAATTTGTAAAGTGTTTTTTGTTTTACACTTTGATATGGAAGTATGACAAAAATAGGAACGTGCAGTTTTATGTAACTCACAAAGTATGTCTAAGGATACCTATACCTACTCTCAAGATACTTTTTCACCACATGTCAATTTTATATAAAAAATTACATATGTAATGAAAAACTTTTTGATAATATGTTACTTATATTATTATAATTTCTGATAAATTACCAACGTGACTGTGTTTAGAGAAGAGACCAACGGAAAAAGACTTCAACATCAAAAAGGTGTTTAAATTATTTATCTATTAATCGGCAATTAAGTACAGTGCCGTCTTTAGGATAAGGGATTGGGGGAAGGGGGTGTTGCAGCTCCGGGCCCTGTGGAAAAAGTGAGGCTCGACTAATTTGATCAATAAAAAAAGTGATGTAATTAGCTTTCTGACGGAATAGGGCAGACAACAAAAAAAATAAGCAAAAAAGTCTTAAGGGGACCCTAGACTTAAAATCCACACTGATTAAGCACAGTCTGTTTAAGATAGGATGAAAGTGAATACTAGCGCCACTTAGTAGATCCCTACTAAAAGCAAAAAGTTTTATATTGGACATAATTTTTGTAAAATCTGGTCTTTCTATAAAATATTTGTTTACTATTGTTTATGCCTTCGTATTATATAAATGTATATCAATAAAAACCCACTGATATTTTTATTGCAATAATTTAATGATGTAAGTATTTTTCAGACGGCATATTTTAGTTAGCATTTATAAAGGAATCAAAATACCTTTTAAAAATTATTGTAGTTACATAATTTTCATGTTTCATGAATATTTTGCCTTAATTATACATTCTACTATTGGTAGTAACGATGGTGACGTTATACACTGATAACGATCCGTAATTGTACAAAATTGTCAGAGACTTTAAAATGCCCTAACGTCAGGATTGGCATGTTTAAAACAAAGTGTTTTAAAACGCGTGTTTCTAACACTGTTTAAAACACAATCTAAATAAAACATGTTTTAAATGAGTGTTTTTGATTTTTTTTAAGACAAAAATTAAGCGTAACATATTAAGCATTCTTTAAATTCATTTGGCTAGAGAATAATTATTGGTTGTAGGTATGAACACTCGTTACTAGAAGAAACCTCATTTATTTATTAGCTTGGATAATTCTAGTCACAACTGTAGTTTTTGGATATAGAATTCGATGTTTGAAAAATACGACGTGGTATAGGTAAATTCGTACAAATATTTTTTGCCACTTTTTCATAGGAAAATAAAAAAAGCATGTCCAATAAATGCAATTTAAATCTTTTTTGAGGGGTGTTAGCGTTGGTCGAAAGCTTTTCAGAATTCGGTTAGTTTCAAAGAAGGAGAAGATATTTTCAGATGGACGTGTTTGTGCGACACTAATAAACAAAATACCGATGAGGAATCTACGTTCGGTGAACGTTTTGCCTACCTGTATAGAGAAAAAGGTATAAATCATATAAAACATATGAACACATGTTTTAAACATTTTGAACTGTTGTTTCAAAAATTTTATAAACAAACTGTTTTTTTTTCTAACCTTGTCTAACGTTAATATAAATACTTTCTACTATATAGTTACACCTACTCAAACATCATTTGGAAGTATATTTGCATATGTAACATTTATACCTATGCATTTAATTTTCAATACCTGCCTATCGAAATCAACCAGTATTTAAATAAAGCTAAAATGACTGATTGTAAGGGTCACTACAATGGAAAACTTAAATTACATTCCTCAAATTAGTAATAAATAATAAATGAATTGTTACAATTAAAACAATAAGTGATGAGAATATTTGACCTGTAGCATTTCATAGTACCATAAATTAAACGGAGTCGTTTTTTAAGACAGTTTCTTAAATCAACTTGTTCATATTATTTTTTTTTTATATTGGAAAAATATGGGGACGACTAAAAGTACGTGCTTTATTTCCGAAATTCCAAACCTCGCACTCTTCACACACCCTGTTCTCCTTTTGTTCTAATCGATAAAGCCTAACATTCCAATTTATACCTTCCAAGCCCAACCCGTCACTCTAATCCAACAAGTGTCAGTATATTTATTCCACTTATTTAAACATATTAAAATAGACAAATATGGTACATAATTTTTTAAAATTTGATTTCGTTGCAAAAAGTCAATGATGACTTAAAAACAGCATGGTGACACAAAAATTAACAAAAAAGTGGTCTTGAAATAATCTATGATAGATTTCTTAACTTTTTGGCTGAAAATATTCAATCTCATAACTGTTATAGTTAAAAGGAGGTGCATCGAAAAAGAGGGTGTTTTTTCACAAATCCGAACAAAACATATGAGAATTATATGCAATTTATGTGCTAATTATGTACCAAAGAAAACAAATTTGTGCTCCAAAATAAAGGAATCGTGTGCTATTTGTGTGCTCTTGATTGAGACAAGATTCGGGTTTTGTGCTCGGTTTTCACTTGACTTGGAGCATTTTGAGCGTTTTAGAAAAGGCGCAAGGGTTGCACCAAAGCCAATGGAAAATATTCAAGGCTTGTATTTTGGCCTATTGTGAAGCACCGAGAGAGCACATCATTCTGCTATTTTTTTTTGTTTTAATTACTTTTTACTGGAGGGAGGCATGACTCGGCGCCGAACTGCACCCCGCACTTTAATTAAAAAAACTCACTTTATCTTGAAGCACAAATTTTTTTCTTCGGTACATAGATCGCACCTAATTTTCATGTTTTTTGTTCAGATTTGTGACAAGGGGGTGTGACTCAACGAAACTTATGCCTATTTTACGAATTGTACCGTGCAGCGCATAAAATGGTTTGAGATTAAACTGAAGCCACAAATTGTGCAGTTACGTTAAGTGATCCATCGTAAAAGTTAAATATAGTTTAACTTCTTTTGACATAACACAACGTCAGTTTTCCTTCAAAAGACCACCGCCAATTGGCATTTTAAAAAAGAAAATGCCGACTGAGATACTCGACAGTTTGGAAGGGGAGGTTCAAAAATGTAAACATCTTAATTTTCGTAGGTCAAAATAAACGGCTGTTTAAATTAAGTTTCTGAAAGTTATAGGGAATTCCTGTAATGCAAAAAATGACATGAATTTATTTTGTTAAAGAAAAAAAGAACTATTGGAGATTTATGCCTGACTTCTTTTATATAGTTTTGTTTTATTTTATAATGGATATTATCTGCTGTAACCAATACATTCAATAAAAGTAAAAATTTTTACCGGTCATAATTCTAAAATGTATAAATTATTCAACAATTTGGCAGTCAAATTAATATCATTTCAATTTCTAATACAAATTTTAAATTCTGTTAAAAAATAATAGTAAAAAGATAATAGATAAATGTTATTCAATGATAAAAAGATATTTTTTTACATTTAAATTTCTAAAACTATAATAGTCGGTAGGTAACTATATTTAATATCTGAAAACAATAGTTTTTATCAAAGGAGATGTATGAATAAAATATGTAAAATTATTTCCAAGATTTTCGTGAAACTGGGTTTCCACTGAAGAAATATGTTTCCCCATGTTACAGTGAGTGCAAACTTTCAGGGAACATTACATAAACTTTCTGATTGTTTTTTAAAGAAATGACGATAGTAGGGGGTGGGTGAAGTAGAAACATAAATTACATCATTTGTTCTCCATGTTATACATTCCTTTTTTTTAAAGTTTACCGCTTTCGATGGAAACCGATGACAAGCAGAAACTGTCGACATTTTTAAGCGTAATAAGAAGAAAGTTTAATGAACTTTGTTAAACACTTTTGGTAACAAGCAATAGCAACGCAAAAGTTATTCAATGTTTCTTCAGTGGAAACATGGGGGGCATCATTAATTATGTAAATGTGTCAAAGGTGAGGGGAGGTTTAAAAAAAATTAAATAATTTTACCTCGAGAAGGGCGTGTAAAAGCCATTCCTATGTAATATTTCCACCTGGGAATGCGTTGTATGGAGGTGGAAATTTGAAATGGAATTATTAAATATTATGTTTATCTAAGTTTATTTATTTCCTCGTGTATATCTAAAGTCTTCCAAAACTAAGACGGAGGGGGTCCAAAAGATCTCATGTATCGTTACATGGGGGCAGGGGAGATAAAAAATTACGAAAATCATTTTTACGTAATTAATGAAAGTCCTCTCAATTTTGTCTGGTTTTGAAGTATACATCGCCAACGACGTATTTCGTAAATAAATTCAGCTACACAACGCATGCTTTTGTGAATTCTATCCTTTTTATATTTATTGAAACAACTAAAGTACAGATTACTCTTGCCTTTTTGGATTTTATTTTATACACAGGTTCTCTTAAATTTTATAGGGTATAAGTAGATAGATATGAAATAAAATACATTAATATTTAAAATCCTAAATGTTGATCCACAATTTATACTGTTATGCGAAATAATTTGGACCCAACAGAAAGAATAGTAGAAATTAAGTAAAATATAAAACAATGACACTGTATGAGATGAATGTTCATGTAGTATTCCCTAAAAAAAGTATTATTTAAACAATTTTTGAAACGGTTGCGCTGCGATTATCTCTAAATTCGAAGAAAAATCGCAGGATTAATTGCTTCTATAGGTCATATCTATTTTTAAAATAAATAAAAATCTTGTGCATCATCATATATATATATTGATATTAAAATGCTTTTGATTCCAGGCTATTGAAAGCATCGGAAACCCCCTTAGTATGTATATGAACTTGGCACCAGAACAAAATATTGTGAAAGGTTATTTAAATCAGGTTCCATTTACATTAAAATTTCACAATAAGATGCGTACATGGCATTCCAAAAAAACGCACTATAAACATATCTGTATTATTTTTAGTAAATGATTTGGTCGTTAATGAACATGTGGTGCTTCGAAATGCTAATAAAAGAAGTTTTATTTTTGGAATCGTGAGGTTAGTTGAAAGGTACTGCCTATTATTTACGTTATCTGTTCCATAAATAGTTAATTTGCTATACACCTTCATGAAGGGATCTGTTTTAACAATGTTATTGACACAAAATTTTAAGAAACTTATTTCGTAATTTCAAATTTTAGCTTAAAATACATTTTGTACAGGGTAATTGATCTAAACCGTTCATTAGGAGTTCATGAGCACCCAAACAGGTACTGATTTGAAAGTACGTACAGTACCCTTCGAAAACCCTATTTTTCAACACTCTTATTTCGTAAATTCTTACTACTTAACAAAATATTCTAGCTTATTTAAGTTTTTTTAAAAGATTTAGTTGACCATTAATTAGTTTAGGTTTATTTGTTAGCCCTGTTCCATCCCCTTGCTTGGTTTCTAAACCTCGCTCTTTTTAATTTTAAGCCCATGATAAACTTAAGATAATTTATGAGTTATTGGTAGTGGAAGCTAATCCTAAACTTATTAATAGTGTAGTTTCAAACAATTTTATTGTAGATACAGGGTGTGTCAGAATTCCGGGGACATATAATAACTATAGACTTTTGGATCAAAATAAATCGAATTATTTTTTTTTTAAAAGACAGCTTTATTTTCTGTCGCTTATAAAAAATCATATCTACAACAGTTACGGCGATAAAATTTTTTGAATCAGCCTTTTCCAAGCAGGCACTAAATTTAAATGTGATTATCAAATTAACCAGGTTAAAAATTAACCATATCGTTTAATAAATATATTCGCAATTTATTATAGGGTCGATTTTCTCCTCCAAACATTATGTCCTGGAAAGGTACATACTTATTACCTATATTATTTTAGTATATATTGAGTAAAAAATCGATATCAACGACGGTTCACCGATATTTCAATAATATGAAATAATTTTTATATGTGTCTGTTAAGTTTCAAAATTATCCTTCAACGTCACGAAAACTGTTATTTATCATGTCTAAAGTTACCACTCACAAGAGGTGGAGTTTAAATAGAACATTGGAGTTTTAAGGGTACACCACACTTATAAATTACTCATATCAAACTAAATTTAAAACAGTTAGTTTCAATAATTTTTTTGTATATTAATAACAATATTGATTCGTCCGTTAATCCTGATATTTTCGTAAATTATAGTTACATTTTAATGAGAAGGACAAAAGTTCTTTTTATAATTCTGTTAGCTTCTTCACTTTGTAAAATAAAGTTGTTATTTTTGAGAGCACATAGGTATAAGGAATAACTTTTAGGCAGCAATAAAATAAGAAATAACAGACTATTATTAATATTTTCGTACAAAAGAATTAATGATCTGATTTCGTAAAGCAAAGGAGGCAAATAGCGGCTAATTATTTTTTAAAATTATGAACTGTCAAAAAGAAAATTATGTTTATTAAGTTGGCACAAAAAAACGACTATTTTTCGTCTCGTGTGAAAATATATTAGTTTATCGTGTTTTAAGACCCCCTTTCAAAGTGCAGCTCAAAAAAAATTTTTTACCGCCTTTCGGCTTAGCAGGGTAGAATATCTAAGGGATGACAATTTATTGGAACTGGACAGGATTTCGGTGCCGTTATGTCGCGACTGAGTTTGTACGTACACATATTTTTTGTCGCAAAAACTTTAGCAAACACAGTTTTCGTGTACATGGATTGTATAGCTGACAAGAAATACATTTATGGTGAAATTCAAGGGGGCAAGTTTTTTAATTTTTTTTCAATTTTTTGCAAGTTCATTCAGTCTTGTCGCACCCCTACATTTTAATGTTTGCAGGTTTTATCGCTGCCAAAAAGTAAATAAGGGAAAAATATATAATATATAATATAAATAAATATAAATTTCTTTACTAAAATTACTAAAATAATACTTTAAAAATACGTATTATGTACATGGTGTCCAATTCTAGTATGCCCCCACAAAGGCGTAGCTAAAATATTGTCGAGGGAGGGTTCATTGAAAGGCAAAGTACGTTTACCCAGTGTATTGTTTTAGAAAAGAGAAGTATATTTTAGGTTGATAAGGTACTTAATTTAAAAACACAAACACTATTGTTAATTTCCTCAGTTTATTATTGTTCTTAACAATTGTTTCGCCGCTTTGCGGTACTAAATTGCTACACACACACACGTTTTTATTAAACATGATGTGGGCTGTTTAAGAGGGGGTTGCCCCCTTCTGCCCCTTTCTGGCTGTGTCCATGTGTTTGCGCAAATATTTTGTTACAATTACACAATTACAATTTACCCTATGTGTCCATACGAGCCGCTGCCACCTAAAAACCCTTAAATGGTGTTAAATAAGTCCATCCCTCATTTTTTGAGTGTCAAAATGAATAAAACAGGGTTTTGCTGAAATATTTTGATTATATTTGAGGTGGCCAATGACTACAATTCAGTGTAGGTACTATAATTATATTATTAAGTTACTTCGATAAGAATATCAAAAGTTTATTCCTACAATGTCGCAGGGTAGGGGAAATTTTGCAAAAAACTCAAAATGTACCTATTCAAATATTAGTTTCACAAGTCTCGAGATATTGTTCTTTTTAGTGATTATTTAAAGGATTACTTAATAATAAAAAAAAACAAGAAGGATGTTTGTCAACATTATCATGTTATATATCATAATAAAGACATTCATATGTATATGTACGTATACAATTCGTACCTATTTAAAATTTACTTAAGATAGCGTTTTTACTTAAAAATTCCGGTTTTCTCATGCCTATGAAACAGACATCAGACTGTTATAATTTGAAGGTCGGCCAAATAATTAATCCTACGCAACAATTTACTAGTTGATTCACCTTAGTTGGGAAAGAAAATGACCTAAGAAACGTAAATCTAATAATATATGTATGCATTAGAATGAGAATTTTAAAAAATAAAGCAATTATTTTTATATGTATATAGTAAATAAGTGTGTGAAGCGCTATCGCTGTTATTATTAAAGACCGAAACGAAGTGTTTTAAATAATTATGACTTCATATTATTACTCATCAAAATAAAATAATGTGGTAAAAACATTATATTATGTATGTACAAAAGAAAAACTATTTAACAAAATTAATAGTTAATAAACAAGAATCAATGGAATGGTTGATTTTTAAACAATTTATTAATGGCAGATTTGTCACCTTTCTTATAATTAAAAAAAAAAAAAGAAATCAGTTGCTATGGAACGAAAATAATAAATACGTCACAATCGTCCCTCTTAACTACTTCACCCCTTCCTCTCCAATTTGCCTCTGGATCTCTTATCATTCGTCTCATAAGGCTTCAGAGTTGTTATTTTCCTTTATTTGATTGGAAATAATTATGTGAAGATATTTATTACCCATGTAAGACATCGACGAACTTGATATAATTGCTCAGCAACTATATGGGAAGTGAATATAGTCTTTTGTGCGGACGTTTGACGGCGCGAAATATAGCATCAACTAAGAGTGCGTCATCTTTACAGTTTCGTATCCTTTCATAATAAAATTAAACATCAGTGTACATTTTCATTTAATTTTTGATAGCACAAAACTAAAAAGTATCCCAATGGAATTTGAAGCTTGCCGAAACAATCATCCAGCACACTCTTCGTAAATTCAATATCCAGAAACAGAACATCTTATATGTATATGTCCTAAATTATTATCTTCCAGCAAGCTACATTTCTCTCTTTATCTGCTGGTTTGTTTACCTTACCAATTATATTATCTTAATCGGTCTCCTTTTCTATACTTAAAAAATTTAGTTGGCCCAATTTTCGCTTTGCACTTTGACAAAACTATTACTTAGGAGTTTTGAAATTAAATAAAATTGAGAAAAATAAAATATTGTGAAATATTAAAAAGAATATATGCTCGGGCGCCACTTTGTTAAACAAAGAAAAATATTTAGCCTGGTCCGGGTTGATCAGTGGTGGTTCCTGAGAATCCCAACACCTTGAGAGCTCGAAGCTCTCATTAACAAAACACCAACAAAAACTTGAAGAGTATATTAAAAAAATACATATCTAAAGAAACTTACAAAAACAAGAAAACTTACAAAGCACAAGTAAGTCCACCCAAAAGTGTTCCATACGCCACTGTTGGGACTGCAGCTGGGCTCCAGGTGTAGAGGTAACTTTTAGCCTGCGAGAGGGGGCCAGACAACAATTTGGTAAATATTTGGGGACCAACCTAGATATTTCTCCAGAATGCTGCCTGCAGGTCTTAAGTGGCTTAATTTGTCACGGGTTGGTCCGATTGAATTTAAAATAATTCCCTGGCCTGGTAGAATGTCCTCCCGGAGTCTTCGCCCCAACCCTTAGTCCAGCTTATCAGTCCGTCGGGAACCTACTTAGGGTGTGGATGGACTGACAAATATTATGAATATAAGTATATGAATATTAACCTAAAACAAAGAGTATTAAAGAAAAATTAAAAAATTCTCGGCATTGAAGATGCCTAAAACAAAAACAGGGGAAGAAAAGGAAGGGTGCAGGTGAGTCTCTGTCGAGGTCAGAACAAAGCGCAAAAGATTCACCAAATCACTTACCAGACACCACAAGAAATATATTTAAAAAAATGAAAATTACTAAAATAAGGTGTGAAAAGTTAAATTGATTAATAAATTATAAAATTGCCACAAAGGTCCAAAGGATTAAAATTAGATATATTAAATGCCTCGTGGCAACAAAAAAAAATTTTTTTACAAAAAACTAAAATTAATCAAGAAAATTTATCAATTCAAAAGAATGCCTTGAGAAAATTATAAATTTAAATGAAAATAAATGAAATATTAGATTTGAATAATTGTACGTGAAATGTTAACAAAAATTAAGAGGTTCACCCAATGACAACGTGAAGCAAAAAAACACGAACAGAAAAACACACACACACACACGTCACGTCTCGTCGGTGCCAAGGATCGAGGAAGAAGACCACGGGCATCCTTCCATCGATCGCGTAGTCATGCCTTGATGATAAGACGGAAGGTCGATCAGAATTAAGAAATAATCAATAAAACTGAACCAAGATAAAGACAAACTGAATAGAAATAAGTAAAACTTTAGTAACGGGATTTTTCGTAGAAAAAAAACGTTACAGCACTTAACCTAACCTAACCTAACTTAACCTAACCTCATTATTTTATGTACGTAAGCCATATCTTTGATTAACACAAAGTTGTGATGTGCTTTTCTTAAATATAGCTTTAATGCTTCTGGCATCGTATCAATTGCGTTTTCTTCAAATTCCTTCATTCCACTTATCAATTTTTGGACAGACGATTACCAAAATTTATTGAGCAACAAGCACATCCATATAATTATTGACAAAATCGCGAAATTTCTCATATCACAAAACTTGACACCATCATAGTTGACCACATTTTCACATAATGCTCATATTTTTCCAAAATTAATTTTTCATTAATTGATAGATATTTATTTCATTAATTACATTTGTTCAACGTGTTGATCTTACGAAACACGCAACCATTACATGGAACTGACATAATTGGACGGTATATATGTTGACCATTATCAACTTCCAAAGTTCCGTTTGGGGGTAACTAAAAAAGCATTATATGGGTCAATATAAAATAATTAGTTGAGAGGTAGTCAGAAAGGAAGAATCAGTAAGATCAACCAAGCGAGTCAGAAGGGTTAGGGTGGTGTAGCGGATTACCGCTATCACTCACTCTAACATCCCAAAAGTCTCCCTGCGCCATTATCAGCGCCCCTGGTTGATAGTTAAATAGGCAAGAAGTGTTTTACATATTTTTGTAGTTAATTTTTGAAGTGTTTCGTAAAGGATGATTTAATTTATTAAATCTATAAAAACATCATACATAATTCGCTCTTCTTTATGACAATATGAAATAATTTAGGAAACTCTGGTAGTAGAAATTAGGTACTTTATTTAAATGTTTAAACTGTTTCATCTACTTTCTATCATAGCAATACAGTCGCGAAATCAAATACCTTTCGCATTCTAATTAGACACTGAATCTACAAGGGCCGTATCGACGACCATGCTTCTTCTCGAATGTTTCAGAAAATTTAGAAAATTCTTCTCCCTTTTGTTAACCTAATGGAATGTCGGCAACCCACTGTGCATATTTCGGTCATCCTGAAGGATTTTCACGAATGGTGGGTTGCTTTCCTACACATCGCATTACTAATTATAATATGCAGTCAGGCAATAGAAAATCAGTCATGTAGTTCTTAATTAACCTTACACATTCCCGGTGAACTCAATTTTCACAAACAGCACTTAGCAGCTTTGGCATACTTTATTTAAATAATTAAACATTATTGCCCACTTTTCTTCACAAAGTATTGTTGCGTAATCAAACTTTTTCCGCACTTAATTAGACACTGTTATGTCGCTCATCGAATCGCTTTTCCTCTTGTATTTCGTTTTGTTAGCTTTTGTGGATCCCTAAAGTAGATTCTATGGAATGCTTGTCACTTTTGTTATTCTAACGGAATTTCGGCAACCCTCTATACATATGTATAAGCGCCACGAATTGTGGGTTGCCTGACTACACGTCACAATATAAGTCACAGGTCACTTGAAGAAAAAAGGTCATTTTTAATAAGAAAATTAAATTTAATTAATCATAAGTTCTGTAATAATAAATATTTTTTTTTTTCAGACAAAGGCTGTGAACTGGTAATCCAAAAATTACAACTAATATAAAATAATGAGTAGTTACTACGAACAATATAAAAACGCCTACCCCCATTTACCCTACGAAGCACCCAGTGCTGCCAACGGGTACGGTTGGCACGGAAACGGTTATGGGTGGCAACTCGACCCACTGAAATGGGTAACGAACTCCCCGGACGCCGAACCCAGCGCCGAAGCAGTTGTGGAGGAGCCACCGTGCGCTGCTCAAAAAGTCGACAAGGTCGATGCGTGGGTAAGTCACAGGTTGTTTAAGCACCAAAGCTACATATGTAATTATGTATATGTTTATTGATTTGCTGAATATTTTCAAAAATTTTATTGAGACAAATTCAGCCAGAATCATTGACCTTTGGTATTTGTCAAAAATTATTATTTATTGGAACGAAATTCGCGTTTGATTTCAAAAGTAATGAAATTGAGTTAAAAATAGAATCAATACAATTGTAAAATTGTAGAATTTTTATGATGACTTTAAAATGACGTTGTAGTTTGGAATTAAACTTAGCCATCTGTACCAACGATATGAAGAAATATAATTGGATGTAATTCATATGTTGATGTTTAAAATTAAGGGACTTGCAAATAAATTCCAGGCATTTAATTAAATTCCTATGTTTTTAACTATAAAACATTAATTTCATAGTGTAAGTTACAAAAAAGGCAGCGATTTATTGGTGGAATTAAAAAATATTTCTACAGATGGCACTCACTACGTCATCCGCATCCACTCAGATAACTTGCAAGTTTGTAATACGATTTATAGATAAAACACCTTCATACAAAAAAGAATATGTGGTAGGAGAAGAGGGGACATTGTGGAGTACTTAAGACTCAAACATACCAACAAGATAAAACAACAAATTTCAACTCAATATCATGGTTTATAGCATTGCGAATGATTGGGTATATTTTTCTCGATTACAATAAGAACTCTACGATATATGAATACATAAATATTAAATGACATTTGCCCCGCTATACACCATATTTGTGGGTAAACTGAGGTAACTAATGAGGCATTGTGGGGTAGTTAAAATTCAAAAAGAAAAACAACTTTCAAACATAATAATAAAATTGGATTAGGCTTGAGAAACATTTGCTGTTTAATTTCACGTATTTCTTTAACAAAACACTGCTTTTAAGACTTTTGTTTATATAATATACAGGGTTTTTCAAGTTGATGGGCTATTAGAAGTATATGAATTAGTAGAAGGAATTCGATTCTGAAACTTGGGCTCATTTGGTTATTGTTTATGCCGCTTCTTTTAAAAATATTTTCAAGTTCGATTTACATCCGGTTATACCGGAAGTCGATACCAACTTTGTTATTTTAAATGGAATGATATATTTTTTATGCTGAATTCGAATAAAACGTGTAATTCTAAGGTAAGTTTGATAACCAACTTGTACACCTATGACGATCGGTTTCTGAGTTAACTTAATTTATAGAAAAAAAAATCGCTTTCGCAACCCAAATTATAAAAAATCATAACTTCCACAAAACACGACTTAGAGTATTGAAATTTTTACTAGTAATAGCTGAATATTAGTGCTAACGCCTTGACAAAATTGAATTAAATAATTAATGCAGGGCGTTCAAAATAAAATTCTAAAATTGAAAAACTTCAAACACGAATTACCTCGTTTTTTCAAATGGCACCTACTATTTTTTATTTTTTCAATCGATTCCTTTTTTTATCTTCTTTCGATCTTTATGGATACTTCCTATTTTAAGTAATAATTCAAGATTATTCCGAAATTTTCAAATAAAATAGGAAGTATCCATATAGATCGAAAGAGGATAAAAAAGGAATCGACTGAAAAAATAAAAAATAGTAGGTGCCATTTCAAAAAACGAGGTAATTCGTGTTTGAAGTTTTTCAATTTTAGAATTTTATTTTGAACGCCCTGTATAAATTATTTAATTCAATTTTGTCAAGGCGTTAGCACTAATATTCAGCTATTACTAGTAAAAATTTCAACACTCTAAGTCGTATTTTGTGGAAGTTATGATTTTTTATAATTTGGGTTGCGATAGCGATTTTTTTTTCTATAAATTAAATTAACTCAGAAACCGATCGTCATAGGGGTACAATTTGGTTATGAAACTTACCTTAGAATTACACGTTTTATTAGAATTCAGCTAAAAAATATACCATTCCATTTAAAATAACAAAGTTGGTATCGACTTCCGGTATAACCGGATGTAAATCGAACTTAAAAATATTTTTAAAAGAAGCGGCCTTAACAATAACCAAACGAGCCCAAGTTTCAGAATTGAATTCCTTCTACTAATTTATATACTTCTAATAGCCCATCAACTTGAAAAACCCTGCATGACTCTGCACGGCGTTTCATTAGACCTGTATCAGAGATTCCCCGCTACCCCCTCCCCTACAGCTAATTTTCTTTGTTTAGGTTGGTATATACTTTAAAGTTAGGTTTCTAAACTGCTGTAGTACACGGCGAGGTCACTGCAACGTTATTTTAAAGTTTTCTAATTTTAGCAAAAGAATAATAAAATTTCGCAACAAATTTAAAATTGAGTTTAAAAAATAACTGATATAATTTGATACATTTTTGAAAATCTTCAGTTTAAGATTCAATTACATTAATTTATCGGAAAAGAATAGTTCGATACATACCTAAATCTGGATAAACTTGATCAGAAGGGCGTTAGAAAACGGGTAGAGGAACGGTGATAGTTTTGTAGAACAACGTTTAAATTGGGGATGAATTGGTAAAGGCGCAGAAATTAGAGCATTTAAAATGGGATAAATTCTGATTATGTATATATACGAGATAACAGTCAGTTGGAGAAATAGCGAGTTTGAAGGAGTTGATAGGGATGACCTCATAAAACAGTAAAGAGAAATTGTCAGGCGCAAGGGGAGGAAATAAAAAATCGAATAAAGGCAATCTAGTTATTCTCCTTGTACATGAGATTATGGACTGTGAGATTTCCTCTTGTTAGCTCCTAAAAAAAGATTTGTTTCTAAAAAATGTTGGTTGGGCGTTGGAAAGAAACATTAAACACTCCATAACCCATCATACAAATCACAAAATGTATGAAAGGTTAATTTGATAAACAGGTTGCCTTTGTTTATATACTTGATTTTTTAATTTCCACTCCTTGCGCCTCCACCCTTTCGACGCCACCTGAAAACTTCTCTTTATTTTTCTACGAAGTTACCCCTAGTGCTTTTTCGGCCTCTCTTTTATCGATGGCCATGTCACATACGCAATCAAAATTTATTCCTTCGTAAATATTCAGCTTCAGTCACCCGATTTCCCACCCCCTTCTGAATGAGGGTATCCAGATCTTTTATAGGTATTTGCCGTTGTTTTTATACTTTTTATTGTCCTAAGCTAAGGCATGATTAGTAGATATGTATTTTACAACATTTTTATATTATACCCCTTTGCGGCTAGTTTTTACATTTTTAGCTTCTCTTTAGAAATCTAAGTGGTATTTACCTGTTTTTAAGAACTGGCTTACATGTTATGCTTGATGTATTTATTCATTTGTTAATTATTGTGGATTGTGATTCCCTTATTTGCATGAATTGCAAAAAGTAATGCTGACAATTATGTAAATTTGTACAAAATGTAAGTACCTACATCATTTTAAGAATATAATTTTTCGCTTATGCAATAGATAATTTATACTTTTTGAAGGCTGCTCGATTTCAGACACCATTTTGTTTAGTATCTTTAAGTAAACAATGGCGGTAGGAAGCATAAGCTAAAGTTTGAGCACCCAGGGCAAAATTTTAAGTTTGTTGCCCCCAAAAATTATGGTACATACTTTATTCGTTAGTTAAACACTAATAAATAGTACTTTACTCTTATAAACAATTAGTAACTAAATATAGGTAATTAATTGCTAGGTCTTCGTATTTCATATTAGAATAAAACAAATAATAACTAGTACTTAATATATATAATTTTTAATACAAAATTACTATAGTTCTTTAAAAAATGCCTATAATACATTAAAGGTACACAACAATTATCTATGATATTTAAATAGGTATTACAAATCAAAATCTATATAGTTTTTTGAATAAGACTATTCGTTTTTGTAACATTTATTAGATACAATTGTTTAAAGATTCTCATTATTGGCTTTGGCAACCATTTTTGTTTCAATTGTTGTCATGGTTGGCCATGATGGTTTTTAATTGTTAGCGTATTGATGATGGTATGTCAGCCATTATTAATTTTTAATTGTTGTTATTATTGGTCATTTTGATTTTTAATTGTTGCCATTATCGGGTAATATGATGATTGCTAATTGTTAACTGCTTGAAATTAGGTACTTATAAACTATATAATTTAGAGTGCATTTTAATAGACTTATAAACTAAAACTTTTATTTTTGTATAGGTAAACGCGAAGTCGCTTATTATATCCCTTTATAGGCGCGTTCAGTTTCTTGGCCAGGACACTGTTAGCAACAAATGACAATTTTAATTTTTTTTGGACATAGGTACCTAATACCTAATAGACTTGTTGTCTTTTAATGTATTGTAAAAAATATAAGTACGTGGAAGGGAATAAAGGAACTATACTTAATAATTTATTAGGTACCTACTTCAATAATAAAAAAATAATAAAACGAAAAAGGTACACATGTTTGTTTCAAAATAAATAAAATAGTTAAGAAAAAAAAATTGAAAAAAAAAAATGTCAGACCTGTTACTAAAATGTGTACGTAAATGGCACATGAGACTCTTTCTGTGCACTACATTTCATTAGGAACTTCACTTTATGGATAAATAAGTTTATCTTTGAAATCAAAACAAAAAATTTTTTTAGTTTTCTTATGAAAAAAGCAAAGAACACACAGAACGCTGGATTTTGAATCACTCACACGACTTCTCTTATTCTTCTTCTTTCGATCAATGAATCTCAACAGTTTCGTTCACATAGGTACTGTAACTTCCTGTTCTCATTATAATTCTACTATCGAACATTAGGTGTCTTGTCCACTGTTACCCTGTAACTTTTAGTGGAATACTTTACAACAGATCCCAACAAAAACAAATATTTATATTCATATTCACACTTTTCGCTATTTAGTAACACAAAAATTTTGATACAAGTACCTAATTAAACTTTAATATTAAATACTATAGCGTACTTTATAATAATATTGAACATGGTATTAGATTCAGTAGTGAGAGCAAGAGAGCAGTTGCACCCCTTAAGCCCTAATGAGCATTAAAAGTCACGCGTCAATAGAAACCTTTCCGTGCCTATGATGAGAAAATTGTATTTAAAAATATTTACAATTATAAGAGATTGTAAATACTATTTTATGGTCCATTTAAATTGAAAAAATTACTTCATCCATTTAGGTTTTTAATTTGGCACCCCTCTTAGTACCTCAATATAGTGATTAAAAACAATAACTTGTTATCATAAATAGGTGAAGATTTTTATGAATTATAGGTAAAAAATGAATTAAACAAAGATTTATTTCATAAAATTTAAATAATAAATACAATATTTGATGTAGTGATGCTTCTAAAAATTAGCAATAAAAAAGTGGACATTAAAGCTAAATAATGAAAATAAAATACATTTATGTACCTACGTATATTATTTTTATTGATTTGCCGCGGTAAAAAAAATGTTTGGATATGGGTATAATTTTTTTGTGGTAACCCTTTTCTGTTAGAGCAATGGACACAGGCCTCAAATGCCCTTATGTAAATTCTGTCCTGGGAATGGGTACCCTCTGGGTGCTTGAGGCCCTTGTATACTACATAAATTGTAACGATTGAGCGGTAGGATAATTATGAAACATTATAGAAATACGTAAGTCAAGGAAGGAACATGCTTTTTTAATGTTTCAAATAAGTTTAAATAACTCTACATTTGTTTCGGCAGGTTGGTGTCTTTATCAAGAGTATAACGATAAATACTAAAGTTTCAGAGTGAAACAAAGTTCTTATATATCATATCATTAACATAACAATATGACAAATATATAAACACAAACAAATATCGTTATACTCTTGATAAAGGCACTAACCTGCCGAAACATATATGTAGAGTTAATTAAACTTATTTGAAACATTAAAAAAAGCATTTTCCTTCCTTGACTTACATACTTGTATACTACACCGTATTACAGCTATTCACCTCCCATATATTTTGATTAGGCTTTTGCCTTATTATTGTATGCGTCTTTTTCGATAAAATATGTAAATAGGGAATGTACCGTTTTTCAAAGTAAGCTTGTCCATTTATTACTGCGCTTAAAAAGGGCTTTTATTTGTATATTTATATTTGATTTTTCTTTACTATAATTAAATGGTTTGTCGATTTCTCTTATAGAATTCTCCTCGAAGTTTATCATCAGATGTAAATGTAAGTTGAAGTCTCGTCATTTTCAGAGTGTATTTATCCGTATTAGTTTGTTTTAAAGGGATTATGCAAAAATTTGTGTAATTAGGTACATTAATAATACATATAAAGAACAGGTAAGAACGATATTAAAACTACCTATGATGTGGTCCACATCTTATGGTCTTGATGAATAATTATTAAGAAGGTATTTATTTGTTTCTTCCGGACATCTATAGGCATGTCGTAAACAAATAATAAAAATTGAGTTTCGATGAAGTTTTTACGATATTTGGACAATTCATGGAAAGAAAATGAAAGATAGAAAAAAGATATGACCACGACAACACTTTTTGTATTATTAGTCCGGTCAATTTAGACATTCGCAGCTACATAAATTCCCACCAAGCTGAAAATCAGTAAGATTGTTTAAAATATGATTAAAAATAAAATTTTAAAGTTCCCCATCTTTCCCCTGTATGGAAAAAATTTTATTCAAGGTCAAAGGTAAAAAAAATGAATTTCGCGATTTTCAGCAAAACGGTAAGTTTTATCATAAAAATACTTCAGACAAAAATTGTAGATCATAAAATTATCTATAAAATATATATTGATATTTTTTTTCCTAAGAGCCACCGTTTCTGAGATATCAGGTTAAATGAAACCCAGTCCCTTATTTTATACGCCAGTGTAACCTCGAGACAACATCTGTCTCCTGTTCAATTGTATGCGTGGCTAGGGTCTTATACCTGCTTTATGTCAGTGTGCCCAATAAATGAAATAATGTTAGTCATAGGTTAGCCAGATTAGGGGATTTTCCCCAAAAAATAGGGGATTTTTTTTCCTTTGGGGTATTTTTTGGGGATATATATTTTCAGGAGAATTCATCTGGGGAAAAATTTTCCTCTACAATATTTTTTCTATTTGCACTAAATATTTTCTAGTTCTTGGGGATTTATTTGTCACATAGCTTATTTTGGGATATTTTAGAGATACATATTTTATAGATAATTTTATGATCTACAATTTTTGTCTGGGGTAATTTTATGATAAAACTTACCGTTTTGCTGAAAATCGCGAAAAACTCATTTTTTTTACCTTTAACCTTGAATAAATTTATTTCCATACAGGGGAAAAATGGGGAACTTTCAAATTTTATTTTTAATCATATTTTAAACAATCTCACTGATTTTCAGCTTGGTGGGAGTTTATGTAGCTTTACTCTTATTTTTTGGTCTAATTTGACCGGACTATTATGATATCAAGCAATTAAATAAAACAATTTTTTGGTTAAGTTATCAAACTCAGGGAGTGGCTTTTACACCCTCCTTCTGAAAGTAAGATTATTTAGAAATTTCTTAATCCTCCATTCACCTTTGAGACCTTTACTTAATTAATGAATGGTCCCTAGATTTCCACCGAAGAAACAATGAGGAACTTGCGTTTCTATTACTCGTTACCAAGAGTGTTTAACAAAATTCCTCAAAACTTTCTCCTTGTTACGCTAAAAAATGTCAAAAAAATAAAAAGGAATCGGCAACATGGAGAACAAATGATGTGATTTATGTTTCTTCTTCACCCACCCCCTACTATCGTTATTTATTTATAAAACAATCAGAAAGTTTATGTAATGTTCCTTGAAAGTTTGCACTTACTGTAACATGGGAAAACATCAGACAACGAAAGTTCCTCAATATTTCTCCAGTGGAAACCTAGTTTCACGAAAATCTTGGAAATAATTTTACATATTTTATTCATACACTTCCTTTGATAAAAAACTATTATTTTCAGATATTAAACATAGTTACCTACCGATTATTATAGTTTTAGAAATTTAAATGTAAAAAAAAAATATTTTCATGATTGAATTGCTTACTTCCCTTAATTACTTTAACCCAGATATCACTCACAAAGTAGTCTTGTTATGATCTTGTCCTACCATAATATCATGGGTTGATTAATCATACTGTATCTTTTTTTCTTTAATGAAATGGCAACATTCAATTATCATTTCAATATCCCATCTGATAAATTTTGACTCTTGAACAAATTTTTGTTTTTATCATCAGTTTATTTTAATTCAGCTTTTACCTTCTTAGATATAAAATTATTTGTACATTGCAAGGATGTTTACAAATTTTATAAATAGATTATATTTAGACCGGTGATGTCCTGATGAAGCTTATCACTCGTGCTAGCGAAACGTTAGGAAGCAATTCAAACTGATGATGGCCTTTAGACCCGAATCAGGACATCACCAGTCCATCAACTTCCAGATTCGGTTTATGTTCCTTGAATTTTCACAATAAAGTTGGAAATACAACAACGAAAGTGCTAATAAGTAGAGGGAGTCCCCCAGTACCGAACGCTTAAAACAGTTTGTTGCGATTTGATGTGAAACTACAGCTTCTGGTCAGTGATGGTAAAACCCTTCATGGTAAATTAATACCGTGAAGCCAATTCTTTTGTTTTATTAAAAAAGGCAATTTTATTTTAATAATTTATTGTTTAAAATAATTACAACGAAAACTGGACAACAACAACTACACTATGCTATGAAAACTGTTAAACTGCTGGCTAAAACCTAAATATATTTGGGTGGAGGTAGTTGGCCGAAAGTCGAAGGGTAGCGATAAAGGGAACAATTATGTTTAATTGACCCAAGGCATGGTGTACGTGAACAATAATAAATAGTACATTCTTCTGATAAAATTTAATCGTGCAACTCAGTACACGTGAAAGAAGTGAAACTTCTTTGGCGATTTCTATACCTTTATAACGAATAAGTAATGTTTGGTGAAAGGAAGAGAGAGTACGAGAATTTTCAGGATTTATGTTTTAAAAATGAAAACACATACATACATCAAATTGTTTTCGCCTCCGTTTATTTTTCCAAGTGCTTAAGAAACCGTAAACTATCAATAACTACAAGAAATTAAAATTAATACATAATAATACCCACTCTTAAATAAATAGTAATTGTTGTTAAATAAACATTTACTGTAATACACTTACTGTAATATAACTGCTATGAGATGCCGGTCACTAACAGTTGACTGTAATACCGATATGCGCTTGCGCGCCTTTCTATTGTCATAGCTTCGCGAGACGAATCGTTACGAAATGTGTCGTTTCATGGCCTTGAGATTTTACTCTCATCGCGCCCAAAGAAGTTTCGCTTCAAAAAAAAATAATAATACTTATTACGTTTTATTTAAATTTTTAATGTTTTCGTAGACATTAAAATAAATCAACAAAGAAAAATATTACATATTGTTTAACTACTTGCTCAAGGTAGAAATTGGCTTAGTTTTTGCTTTACTTGGTATTCGGCACCTAGTACCGGACAAATTTAAATTCGAACCCATAAGACCGGTCAGGGCCGGGCACATGTAGGTCACATAGTATATCTTTCTCAAACTGCTCATTTCTAACCTTTTTTATTTATATCTATTATTTTCATCTTCAAATGTTGTTCTACCATATAAATTATTTTTATCAACCAAAATGATAAATAAAAAATAATGAATGTGTTGTAAGTGTGTGGGGGGATGAGATATATGACAGAAAGATGATAATAAAAAAAAATTGCAAATAATGTTCTTGGTAGGAACACCCTAACCACCTAGCGGTATGAAATATACTTTACACAACTTCTGTATGTAACTCGCCCCTTAGAGGGGTGTTTCCTATATGGTCGTGTAGGGTAGGGTGAGAGGAACACTTTGGTGGGGGTTAGGGTTGCAGAAATCCAGGGAGTCAAAAGTTATGGGGGGTCAAAGTTGCCTATATCGAGCTATTAAGGTGCATGCACTACCAAGAGGGTTTTGCTTAGGTTACGGCATGAAATGGTTTGGTTAGGTTAGGTTAGGTCGGCGACACTTCTGACCTTCATATATGTGCTCCTTACACCGAAGCTATGAAAGTAGATGCTCCGTTTCTTCTGTCCTTCTTTTCTTTCTGCAAGTAATTCTGAAGAATTACTACGTAACTAAATTGGAGATCAACAAGAGATCAGAAAAGCTTAACGAATATATATATATATATATTCCTTTGAGTTTTTTCCCTTGTTCTTTATTTGATGTGAAGATTGTATTTAACAGCATACGTTTTTTATAAGTATATATCATAAGCGTTTGCCAAAAATAAATATTGTAAATTACTAGTTGGCAAATGACAATTTCTACATCATACATTTTTTTTGGACAGTTTTGAAAGGTACCGTTTAAAATTGTTGTGATGGATTATTAAAGATTTTTTATCGCGTACATCGAATAAAAAATTGTTTTCTATTATTGAAGTTCGCGATGTTCAAGAGTTATCTCCATAAATGGTTGCAAAATTGCACTAAGATTGTGGAAACATTATATACAAGACAGCAAATTGACGCAGGAGAATTCCGCGACGATTTTAGTAAAAACTTGAATATAAACATCTTTAAAGCTTGCAGCGATACAAGCGTACTTACGTACCACGTTAATGTGACAAGCCTCCAAGACTCCAAAGACGAACAGACATCCGATTATCTTATCAGGAGGTGCAGCTCACAAACTTGCCTTCACAAGCAGAGCAGTAAAGATTGTACTGAAAATATATCTTTCGTTAAATTAGAAGGAAAAATGGCGGAAGAACATTTAGGCGTAACCAATAAATTGAAAGCCACAATTCCGGTTCATTCCGGTGGCGAATTTGGGTATGGCAAAATTTTGGACATTTCTTCGAAAGAAGGTAACGAGTTTATCATTTTGGATAAACTGGGAAGGGAAATGAGGTGCAAAATAAATAACGAAGAGGACTTAAAATATTTGACGGAAATATTGAATAACAAGGATGATTTTATTAAGTTTATTGAAGCCCACACGAAAGGAACACAAGGAAAGAAGACCAATAAAGAAGGTGAAATTCTAGACGATAATTCAGAAGTTGATTTTGAAGATGCCAGAAGCGATTGGAGCGACAAAAAAGACAAAACGCTCGATTCCTTTTCTGACTTGAGAAGCTTTGTGACAGTTGTCAATGAAACAAGATCATCTACATTCGATGAAACGGAGGATTATGATATTCAAATATTAGGGGATGACTGCGTACTCAATTTCCTCAAAGCCAATTTAGCCTTAACCGACCATAAAATAATTTACATATCACGAGAACGACAATCACCAGGAAGACAACAACAACATCGATGTGAAATTGGCGAGGATTATAAAATGTTATTTGTTCTACTACCACAAAGCAAACAGTGTTCAAATATATCGCTAGACAACAGAAATTCACCACATACAGTGGACAGCTGTATCATGGAAGGAACTAGTAACTGTTCCACAAACAGTAATTTACGAAGAAGCTCTAGTTTTACAAAAACAACAGAAGCCATTGAAAATTCACATTCAGGAAAGAAAAATAAACCTGTTGAAATTATTTTAAGCAAGAAACCAGCAATTCAAAGGCTAAATTCAGCGAAGAGATCGTGGTGTACCAACACAGCATCAACATCAAGTTACTATTCTACATTATTACAAAAGAAGAAGAGCAACGCTAGTGAAATAAAATTAACTCCAAGAATTAGCATTCAGAATGTCGACCCTAGAACGAAGAACAGTTATTCAACTAAATACGTTAAGCAAGACAAGAAAATCCCTGTTTCATACAATTCTCATGAAGAAAATGTAAAGGAAGTTCAGGTCAAAAAACTTCCCCCAAAGAGTAATTTAATTTCCAAACGTCACAATTGTTGTCCATCACCAATTGTAGAATTGGATAGACAGAAAATGAATTTTACTTCCAAAAAGAAACCCGTATCCCCAAAACCATCCCCATCTGAACCTGTAGAGAAAACTCAAAAATCTATTTTGCAACCATTAAAACCTTTACTAAGTAGAGCTACATCTACATCAATAAAAACTAAGAACACCAGTATTTCTAAAATACCTAGTACCCATAGCAAAGGAAGAACATCTGTAACATCGACAAAAAATGATGCCAACAAACCTATTATTAAAAATGAAGTTAAGAAAGATATTCAAAGTATAATATCCCGTATACCAATATTTATAGAGAAAAGGAAGGCAAGTATTGAAAAACTGGAACAGTTTCAATCATATACTGTGAAGTTTTTAGATCAAAATACTACAAAACAAAATACCGACTCGTTGATCCAGCCTTTGATGAGTGACAGTCAAATCGTCGCAGTTTCTGAAAAGTTTCACAAGATTATCTTGAACCATCCACCAAAAGGAAACTTGGAGAAGTTGTTACAACTTTTGAATCACATACGATTACTGATAAAAATAGACAACAGGATTGAGAAGTAAGTACAGTTAATGTGTACCATAAATTGCGTCTATTTATTTTACAAATTTTGTATTTTACTTATCAAAGGTACAATGATATTAACGAAGTTTCCAAATATGGCACAGAAATGGAGACAACTTTGCTCCCGAGTAGGAAACACCTAACACGTTACATCTACAAAGTAAGGTTCTTTTGATTTTTATACGTATTTCATCCATAGAAGCCCAAAAAATTTCGAATTAACGGGAGAGGAATGAAAGCAAAAATCTTTCGCGAATGTCGTAAGTTACATCTTCACAGTAATATAAAGGCGTCTAATCGGCTGGAGCGGTTTTAATAAAATTTGATATGGAGTTAGCTGACACACTGAATTTACTGCGGGGAAAATATCTTATTCCCATGGGAAAATCGATGAAAATTAATTCGCGGAATATTATAAATGCAAAAGTAACCGATTTAAGTGAAATTTAGTACAGAGACAGTCTAGAGCCTGAGAAAGGACATAGGCTACTTTCTAATGCGAAAAAAAGAGTTGTAAGGGGTTGAAATAGGAAAGTTGGTTCGGAAATTCCGTAATTTTTAAAGATAGAAGCCTGTGTGTTACGCAATCGCGCCCAAACTACTGAACCGATTTAAATGAGAATTTGGTACAGATAGATAAGTAAGTGGATATAAAGCTAGAGGCTTGAAACTTATTTTTTAGGCTTTTGATTAGATATAAATACGACATTTAAAGTTTGTAAAAATTTTACCCTAAAGGGGGCAAAAAAAAAAGGAATGAAAGTTTTTGTGTAATGACGTCGGCAAAAAGGCTTTCGGCCCAGAAAATAGAAATATTGAAGAAAACAATTTTAAATGCTGCCGAGTCACAGTCACTATTCCACGCGGACCAAGTCGCGGGCATAGCTAGTGATTGCATAATCCGCACCAACTAGGATCCGCACCCACTCTAATCTGAGCATATGCATTTGTAGTCCGAATAACTAAATTCTAAGACTTAAACTTTCAATACTGCCCTTTGAATGAAACCTATCAAAACAAGGAAAAGAAAGAAAACAAATAAGTTTCACGAAAGATTTTAATTGCCTCGGCAATATTGTTTCGGGCGTTGCGACCATTGTATAGAGTATACAAAATATTACTAAATGTATAAAATTTGTTTATTATTATTATTACAATATATACTTCTTACAAGCAATGGGGGAAGGGTCAAAGGGTGGGGGGAGTTAGAAGTTACAACTTATACAAAATGAAAAGGGATTTGCCAGAAATTAATTTTAATTGGTTATTAATTAGATCATTGTGAACAGATTTTCTAATTTCAAGTTTTCCAAGAAAGATAGTTTTCTGTTTTTTGGGACGTTTCCATGTGAAATTTTAACCTTATCCATGTCTAAACGATGTTTTTAATAATGCAGTGTTCAGCAAGACCATATTTTCAGCTTTTTTGTTTATGTAATAGAATCGGCCTTTACATGATGAAAGCTAATCACAGTAGAATGCACGACAATTGTTTCGCTATCACAGTAGCTTCTTCAGGTAATGGTACAATGTTCTGATGGTTAAGTTTTTATATTTGTTACATTACAGCAGTGGGGGAAAGGAAGAATTAATACTACCCAATTTAATATATTTAATCGAGAATTATATGTATTTAAGTTAATATTAATTAGTTATATATAAAAAGTTTTTGAAATTGTGACAAAATTTCCTATATATGCGGTAGTATTAATTATACATACTTATATAAGGTTTTTTAAAAAATTGTCAAAAAATTTCTTGTAAATTAGATAGTATTAATTCTTCCATTCCCCCACTGCTGTAACGTAACAAATATATAAACTCAACCCTCAGAACATTGTACCATTAGGTACTTAAAGAAGCTACTGTGATAGCGAAACAATTGTCGTGCATTAAATAATTTTGTGAAAGTGTTTTTTTGTTTATAGCAAAACTATTTTCAGAGACGCGTTGTATTAAGTAAAGGTTACCTACACCTAAATTTATCAAAAAAGCTAACATATAAAAATTAGGATTATATTTAGAATTAATTTTAAATTCCTTTAAAGTACCTGATAGTTTAAAATTAGATTCCGCCAAACACTCATTAGCTTCTGATTTAACCAAGACTTATAAGAATTTGATATCCTCAAAATTCCACAAATCGCTTTCTAAGTTAGATAACATAAAATTTATTTAAAAGATAAATGCAAAAAGAACAACGTCATTATATGCAAAACCGATAAAAGCAACGTCGTCGTAATTTTAGACCATAATCTAACTTATTGTCGGTTGAAACATTTTGTTTATTACATAAGGATCTTACCATTTCCTTTCAGAAATCAGTATACATTTTTTATTTCAGACAACCATTGGTTTAAAACAGAAATCATCATTTAAATTTAAATCCCTTGGCTCCTATGTTATATGGTCTCCTTAAAATCCACAAAAGGAATACACCCATTAAACTAATGTAACCGCACCTGCTCATAATCTTCTTATCTAAATTTGTCAATTAGGCATATCTTAACATAAAATATTAACTGTTTTCCATTAGGTAGACATGGATAAAGTTAAAATTTTACATGCAAACATCCCAAAACTATCTCTTTTTCAAAACTTGGAAATTAGAAAAGCTGTTCACAATGATTGTAATCTAGTTAATAACCAATTAAAATTAGTGTCTCAAAAATCCCCTTTGATATTGTATAGATACATTGTAACCTCTACACCCATCCCGTTCCTTGTAATGAGTATATATTGTTGAAACACATTTTATACATAAGCAATATTTTGTACACTCTCAACGACCGAAACAATATTGTCGCGGTAATTAAAATGTTTCGTGAAACTTATTTGTTGTCTTTCTTCTTCATAAATTATAAGAATTGCTCATACAGAATAAATAGAATCAAATGAAGCACCACTTTGCTGTGTCACTCAATTATTATCACATCATTGAAAACCATAAATTTGATAATATTATAACACCAATGCATTACATAAATAAAGGTAAAAAACTAGATAATCTAGAGTCATTAGAAATTTTTAGAAACAATAAATTAGAAAACGTCAATTTACTAAATGATCAGATAGACATTAAATACACACCACTTTTCAAATGTGTAATCCTAAAAAATTAGCAATTAACCCCCCTCCCTCCGTTTAAGTTGTATTGTAGGTATAAATTAAGGTGTAAGTAACATTAGCAACCATTGTTGATAATGACTTTGTAAGTCGAAACCGGTCCAGTCAGAAATAAATAATAATTGAGTGACACTGCAAAGTTGTGTTTTATTTAATTTTATTCATCCTGTAATTATGGATTGTCACAGAGTTAAAACCATAACTATAGAGTTTTTTAAGAACTGCTCATAATTTGGAAGCTTATTTTCGGTCAAATTCTGAAAGCCTGATTCATTTAAACACGTTAGGTTCCTTTTGACAAAATTTTTAGTCAGAACGTTTTTTGACAATCCAGAACCATTAATTTTTTCCCAATCTACCTAGAAAGGTTTAAAAATCTGTTCGAATAGATTTATTGACGAGTTTTCTGAGACCCCCAAGTTTTTGAGCCTCGTATGGGTCTTATTTTTTTATTTTAAACAATAATTTAAAGGATTTCTCATGATATTTCCAAAATAAGTCATTTGTTGTTGTATCATTGTCTGAATGACTTCTTCATCCTTACCATTGCGATGCAGCCTAGGCTGATTGAAAACATGTTGAGTCAAGAATATCCTCAACATTCTTGGATAGCACCAAAGTACAAATACACTTAGATGCCTGTTGGATTCCTCATTCAAAGTTCAGGTTTCCACTCCATAAAATAAAGTCTAGAACACGTAACATTTTTACTCATAGATGAATATCGAGGTATATGCAGCATAGAGTTTTACTCATATTATTTAAAACATGCTTTACCCTTTCTATTCATATTCTTATTTCACGTACGTGAAAATAGGTTTGTAATTGGATTCCCAAGTATCCAAAGTTTAGTTGTTTAAATTTGAGGTTGCTAAGGTGGTGTACGCGTACTCTGCTCTGGGGAGACGCAGAAAACACTTAGTAAAGTAAGAACATCTTTAACATCGACATTCTTTGAAACACTTTGTCCTCTCGCCTTTCTCAAAAAACAATTTGTAGTTTTTAACTGAGAAATGGTCTATTTTTTCATCTCATTAAAAGTTTTCTTAGTTCTCAACAACACATATACATTTTAAATAATTACTCCGATGTAAAATTTGAAGTTTTAAGTTTCGGGACATGATTAGACACATGCAATCTTCAAGTAAATTTGAGTAACAGTTTGAAATCCTTGTCGTGTTAATGAGGACAACTCCCTCAATCAAGGAGAGTCATCGCTCAGTTAAGATATCTTCTGTCAGGAAGTATTAGAACCACTTTTTATATACATGGGTCGTTTAAAAAGTAAATTAAACGGTTCTAGTATTCCGCTCAATAAAAGCGATAGAGCGACTATATTTTTATTGATTAGTCTCACATCGGTTGTGAATTTTGTGGAGAAGTCGTGAAGTTGAAGTTTAACTGTTTTATTAGTGTTTTACTATAAAGATTTGCGTTTTTGATTGGAAAAATTAAAAAGGCGACGAAAATCTATCAAAAAGATCCGATTCATTGAACGAGAAAATATTGTTGGTTTACAACAATACACGAACTAATTAAGGGGTAGATTTTTGAACATACCTGATATTCACCTGATGTCGCTTATAGTGATCACCACTTTTTTCGCCTTGTAGTGTAAGGCGAAGCATCGGCGTTGGTTTTAGATTAATAAACATTTTATCCCCTTCAACAACTTTGAGTTTTAATTTATTGAGCAATAGGGGTACAACAAGTAATTATATTTCACATTATTATGGAAACCCGTCGTGTTGAAACCTCATTAAGGCGACGTAATAATAAAATTTTGGAATCAAATATAAAATATTTTTGGGTTTAAAATAGGTACCTTTAATTTCAATTTAAATTTGTAATGCATTAAACGTATAATGTATTTCCATGGTTAATCACGTTTTCTATTAGTAAAATTGCTCATCATTATTGGTTTTGGGAATTTGCTTTACTAGTCATTATCTAAATTCATTATCTGATAGCGTCATATTATTTTATTTATTATTTTTAATGAAATAAAAAGTAGATGAAAAGTGTACGAGGCACGTACAAAAAATATTATACATGTATACGTATCTTCATAATTGTTGCTTTACTGCTTAAGCCTTCTGTTTTAATTAATTATACAGTGACACATTTCTGAGGACAAAAGACAATATACTACAAAATTTTCGCAAGTATCAAATTGCTTTGAAGACGTTGCTTGCCTTCTTAATTAATAATAATAATAACTTCAATATGTGCCAATCACCAAGGGTGTGGCAAATATATTATCGAACAATTAATGAAAAAGGTGTGAAAATTTCCCTTACCATTTCTTTCAATTCTTCTTTATAGGCACCTTGAAAAATATACTAATTACTTTATGAGATAGTTTAATACTTAAAAAATATTAAATTTTACACATATAATACGGCCGGCTAAAAATTAACAAATAAAAATAAAAACACACAAAAGTTATAAAACTTTTATTGTAGACCACAATAATATTATTTCACCACACAGTGACTTTCTCAGGTGGAAATTGTCATTTTAATATAGAGTTACAACAATTAACAGCTTCGTCGATTAATTAATTAACAAATATATTATACTACTAATTTAAGGACAGCAATAACATTAAAAAAATCCGACGTTTTTTCAAGTTTTTGCATTGAGGACATATTCTGCCATAATAATTTTTTGATATGACTATAAAACGAAAATATTAAATTTCAAAGAAATCGATGTAATACTTTCTGCAAACTAATTTTGAGATTACTCACATTATTAAGGATAGATCTGGATTAAATTTTTCACCTGTTTTTTCGATTTTATTTTTATTTTTATAGTGTAATTCAAAATTAATTGATGATTATTTTTTTTCTAATTCTTGTGAGTCTAAGACATTAAAAAGTAATATGATCATGATTCTTAAACGAAAAGCCGATTTTTAGGGGAGGAAAGAAAATTTAATTCTTTATTTTTTTAGCCTTTTGAAATATGTCACTCACCAAAATTCGTCAGAAAATGTATTTTATACTCCTTTACACTCAGGAATTTTTTTTTATTTTTTGAAGTGGTGGAACAATATGAAAAAAATTAAACTCATTTTTTTTTCTAAAATCTCGTCTTTTAATTAACTTATATTTTTGTTTTTGTTTAAAAAAATGCATAGAAAATATTTTTTTACTTAAAATTCACAATGACATTGCTTAACAAACATTTTCAATCATATTTGCTACACAATGATTACTTTAGCGTTTATTGCGTCAGCTTGGCGCGTTTTAAAAAACATAGTCTTTAAGTAATAATTGTGTAGCAAATATGATTGAAAATGTTTGATAATCAATGTCGTGAATTTTAAGTAAAAAAATATTTTCTGTGCATTTTTTTAAACAAAAACAAAAATATAAGTTAATTAAAAGGCGAGATTTTAGAAGAAAAAAATGAGTTTTTAATTTTTTTCATATTGTTCCACCACTTCAAAAAATAAAAAAAAAATCCTAAGTGTAAAGGAGTATAAAATACATTTTCTGGCGAATTTTGGTGAGTGACATATTTCAGAAAGCCTAAAGAAATAAAGATTTTAATTTTCTTCATCAATCATGATCATATTAGATACTGTTTCATGTCTTAGACTCATAAGAATTAGAAAAAAAAATAATCGTCAATTATTAATTTTGAATTTCACTATAAAAATAAAAATTAAATTGAAAAAACAGGTTTTTTTGAAAATCTCGAAAACCGTTTGAGTAAAAGAGTTAAAAATTGAGGCGAATTATTTTTATTCAACACTAAATCGATCCCCTGAGTGCGAGTCGAGAAAGCCGCGGGGGCAGATTTCCCATATTAATCCGGCTATACCTTTTAAGAAAGTGTTTATACTTTCGAACCTATTTTAAAAACGAAAACATCCCAGCATTTTTTTAAATAATCGCCACCAAACGATTTTAATAAATTTTATGGATTGATTGCGTGTGAGTTTAAAAATCCAAATACTTACGTATCATGAATCTTATGCCCAAATCTTGCATAATTTGATCATACTATTATAATTGTTAATAGGTTGAAGAAACGGTGATTATTTAAAAAAGTCACATACAAAAAAATAAACAAAATGAATAAGTATTTTTTCACTTATTGTTTGAATAACAATTTTAATATACCTTTTTCAATATATACGGAGCCATTTCATTAAAACTTAGGGATGATATGAAAAGCATCCTATTTAGAACAGGTTTCGTTTGGTCTATTACATGGGTGCCATCCATAAATTACGTCACACAAATTGCAGCATATTTGTTTGAGCTTCCTTCGTCGTTATGAAGTCATACATTTTGCGGTTTTAAATTTCCAAAATTATTTATTTATTACTACATGACCCGGTGAACTTCGTCCCCTACAAAAAATTTGATTGTAACTCATGTAAATTACCGATTTACTAACGTATTAACGTATGGTAATTCATTTTTACACAAAGCAATATATTTATATTAAATTTTCGTTTTAAAAAATTAACAATAAATTAAATATTTTAAAAATTTTACAAAACATATCAGATGAAGCATACAAAATTTAATCATCATATCTTTATGAACATTAACACCATTCTTTCATATTATTTATTTATACCTGTGATACCACATAGTGTTTAGATTCATTTTCCCCTTCTTAACGTGTGACACAATTTATGGGTGGCTCATTTGAAAAAAATATATTTTAAATAGTTGTATTATAACGAAATGCTGATTCAATTTTTCCTTATTTAATTCTATATACGCCTCAAAAAATGGCAAATCTGCAAACAATTCATTAAAAAGGCATGTAATGAAAGCTTCTTGTATATAGATTAGATAATAAAATAATTTAACGATTTTTGGAACCCTCATCCCTGTCATAGGCGAACACATCTGTATACCATCTCTCCATTGTTATGACAAGTTTAAGTTTCTAAAATGATTTATTGTGTTTTTATTAACAAGTTTTTATAGAAACAATAATAAATGAAATATTTTATTTTATTGCTTGTGACGTCACGATTTTATGACTCTCTCTCTCTCTCTCCCTGTCACTAATTATCTTACTTTGTCGATCCCTTTCTTCCTCGTTAAACGCACCAAGTAATTTATGTGTGCCTTTTTTTAAAATACCTCTCAAAAACAATTGTTACACGGAATTTTGATTTAATTTCCTAATCACCCCCAAAAATTAGTTAAATCGAAAAAATCATTCTTTGTAAAAATTCTTTATGAAAACGAGTCAAAGCAATTAGGAAAGCCTCCTTGTATATATAAGGTACATAATAAATTAACTGTCACACCTCGTAGCTTTTATCCACGCTACAAATCGTTATCAGACTTTTATGACCTTTTTATCCCTTCCTCTCAGTCATCGTTATTACACACTCCTGTACCTCTAATATATGCACAATACCTGTGTCCTAAGTCCGATATTTTCCAGTCCATTCGCGCCATTGCTCCTCCTAAACCTCATTTCCTTCCGGTCGTGTACGATAGCGGTCACAATCAAACTCTAATTCCATTTCTACGTCTACTCGTCGTTCAGTTAGTTATCTTTGAACGGTTCGTTAGTTCGTTTATCACAACACGCGGTACTATAACCAAGTATGCCGACTGTGAAAGAAGTTGCCAATTATGATCTCGAACACGCTGCCTTATCATCAGGAAAATTTCGACTAAAACGTAACAAAATCGTCCCGGAAGATGATGCAGGATCCCATTATAAAAGTTATTATCGGTCCTTTTACTTGTTTGGGAACGACAGGGACGCGAGTCCGCCGTTGAACGATCTCGGCGATGTTTCGCGAAAATTGATAAAAAATTTAAGAAGAATCAAAATACATGGAGATTTTGAAAGCGACGAAAATGAAAACGAAGATGAAATGTACAAAGATGACGATGTTCGTAACGTAGAGTGTACACCGGTTATTGATGTAAACTTTGATAAGGAGCCTACTGATGATGTTGACAAAAAATTAGAATATACAACGGAGTTTCAGAGGTTGAATTTGCGCAATTCCATTCACAAAAAAATTTTTAAGGTACCTACCTATTTAATTTATTTTTTGGGAGTTACAGTGAGAAAAATGTTAGTTTTACTTTTTTTCTTCAACAAAGTTATTATGACCTACAAATACAGGTGTGACTAAATTTGGTTTGTGTAAGGAAAAAACTTAAATGAAACAAAAAACATAAAACCTAATCAGAAACGACAAAGTTTTTGTTATCATAATTTTAATAGTTATTTAGTAGGTATGTATTTCAGTTTACCTCTAATAAAACTTTATAGACTTAAATAAAGTGGATGACTCGTTTAAATGAATGCTCAGAGGTAACAATGTGAAAAAGGGTAGTTTTGTATATAAAATAATAAATTAGACATTAGCTGAGCAACAAAATATGCAAATATTTAATAAAGCAAAATGTAGGCACTAAATATTCATTCATTGCAGTTTTAGTTACTTTATCTGCTTTCTTTCTTATCTGTTATCATTTTACCACATAAAATTTGTTGTTTTTTATAATCTATTCAACGTTTTTTATTGGATGATGAATTGTCTTTCAAGTCGTCGTTAGAGTTTTAGTTTTAGCTTTTTAAGAATAACTCAAAAATGGAGCAAAATTCTGAAGCAGTAAAATCAACACATTTTTGTGAGGAATAAAAGTATGCATCGAAATAGCTTAATTAAGTTTTTTATTAGATATACCTAATTATTTTTTCACGAAAATTTCTAAAAAAAAAAATAAACAAACCATTTTAAATTGTATTTCAGGAGTAAGAAAAATATCGGTGTAAAAGATAGGTAATTTTGAATGGTGGTATCTCGGTCACTTTTTATCCAACAAGAATTTTCGATCAGCATAAATAAATTTTATTTTCTATAAAATAGTGTCTACATATATCTCGGCATAAAAAAGTGTTTAAATGCTAAAAACTAAAACAGAAACAAACAAAAAACGTTTTCTCATTTTGCATTTGCTTTTTGAAATTTTCTTGAACATATTAATTTTGACAAAAAAATTAAATGAGCCACAAGCTATAGCTTTTCCCCACAAAAGAGTTCTGATTGAGGATTTCTGCACTTTGATTAAAAAACTCAAGAGGATGCAGTTCCCAAAGTTGTGTCCCCTGATTTAATAGTACTCTGTGGATGTCCAAAAAGTTGACTAGACAATTTTGGAATTTAAAAGAAAAAAAAATTTGCCAAAATGTGCTATTATGTGCTACGTAAAAAAAAATTACTCTCAAAAAACTTAACTTTTATGACTAGGTCCTTTTTATGATGTTTAGTTAGCTCCACAACATTATTTTATTAAAACCAAACCAATTGTGTTGTAATGTGCTTAAGATGTGCTATCATGTGCCATTAAAAAAAAAATATTTACTTGAAAAATTTAATTTTTATTGAGACATCCTTTTTGTGATATTTAGTTAGCTCCGCAAAATCACTTTATCAAAACTAAACATATAGTGCTGTAATGAGCCCGCCATGTGCTGTTATGTGCCAATGTGAAAAAAAATATTTGAATAAAAAGTTTAGATTTTACTTAATAATTACTAATCTTCTATTCTAAGATATATATATATAACACATAAATGAGCAAAAATTTCAGTCTCTTTGTCTATGTATTGTGATAACACTAAAACGGTATTATATGAAAAGTTTATTCCCTACACTAATAGAAAAATATCATTAAATATAAAAAGTTACTATTAACAATAAAAAAAGGTTTAATTACACTTTGTATTGATATTATTAATAATAATACAAATTTTATAGTATACAATACATTCTATACAATCGTAAACTAATGAAAAGTACAGGTACTTATTTGTGTGTATATGTGTTGCATAACATGTAAAAGAATGTATGGTGATGTTTCATGAACAATATGCGAATACTATGTTAAGCATATTATTATGCTATTTAATCGTACCACATGTATCGATGCGTAGAGAAAGTATTAATGAAGACTTAACATTTTACGAAAAATCTAAACTTTTTATTGAAATATTTTTTTTTTCACATTGGCACATAACCGCACATGGCGGGCACATTACAGCACTGTATGCTTAGTTTTTATAAAGTGATTTTGCGGAGCTAACTAAATATCACAAAAAGGATGTCTCAACAAAAATTCAATTTTTCAAGTAGATATTTTTTTTTTAATGGCACATGATAGCACATCTTGAGCACAACACAATTGGTTTGGTTTTAATGAAATGATGTTGTGGAGCTAACTAAACATCATAAAAAGGACCTAGTCATAAAAGTTAGGTTTTTTGAATAATTTTTTTTTACATAGCACATAAAAGCACATTTTGGCACATTTTTTTTCTTATAAATTCCAAAATTGTTGAGTCAACTTTTTAGACATACTCTGTGGTTGTTTTATCATTAATAATGGCTTGAAATCAGTAGTTTCTTGTTGTAAAGCTGTCGAAGACATCAATAGATTATAAGAGACGTAAAATAATTAATTAAACTTCCTTCTTCCTGCTTCTAGAGATGAGCTTGTGGGTCGAAACTAGTTTGTTAAAAATTTAATTAATTTAAATGAGTGTTGTTCTATTTAAAAATGTCGAAGATCAACTTTGATATAGTCAATTCTTTTAAGATAAAGGTGGTTTACGTGTAAGAATTAGCTATTTTTACATTGAAACCCCTTAAGAGCTCTACAAAGGGCTGATACTTTTTATAATGAGATATTATAAAAGGATTTTATTTTTTGAAGTAGATACTTATAATAAGAAAATGAAATTCATAAAATCAAATTCACTTGAGTACTAGCTGTACACCTACTACTAATGTAGGTAGGTCTTCCATTGAGAAATCTGTACGATTAATTTTTTTATTTAGGTTTTTAATGTGAATGTGTAAAGTATGATAATAGAGTAATTTTATTACATTAGCGAGTATTACTAACTAATTCTAATTGCTGCTGATACATAAATTGGCATTGAAAACGTTATTCCATAATTAATAACATTAAATTTTATTGCAGATAAGTCGCTTTTTGTTATTACCGCTTTGAGATAATGAGACATTAAAAATAAAAATACCAAGCAAATTAACGCAGTTTATGATTAACTATATCTACTACTACTTAATAAAAATGAAATAAAACTTAATTATTTGTTTTTGGCTTGGCCAAAATCTGGTTATTTTTCATGTACCTTTTTCATGTTTCTGCGGTGTTCCTTTGTCCATTTGTACCTATGGCAAGGCCTGCTAAAAAAGGCCATATTTGCTAATAAAATTGCAATATTAAGGGAACAATTACAATAATGAACTTTAATTAACAAAGGTGACCTCCTTTGGCGCATGAACTAAGGAACACTGCTTAATTATTTGTATTTTGACTTAAGCTTCTTTACAAGTATTTGCAACTTAATCGTAAATTTAAAATTGGATTTGTATGTTAATATTTTTAGGGGGAAAGTATTAGCAGAGATATTTAGTAAAAGTTAATTGTAAAGATTTAATTATTCATTCAAGAGCACATTTGGGTTCTTCTATTTTTTTTTTAGTACATGTAATAAGGAAAGGCAATAATTTGAGTCGAGTGACGTTTCCTTTATTTTATTCATATTGATTTATTAATCAAAGAAATATTTTGTTTGACTCCTTAAGATCACAAGGTTACGGTATGTAAATATAAGACTGACGAAGTGAGTGTTGTTGTCGTCTTGTTATTCCCTTATACATAATCTTTCACACAATCCAGGTCCGTTAGGGCTCGTAGGTATATATGGTAATAGAAGTAAATAATATATAATATATTAAAAGTCGTAGATCCCAAACTGGAATTAAAGATGTGCAAGTTAATGACAATTAAGATGTAGATCCCGAAGTAGAAAAAATATAAGCCAGGCCCCCAAGTGGGAATGACCCTTAGAAATAGTATTTAAGTGTATTATGTATTTCGATATGTTTTTTTATAAATAATTATTATTTAAAGCAGACTTGATGACATTAGTGTTGTGGTACTTTGTAGCTTAGAGTTGAAAGTTAATAATTTTCTATGACGATGGCCTAAAATTCGAATAAAAATTAAATAATATTAATTTTAATAATTATTGCTGTTGATGTTATCATCATATTTTTTTGTATTCTGAACTAGGTATACTCTTCGATTTGAATAAAAATAAAGGGCTGTTTGTTACTAATAGATACATATTTAGAGATGTGAGATGCTTTAATTTTCGAGAATGCGTTTTGCTCAAAGTCTGAAGAGGCGAACTTTTGAGAAAATGTAATCTGACATGGACAAACGCTAACATTATTTCGTTACGATACAAAATTCATTGCTTAAATATGAACATTAATTTATGTCTATGTTTATAGTTTTAATTTTCAGAGTAATAGAGAACGTTAGATGGATCACAAATAATACAAAATGCCTGAAAAAAATGATCCCTTTATCCCTTTAATAGGTGTCATATAATTGTTTAATTAAGGAAAGTAACCTATTAATTGTAACAAATATGGTACATTCAATTAGATAACAGAACACTTGTTTTCTAATGGTGCAAGCTAATTATTAGTAACTATTTATTGTTAATTAATTAAGGTTATTACTGAGATACATATGCTAATCATTCTCCCAGGTCCGTATTTAATTCATCAACGTTGCTAATTTAATTATTACCTTGGTAGTACTCAGGGAATCAATAATTACATGTAAGCCATATCTTTTCGGATAATGAAGATCAACACAAATATTTTCATTGCTTTCCCAACATTTTTAATAAAAATTACATCAAAATATTAGTTTATACTACCTACAGAATAATTTTAAAAATATTTGTACACACTAAAGGTAAAATTTTAATCGACCATATAAAATGCTAAGGACAATCCCCTCCACAAGATTTGTAGTAAAATATGGTTTATCACAATGCCAAATACTAGAATCTATGTACTCCCCTACCTTTCTAAAAGAACTCCCCTGCGTGCTACACCCACACCCCTTTCTCAATCCAAGATATTTACTGAAACTGCGCGATCAATATAGGGTAATGCAAGTATGTTATAATCGAGTCGAGATCAACTCTACCAATGTTCCATACATTTGAAATCCATGATTATGATAATGTCCCTTTGGTCGATTAAATTTTTACTTCGCCGATGTAGACGAGAGACAGATATATCCTTCTTTGTTCAAAAATGTCAATACATTTTTTTTATATAAATGTTTTAAGGATAGTCACCATCATGTCTTTTTATCATTTATTTTTCTTTAGTTCGGTGAACGTGGATCTGGATTTAGATCCAAAAGTGAAGTTCAAGATTTCTACTCCCTTCGGGACGAGCATGTGGCAAATGGTTCATTTTTTGAAGATCCTGAATTTCCTGCGGACGACTCGTCACTCTTTTACAGCCAAAGACCTGATAGATATTATGAATGGAAAAGGCCTGGGGTAAGTTTGAACATGCCTAAAATTTATCTACATTTTTTTTTTTAACGATTCACTTGAACAATTGGATTGATGGCAATCATATTCAAATAATATTTACTAGGAATAAATAGCGTACACTGTATACAAGGAATTAGTTATAAATTTATTTGTTTAATGACTCTACGTCAGGTGTTTTATTTAAGTTCTAATTTGTATTATTCTTATTAAAAGACAATAAAAAATAATACAATTGTTTGGCCAAAATATTGGCTTCTCAGGTGGAAGATGAGTATATTTAAAATTAAATCAAAGGAATCTTAAATACGTATTGCAAGTAGAGGAACAAAATACGTAGTTAGTAAACATTAAGTTTTTTAATATTATTAGATGCTAGTCAAATTTATTAAACAAAACAACAACAAAGCCGACACTGAAATCTGGAGTCTATTTAAGTATAATAAGTGTGAAGATTGTAATCAGGTGCATGTGGGACAAGTGGGAAGATCTTTCAATTAAATGTTCTTTGAACACAAAAGAAGTTACACGAGTTACGCGGGCATCTACAAAAAGTCATAATTTTAAGGACAATTTAAAATCCTTAAAAAAACTGCCTAAAAGGCAAAACTTGAAATTTGCAGCAAGCAATTACATATGCAGAGTGTCTCAAAACTCCCACAGCTTCCAAAATAAGTCGATTTAATTGCATTTATCTATATACCAAATTACTTCGTTTACCCGTGAGAGGGTGGAGAAAAAAAATAGGTTTTTCTTTGATTAATAAAAAATGCTTCGTACGATTTTAATTGCTAATAAAGAGGAGTACATTGAAATGTCTATAAAGGTACTACTTTCTGAAGTATAAATCAACATTCCTAAACTGCGACAAGAGTGTAAACCACCCCAACCCCTAGATATAATTGTTGTAAACTTTTTAGAAGAGTTCATTAATAACTTAATTTTGTTTAAAGAAGAAAACATGTTTGAGCTGAAAATGCATCGTGGTATTTGAATAAAATTTGATATAAAATCTTCCCTAACTTCTGACATACTTATCAAGTTTATGAGGATACAACTGGGGGGAAAATTACCATATCGCTAAATAATTTTGATTGCGATGTATTTGTAGAGTTCCTGGAAAAGAAAAATCGTTTTGGAGAAAAAATAAGGTTTGAATTAACTGATCTCTAATAATATCCAATAATTATTTAAAATATTTACGTCTAAACGCCGGGACTATTCACGTAAAAGGGACCATAGCTTTAGAGTAGTCTTCATATCAAATTTTATTCAACTAGCATAATTCATCTGAGTTATTTCAGAAAACTAAACTTATTAAGAATTCTTGTTGGAACTCATCGATGCAATGAACTATTTTTGTATCCTTCTTAAATGAAATTTAACTAATTAATGAACTCTCCTAAAAAGTTTAGAACAATTATATCTAAGAGTTGGTGTGGTTTACACCCTTGTCGTGGTTTAGGAAAGTTAATTTATACTTCAGAAAGTAGTACCTTAATAGACATTTTGGTATGTAGATAACTGCAATTAAATCGACTTATTTTGGAAGCTGTGGTTGCCCAAGTCCTAGGAGTTTTGAGACACTTTGTATATGTACTTAACGACTTGCTGTAAAATTCAAGTTTTGTCTTTTAGGCAATTTTTTAAAAATTTTTAATTGTTCAAATTATGAGTTTTTTCTCCAAAACTGCTGCAGATACGGT
This sequence comes from Agrilus mali, assembly GCA_029378335.1. NCBI lineage: Eukaryota > Metazoa > Arthropoda > Insecta > Coleoptera > Buprestidae > Agrilus > Agrilus mali. Next base: position 22,626,411 of record CM055656.1, read on the forward strand.
TTTGTACTAAGAGACAAAAAATATAGGTAATAACAACACTTTTCTAGGAAAATCTGGTTGGAGAAATAAATCAACCCTACAGATACATCGCAATCAAATTTATTTGTCGATAGGGTAGTTTTCCCCCCAGTTGTATCCTCATAAACTTGATAAGTGTGTCAGAAGTTAGGGTAGACTTTATATCAAATTTTATTCAAATAGCACGATGCATCTTCATCTTATCTTCGAGTTATTTCAAAAAACTATACTTATTAAGAATTCTTGTCGAAAATCATCTATGCAAAAACTTTTTTTCTTTGAAACTGCTGCACATGTCGACTTTTAATGAGAGGCAGAAAATGAAGCTAAAGCATGTATACTTCTTAAAAATGTTTTTTAAAGTTATTCATAAACCCTCCTAAACAGTTCATAACAATTATATCTAAGGGTTGGGGTGGTCTACACCTTGTCGTAGTTTAAGAAAGTTGATTTATACTTCAGAAAGTAGTGCCTTTATAGACATTTCTATGTATCGAATTTTATTAAAATTAAAAGCAAATCGTTTTTTCACTTTTGCCACTCTCTCACGGGTAAACGAAGCAATTTGGTATATAGATAAATGCAATTAAATCGACTTATTTTGATCCTAAGAAGCTGTGGACACCCTGTAGAAATAACTATAATAAGTAACTTACTTATCATAACTTCATCATAACATAACTCCAATTTAAAGGAACCTCATTCAAAGGTCAGTTCAGGTCAAAAAAATTAATATGAAGGTACGTGCTTTATTTCTCAACTTGCTTTTTAACAGATCATTAAAGAAACACTTCAGAAAACTTCTTTTAAATGAGTATTTATAGAACAGTGGGTCAAAAGTGTGCTTAAAGCATTCAACCATGTGTAAAAGGCGTGGATTACGTTTTGTTCCTGGAGTAAATTAGATAATATACATTGAATATATTTATTTTTTTTAAAAATCTAATTTCCGCCAAAATATTTGAAATCAAGTGCTTTTGTTTTGCTTATTTTTAAAGACAAGGTGGCCTAATACTTCTCATAAATTAATAAATTGGTTCTTTTTACAATTTTAACGTTTTTCAAAAATTTGTTCAACTCAACATTCTACGTGCTAATTCATTTTAATGATATGATAAGAATGAAATATTTTCTTTAAGGAAATTGTGGACAACCCGCAGTTGTTTGTGGAAGGTTATTCAAGATTCGATGTCCAACAAGGTGAACTAGGAGACTGTTGGTTACTCGCAGCCGTTGCCAATATCACACTATATAGACGCCTGTTTTTCCAAATTGTTCCTGATGATCAAGGATTTGACGAAAAATATGCAGGCATATTTCACTTTAGGTAGGCATTATTTAAAACAATGCCCTCAAAAACCTTCCACTTTCACGAAATCAAATTTTAGATTTTGGCAATATGGTAAATGGATAGATGTGGTGATAGACGACAGACTTCCCACGTACAGGGGACAATTGGTTTATCTTCACTCAACGGAGGAAAATGAATTCTGGAGTGCCTTATTGGAAAAAGCTTATGCCAAGTAAGTTTCACAGGATTTTTGTACTTGTAGATACCTATATCCTTTTTAATGCACTTGTAAATATTTTTGAATTTTTTGTTCAATTCTAAATATAAAATGTTTTGTATTTCATTATTAAGGTTGCATGGTTCTTATGAAGCCCTTAAAGGAGGTTCAACTTGTGAAGCTATGGAAGATTTCACTGGTGGTGTTACAGAAATGTACGAAATGGAAGCAACACCCCCAAACCTCTTCAAAATAATGATCAAGGCCTATGAGAGAGGTTCGTTGATGGGTTGTTCTATTGAGGTAAGGTTTACTTTATGTAAATTTAGTGGGTGTCACTTTTGTTTTTTTCTTTAAGCCTGACCCACGTGTACTGGAAGCCGAAACACCAGAAGGGCTCATTAAAGGTCATGCCTACAGTATAACAAGAGTAAAATTTGTGGACATCCATACGCCAAATACAGCTGGTAAAATACCTCTTCTAAGACTTAGGAACCCTTGGGGCAATGAAAGCGAATGGAATGGAGCTTGGAGTGACAAGTGAGTCAAAATAATTAAAGATGTGAAGGATATATTGAAAAAAAATATTTATAGATCTCCAGAGTGGCGATTTATTCCTGAACACGAGAAGGAAGACTTAGGTTTGACCTTCGATGACGATGGCGAGTTTTGGATGTCATTTAAAGATTTCCAGGAACATTTCACCCGTTTGGAGATTTGCAATTTAAGTCCAGATTCTTTAAGTGAAGAAGAGCTTATGGAAGGACACAAGAAGAGATGGGAAATGTCGGTGTTTGAGGGAGAGTGGGTGCGAGGAGTTACTGCTGGTGGTTGCAGAAATTTCTTGGGTAATTTCCTTTTTTTTTACTTACGGATAACAAGTTTCTACAGATAGCTTCGTCACAGCATCTGTGGTCATTCCTTTAACACTGTAAGACCCTGATGAGAATTAATCACACATTTGATTGTGGAATTAATTACAATTATTTTATTATAAATATAGGTACATTGGGGAGGTTTTTTTGCTGTTTTTCTCTGATAAGATAATTAATTATGTTGTGGTTATTACATATCTAAATTTTATTTTTAGAAACATTCTGGCATAATCCACAATATCGTATCACTTTGACTGAAGTGGACGAAGGCGATGACGAATCTAAGTGTACCGTAATTGTCGCCTTGATGCAGAAGAATATGAGGTCGAAACGAGTTATGGGGGTGGATTTGTTAACAGTTGGGTTTGCTATATACTATGTAAGTATTGAAATAAATATACGAGTACCAATTTTAATTCCTAGTTCCACAGTTAAATTGAATATTAAATTTTATAGTAGTTTTAGTTACAATTAGTCGATTAAACAAAGTTGTTGAAGCGATTGCAATAGATTTAAATAAGTGGCATTTCACTTCAAGTGTGGGCACGTGTCGCGTCATTTTATCTTTATTGTTATGTAGGCACCTCATTTCATTAAAGTGTAATTATGTAGTAATTATCACGTTAACAATAATTTAAATTTAAACAAGATATAAATTATTAATCTTTTAAATAACTAGTTGCAAGTTAAGAGAAGAATTGAGTGGTTGGAATATGTTTCTAATCAGAGTCGGATGTTAGTGAAATATAAAAATTATTAATTTTCAGTAATACATGTTATTAAGTAAATGTAGTTTCAAAAATAACAAATCTAAAGCTAAAACCACTATTATTCATCATCTTTGATTAGATCCGATTGTGTTTAAGATAATTAACGAATCCAACAACTCTTGCCCCGGTAAAGACCGAAATCTCGTCTTAAGCACTAGTGCATTTTCATTGTATTTATATGGCGGAATACATTCTTTTTCATTCATAAAAAGAGTTTCCGAGAAGATTAAAAACAATATTTTATATTCATTTGGAATAAGCAGGCACATTCACAATAATCATTTTTTACTAAGTTATGTCTCATTTTCCTGAACATTTTCATATATTCAAATAAAGGTCGGTAATGATTTCTTGTTACGCAAAAAATTCTACAGGTAAAAGAGCGATTTTTCTAATTTGTTTTTTTTCAAATTAGTGAGAAGTTTCTGGTATCACCTCAGGATCAATCGTTTTTAGAATTTGTACTGTTACTTTTCTCTAAAATCAATAAACTATTTTATATGTAGGTGGATCGTAAGCCTAAAGATAGGGTAAGTAGAGTGGGGGGGGGTAGAGGCCGGCTGGCAAACACTACCCGACTATATGGCCAGTCCGATCCTGTTTGTAATAAGTAATAACATTAAGGAATATTGTGACAGTAACAGACGACGAAACGGACTCACAGAAGGAGTTACATTTTAACATATCTTCTTTCATACATTAAAATTGTCCAATGAGCCAATGACATTCAAAATCTATGGATAACATAATTATTGCCCATTACCGTTATCAGTGAACCCTACTTCTTTTCATTGTCAGCATTTACGTAGGGGACAGCCGGCCAGCAGTTTACGAAATTGTTAGGGTAAAAGAAATTAAGGGTTATAGATATGAGTCCGATAATTAATTTATTAATTACCTTAATTAATTGTGGAATAACAGTTTCAGAAAAGAACTTGTAGCGAAAATTGAACGATTGTCTAATTGTTTTGTTCAAAAATTTCACAATACTGCCACATCATAAAATACTAAACCATAATAAATTACGGTTTCATATAAACAACCTTGTCCCGACCTTTGGTGTAGACACTTTCCAGAATGTACCAGACCAGCAAAATGAACTTATCTGAAAACTATATTTTCATCCGGGCAACTAGTTCTACAATTATGTAATTTCGTTCAGAAGTGCTTAAGCTTTTATATTGTTTTATTATAAAAACCTTTTAACATTATTTTCTTTGGAATATAAGCGAAAATTAATTTTCAGTTTAGCATATACTGTAGGAATTCTTTTTTAAGTAGTCAGTTGTGGAAGGGGAATTGAGATCCTTTACATACCGTAACATAACATTAACATCATTTTGCCCCGTTTGGGCAAAGTTTAACATGATAGGTAGAACAAATATGAGTAGTTGTCATATAATGTATTTACCTATTAAATCTGGGTTCTTCCCAAAAATTGCTATATAAGCACCTATGTAGATATTTGATATTCAGACGAAAGTTGATTTTTAAAATTCGAATATATCGCGGTTACCGGACGAAAGTGTATATTTTAATTTATTCATAAATTGATTGAACTGACAACTCCGCACCCCTTCCCCTCTAACTGTTATTTCGTAATTTGTGTTTTGTAAATTGTTAATGCTTTCTATGTTTCTATGAAGACTATGGGACCTTTTATATTCAAATTTTTCCTTTTCTCTTTTGACCTCATAAGCTACAAAATTTTACTAATGCATTCTTCCGCTGATATGTACAATATTTTTTATTTTCTTTTAATTTCAGTTGCCTTATCCGGACAGAGTGCCTAAACCCCTAGACCTCAACTTTTTCAAATACAACGCATCAGTAGCAAGATCGCCGTCATTTATAAACTTGAGAGAAGTCAGCTGTCGTTTTAAACTTCCACCTGGCACTTACTGCATAGTGCCTTCGACTTTCGATCCCGACGAGGAGGGCGAGTTCTTACTCAGGGTCTTCTCCGAGCACAAGAACAACATGGAGTACGGTTACAATGATTCTCATTCTCATGGCGGTTCGAGCGGCTACGGTGGTAGTAACTACGGCGGTGGGGATAGTAATTACGGAGGTAGCAATTATGGCGGGGGTGGCAACTACGGAGGAAGCAATTACGGGGGTAGTAACTACGGTGGGAACAATTACGGAGGTAGTAATTACGGGGGCAGTAACTACGGTGGTAGCAATTACAATCATTATAGCAGCAATTATTCAGCTCCACCTCCTCCGGGAACACCTCATGGCATGCCCCAGCCGGGATATAGCAACTACGGGTCTGCACCTCCTCTTCCTCAGCATAATTATCCTAGTTATGCTGCCCCTCCCCCTGTGCCGCATAATTACAATACGTATGCCGCACCGCCTCCCTTGCCAAGCACACCTTATAACACGTTTGCGGCTCCGCCTTATCCACCTGATAATAGGCGGAACAACGGAAGGGGAGGGGGAGGTTACGGTTTTAACTTTTAAACTGACTGACGTACATATGTACTGTATTTAGCATTTATGAATACTGACGCAACCACTCAAGACGCGTGTTATATACTGGAAGATGTAAGACTTGAATAAGAGATGAGATGGTATTTCAAATGTTTATTTAAATTGTTATATGGTTAAAAAACAATTTATCAGTTTTTAAATTTTGAAAACAAAAATATATTCAGAGGTATACCTACAGAACGTCCATTTCAAGTGTGCCTAGCGTTGCTAACTTGGAAATGGTAACAGCTATAACATCGATGAAGTTAGATGTAATGGACACTTTTTAGTCAATTCTGGATTCGTTTACCCTGTTGCCAAAATTTACTTAGTTATTGATATACAGGGATATTTATAAATTAACCAAAGTTTTAAAATAAAATATAACAGGATTTTTTTAGGTAAAAGTGCTTAGTATGATTTTAGAAACTAAGTAAAATTTGACAACACTAAACAAATTTCCCCCTAACAACCGTCCATTTTGTCTAATTTAATCAACGTTGTGACTCGCCGTTTTCGAGATAGCAAATCTGGGCACGCTTGAAATGGACACCCTGTATATTTCTTTAATGACAATAGATAGGTATATATTTTGCTATGAATAAAAATATTATGTACTTATTGATTTATGATATCTAAACCAAAAATCGAAATTCTGTGAAGGTATTCAAAGTACCAACTCTTGCCTAGATATCGAAATTGGTGTAAAAAGTTGTTGAAGATTTACTGTATATACAATATACCAAGGGTTACCTAGATATATTTATTACTACCACCATAGCCCAGCTCGTTCTAAATGCAATTTTAAATTTTATCCGCAAAATTCACATACCTACCTATATATATTTCTCAAACGTATTATGGTACATATATCCTATATATATAGACACCTACACATAATTTTGTTTCGCATATAATATTACATTTGATGTACAATGTATATTAAGGTTACTGATGTACACCATTAATCAGTACTAACATTAATTATAAATTATAACCTATCAGTTAGATATCTAAAGTTTCTAATACAAGTTTCTAGTATTTTTCCTGTTTTCGATAAATAGTAGACATGCCCCAGACAGAAATTTTACATGGTGTTCGTTTTGTTTATTAGATTTCTTTTTAATTTTCTGGACATTGAGGGGAATACATAGTTCAGTAAATTGCGATTTTTATAGTAGAAAATAGGTTATGTTAACGTTATTTCAATCGAAAGAAATTTTTTATTGATAAAGGCCGTCCTACATATCAGCATTGATTTTTTTATACGATAGGACTGCAACTCAAATGGGGGAAATGGGTTGAGGAGTGGAGATGATCTTCTATAACATTAAAAAGGGGGCGGAGTGGTGGAGGTATAGGTATGAGAGTAAAATTTCGTACTTAAAAATTGAATTAAGATAACCAAACTCAACCCTAACTTAGTAAAAAGGATTTTCGCCTAGAGCCTCCATGCTTGTTTTCTACAAAAATCATTTAAAAAGATTTTTTCCTTCATTGTTAAAATTGATTGAGGCTAGGGTTAGGTAAGGTTACCCTTTTTTCCGTTTTAATCGACGTTTTACCTCCGCCTCCCTCTTCCTTTTTAGTGCTACTTCATAACACTTTTACATTGTTGTACAACGTGATCCTCATCTTCTTCATCAATCCTCCTACTCATTCAGGCCTATTCTGTAACTCAATAGAAATGTAGGCATCGAATCGAGATGTGGAGAGATCGTAATGTACCCACTTCTACTGCGTCTTTCAACGTCGATTTTTGGTATTCTGTAACTAAAGTAGACGACGCGACAATCGAAATTTATGATTTCTACAAGACATTTGGTGAAAAACGCGGCAACACTGCATTTTTCATGCGAATATGGGCCTTAGTAACCATCTGACAGTTGGTTATTTTAACCTAACCGAACTAATAAAGCAAATTTGTGTTGAATACCGAGAATTGAGAGTGACGTACCCAAGGGTAAACCAGATGTTCAGTGAAACCCTTAGCAGGTAGAGAAATTCACACTGCCTTAAGAACCACTTTAAGCAGTAGGCGCATGTGCGAAGAGCTTTCTACCATCGAAATAACGATTTCGACAGCTTCCATGCAGTCGAAATGTCATATTTCGATGGTCGACTTTACATTTCGATTCGAGGAGTTACAGAATACCGATTCCGTACAATTTCTATTCTACCCCACCACTTCTATTCGATTTCAAGCATCTCTATTCGATTTGGAGTTACAGAATAGGCCTGATTGTCTCCACCATTACCTTGATAATTTTTATTTAAATTCAGATAATTTTTTAGGCCTTTTGCATTTTTACTTTATTTATCTTAAGGTTAAATCTTACTGGAACATAAGTATTACAATACCTAGGTTAATTTATTTCGTTTTGTATAAAAGCCGTTCAACATTTTGCACTCTTTTCATCACACTGTACACATTGCATCCAAACTCTTTTTTCTTATATAATAATTAGAGATAATTTGAAGAAACGTGTAACGTTACTAACACGGAATTATTTATGCTAATGTGACAATGTTATTGCTCTAAACAATTAATTTATCAAAAAAAAAAAAAAAACAATGGTACGTTCCTCGTTTGTGTTGGCTTATGTTATGAGTTTGTTATTGATGTTTCTTTTTTATTAATTGTTAATTTTAGAACTGTTTAGGCCGAGTGTACAATGTATACATGGTGAAGGAACGAAAACGGTTAAATAAACAAATAAACAATTGTTTTTAAACAAATTCGTAACGTATTTATTTTAACCTGTGATCGTTTTAACGTATCCCCTTGATAAAGAAAAGATGGGTCTGATTAGAGCCCTCTTTTTTTTTCAGAGAGAACGATGAACAAGTTGGGCTCGGAGAAGTGGACACTAGGGTATGACATGACTTTGTGTTTTTTGGTTTTTGTTTGAATTGATTGGCTTTTTTTGTTATAATATGGAAATAATGGCAGTTTTTCGATTTAAAAGTTCCACTAGAACTTTTTCAAATGCTGAATGATTACACTGAAGATGGTTTTAATAAATTGGTAAAGGCTTTCGCGGCCAGTTGATGTATTGGTGATGTGTTGTTTCTGATCTAAAAACGTCAGTTTCTTTTCCTAACATTTCGGTAGTACGAGCGAGGAGGTGATGTAGTCTACATCCAGCATCGGAGATGGAAGAACCTCTGAAGAAGCTCCCCTCACATGCTACCGAAACGTTATGAATAAATTCCAACCGACGACGGCCTTTAGACTCGAATCAGAACATCACCAGTCCCTGGTTTTGAAAACTTCAAAATTATATACCTACTGTTCAAAAAGCAACTGGAATAAACATGGGTTTATGCAAAAACTAAATACGTAAAAAACATTAGGGTTTTGGCTAAAAATTTCCGGAAACTATCAGGCATGTATCACATCAGCAGTTTCAATAAACCACCGACTAAACTAAAATTACTCCTTAAAAGCAAATTGATATAATATCAAGTTAAGGAGTCTCCATCTATTGATATTTACTTTAACAAAGATCTTGCGAAAGTATTTACTTGCTAATGTAGATGGCGACATATGGCTATAACTTGATGTCATGTTAAATGATTTTTAAGGATCACTGTGGTTTGATTTGTGGTCATATCTATTATATTTAATTTAGTTAGCAGCAATTATCAGTACTATTTCAAACAAGTGGTGCGTCGATTTCGTTCTTGTTACTTATAAAATATAATTACTGAAGCTTATTTTGGTAATTAATTTATTACGGATTATTTGTAACCCAGAGTACTTATTATTTATCTATTAATATGAAATATTTCGTTTTGAATTAGAATTTAATTAAAATTGACTTTCATGTATGAATTTTATTAAAATCTTATGTAAAGTTTCAGTTTTAAAGGCAGGTACGTATGTGTAAAACTGAAAAATATGACTAATTTTTATATTAAAGTTAAGTATTTTTTACTATTTGGTGACAGATAAAGAATCAAGAACCAAGTCCTGAAGAGCAACAAATAGCTGACAGAGTGAAGGAGTATTTCTTGAAACTTGCAGGAGAAGATATGGAAGTTGACTGGCTCGAATTAAAAGACATTCTAGATTATGCGATGAGCGAGGGTAAGAAATTAATTTAATTAAATTAAATCAATTTATTCTAGTTTATAGAAGAGTTATGTGATGCTATTTTACCTTAATTATTTCCAAATATAGTTTTACATGTATTTAATTTAGGTACCTATATCTACTTAGTGTTTTGTTTTTTGCTTGTTTCGATTTTTCATTCGTTTACCTATTTGTTCTATCTAATAATTCACATTAGTACCTAATCATAATGTAATTATAAGGCCAGTGGCAGGTCGAGCTGGAACCTGAACCTCCTGGGGGCGCCTTAGTGCTGGGGGATGGGGCATTAGTATTTACAATTCATATAATACATATCCTTCACCGTTCACTACTGTTTATTATTGCTAATTATATATTTATATCGTGCTGTATTTTTATATAACAAAATTTACAAATGATCAAAAGAAAAAGTGATGAACAGTTTTGATGTAATGTTTATAAGAAATTTTGAAAATCAGAGGTAGGCCAAGGATCAAATATAAACCAGAATTTATATATATAAAAAAAGGAAACGTTTCTAGGACATGTCTATATATACAGCGTGATGATAATGTTTGGATCAAAATTCATAATAGCAACATTTTTTTTTTTCATGTCATAGTTATCATGCATTCTAAGTTTTTTAAGTTGTTTTTTTTGTGTGGCTAAATCATGTATTAGTATTTTGGTGTCAAATCCCAACTATGGAGAGGATGTCGAAGTGCTTTCCAGCGCACCTCCCTTGTTCGAGCATCCCGATGCGTCACTGGACCATTGATAGTGAATTAGTATTAATAGCGAGTGATGCAATAGAGAATAGAGTCACTTCCAGTTAACATCCCCATTTAGTTCAAGCTATCGATAATAACTATTAAATGTAACATTCAATAATAATGAAAAAAAATATATAATTGAAATGTCCACATTGCTTGTAAAAATTCCCGTATTTTCGAGCGCAATAAATTTCATTCATTAACGTAATCAATTCTGTTTTACTTCTTATTATTGATGAGTGTTTAGGTTGAGTAGAATATATTCCACTAGTTTTTAAGTTATTCTTACACGAACGTATAAAGGGTGTTCTATTTATTATTAGCTAGTTGTTCAGGATTGACATTTGGAGAAACGAAACTTTGTAGAAGATTTGGAGTACTAATAATAACAGTAACATAAATATCGAAAGAGCTCTAATTGAATAAGTTTAGTGAAATTCGGGTACAAATTTTAATTTTTCAAATATGTCACATTGGAAAAAGGCCGTAGTGAAGTGATCTTAAAAAAAAAGGTTTATATAGAACCAAAAATTAATATTTCCTGACTTTTAATAATTAAATGAATATTCAGTAGTGTATTAATACGTATAACTACAGGGGGTCCTATTTTTGAATATTCAACGTTAAATTACCTTTGTCAAAGTAAGACAATATGTTTACAAAAGTTTCAATAAATGCAGGCCTATCAACTCTTATAGGGATAAAGAGTAAAAGAGGTGACCTCGTAGAACACTATTCCAATGTTGTTAGTTAGAAATGGACACGTGGGGAAGAAGAGGGATTGAAGAAGGAGTTGCGAATAATTTTGTAGAACACTAAGAAAGCGTTTTCAGGTGGGAACAGAGGTGTGGAAAAATAGGAGGTTCAGATTAAGTAGGTACACAACCATAGCAGTACTCAACTCGTTCGTGTTGCCCTTTCCTACTTTAACCTGAACTATCTAATAATAGCAATATTCTTTTCAAAGCTTTCAGCGAAGCATTAGCTGACATAAGTTTATAACCGAAGAATACTTTTATTCCAGCTATTCCATCTGTGCATTTACTATTTATAATAATTGAATGATGTTCTAAAAAATCACCTCTCCCCATCCTCCCATATGATTGAGAGTTTGCAGATATAATTTAAAATCTTTCTATTCACTAGAATAATGTGCCTAATTTATAGGAATTATTTATCATTTCACCATTTTGCGTCTTGTGATCACGCTTAATGTATTGTAGTTTTGTCTTGTTATTGCTGTAGAATTACCAACTAGTAAAACCGAGTTTAATGCCGTTGAATCAGGCATTCAAAGACCAAATCAAACTCAGAATGAAGGGGGTAGTAATATTTTAACAACCTTATTAGGATTATTATGCGCCCGCTTTTGTAAAGATACCCCTTTGGCTGAAATAATTCCGAACCCTGATATAAATACCACTGTGCAAACCACATCCTCTTATCGTCACGGTAGGTGCAAAATCAAACAATTCTAGGCATGTAAAAGCACAACTAATTATTATTAACCTTAAATTTAGTTATAAGTAATTTACATGCATGTAATTTATTTCAATATAATCTGGTGTCTAATTGCAACAACATTACCTACAGTGGGCTCTAATTGTTTAATTGTACTATTATCTCTCTTTTTTTAGTTTACCCTTGGTACTATATACATACTTATGTTAAAAGCCGTCATTACAAAACGTTACGGTTTACAATTTATATCTCACTTCTTTGAGTGTTGCCCTTCAACTTGCACTCTTTTGCTTTCTTCCTTCAATACTCCTTTCGTATATTTATGCTCTAGAGCTCTTGTGCTTTTTTCCACCGTGTATTTTGCTCTGATTTTGTTTTAATCGTCGTTCAAATATAATTGGCTTCGAGTGTAATTAAAATAAATAAAAACAAAAAATTAACCGAAAAGGATTAGCTCTGTAAAATTAAACAAACGTAAATGTAACAATAAATAAGCATGTACTATTTTGTTGGAATGCATGATAGCATGCAGGATAATATGACCTGTTTTTAATTAGTGGAATAGAGCGATTGTTAACTACCTATGTTGCAGATACTGGGGGAAATGGATTTTCCAAAGATATTTGTAGAAGTATGGTAGCAATGTTGGACAAAGACAAATCTGGTAAATTAGGTCTTGCGGAATTCAAAATTCTATGGGCAGAATTAAAAGACTGGAAGGTATAAATAATTATTTAATTTATTAGGCCCTTGGCTCCAACCTAACCTAATCTAACCCTAACCTTACTGGCAAGAACAAAATCGAGATCAGGATAATCATGTCATTAAACTTCTACATTTAAACAACAATGCCTAAAAATCAGTGTAATCAGCGTCGACTGGTAGATTAAAAAATTTTTAGACTCTAAAAGGATGCTTACTTTTTTTGTAGGTCGTTTTCGTTATTAACAAAAGTGTTTGTTTAAACATTCCTAAATTTTTAAAACCTAAGTGTCAAAAAAATCATGACAAAAAATTACATACCTACAAAAAATTGCACAATACAAGAAAAATTAATTTCTTGATCTTGATTCTCATGTTAAGATATTAAGACTCTTGTCTAGGTGAAGTCGTTAGCACAACTTTAAAACATAATTTGCAAAACTAAATCCATTAGTTACGTGGAATGTTTTATTTTAATTTGGATTACTTGACCCCCCCTGGTAAGATTTGGCAAGAAGTGGTTGGAAAGGAAAGATGTACCCCAAATTATTTTTAATTAAAAAAGGAAAGGAAATTGTAATCATTCATTGAATTAAAAAGTTCACCTAAAATTTTCAGTAAACACGATTTCTTTAAGTGAGAATGGAAGAGATTTTGCCTTCCCCCTTCATTTTAAGCTTATGTAATTAATGGATGTCCCCTAACTCCAGAATAAATTGAAAATAAAAACACAATACGTAATATAAAAATTGAAGAATGTATGTGCTTCATTATATTATAAGTAATGAAGTTTTTTAATCAATTTGTCCATGATAAAATCGTAATTTAAACCTAAGCCTAGGTTGTAACGTAACTTAACACTTAGTAATATTACTTAACCGATATCAATTTTTTGCAACATACCTAAAACTTACCTTCAATTTTTGAAGTGAAACTTCTATATATTACGATTTTTTTTTACTCACGAAAAGCGTTACGTACGCGTGGACGGGATACGTAGACAGTACATCGCATAGTTAGAGGCAACAGAGAGAGAAAGGCTGCCGTGGCGGAGAGCGGGTAGGCCGCTATAGTCCCGGCGGCGTTTGCTAAGCTCAGCTGTTTTTTTACCTCTGCTCTCCACGTGGCTGGGCATCATTGCATCTATTTGCGCTCTGTGTAAAAAATAAAATATGTTTAACCCGTAAGTAAGGAGGTGTTTATTTTGTCTCACAAGCGGCGAGGTAGGGTTCCTCTTACCCCAATTGTTAATTCGGGCTTATATCATAAAATTTGCTTAAATGACCGTTTTCTCATTGATTATGGATTATAGAGCTTCCTTAAGTATAAAGAGAAGATCCAAACCAACAAATATTTTATTACAAAGAAGCAAAGTACTGACTACAAATATATTAACAAATTGAGTAACCAAAAATTTTACCTCTAAACCCTAACTTAAATTCTAAAACTAAACCTAACCTACAAGAATATCATTTAAAAGACCAGAATGTAACCAAAACAATATTTGGGTCCATACAGTCCCTATTTGACAGCAGCGAGCTGAGGTGTGAGAACTCCTAACGTACGTTAATTCTTACCTGCTATGAAAACCAACCGCGTGGAAAACAGAGTCATACGCTTAGGTAACGCAAAATACACTAATAAATAAATAACACAGAAGAAAAGTTTCAAAAATATTTTAATTGTACACAACAATTGTTTCACCAACACATTGGCTTCTTCAGGTGAAACAATTGTTGTGTACAATTAAAATATTTTTGAATTTTTTTTTCTGTGTTATTTATTTATTTGACATGGGGTTTCAACAAGTAAGGCCTACTACCGTTATGTGGCAAAGCAATATTTTTAATTTTTTGTAAATAGTGTACATTTTATTTCAAATTTATATTTCTTTCTTTTGTAAATATCACTTCAATGAACTTCTTGTCTTGTGCATGCCTTTGTTTCCTTTCTATTGTTCCACTATCGCTATTACTACTTTTACCTAGAATTTCACACTCACCTGTATCTGCATGCACCCCTTACTAATAGCTGGTTTTGCCCTTAATTGCTTTCTTCTGAATTCTGTACTTTCCTATCTATTCAATTCTACGTATTTATACAACTAGTGTCATCAGCCTTACTCTCAGTACTTTTCTTTCTATCACATCTATTTTACTAACAACCCTTTTGTATAAATACTCTCTAAATTTCCTTTCTCAGGACAGTCTACGCTTCGCTCCAGTATTAGTAAGTTGCCTACATTGTTTATGTTTATTTTGTTGTCTTTGTTATTATTGTTGTGATTGAAATTTTGTTACTGGTTTTTCTATATCTTTTGCATCTTTCATCTTTGTTATTGTATATATCTGCATTTCATGTTTTGTTCATTTCTGTACATAAATTGTTATTTTTTATTGTTAGTGTTTTCTTTTGTTTGTTAATATTTTTATTAATATTAACTTTAAAGACGCTAAAGTGGTGACCCCGTGTATGTAAAATTAACAGTTTCATTTTAATTTCAAATACATTCACATAAACAATAGTATGGCTACTGATAAGTGCGCGTCGCAAAATGCAGAAGTTGCGACATCAATTGACCGCGTTGCCGTAAAAGTGCCAGCTTTTATCCCGTCAGATCCAGAACTTTGGTTTTCTATGTTGGAAAGCAGTTTTGACACCGCGGGTATAGTGCAAGACAACACTAAATTCGGTTACGCGTTAAGTGGTCTCGAGCAAAAATACGCTCTCGAAGTTCGCGATATAATTTTAAAACCGCGTAGTGAACGAACCTACGAGCTCTTAAAAAACGAGTTAATCAAACGTATGGGTGCATCGCAAGAACAAAATACCAGACGTCTACTGGAAAACGAACCCCTGGGAGATCGCAAACCTTCGCAGTTCCTACGACATTTGCGCAACCTCGCCGGCAGTGAATTCCCGGAACAGGTTCTTCAAACGCTTTGGTTAACTCGTTTACCAAAACATATCCAGGCCCTCTTAGCTGCGCACCAGGATCTACCGTTGGATAAAAGAGCTGAAATCGCGGACACCATCGTCGAAGCATATGGCCAGTGTAACAACGTCTCAGAAACCTCCACGTCTACTGTAAACAGCAGGTTAGATTTCTTGGAAAACGCCCTGACAACGGCGCTTCACGAGTTAGCGGCCATAAAAATTAACCAAGGACCACAACACCAGTCTAGACGTTTCCCAACGAGATCACGCTCCCGTTCACGTTCGCGTTCGCATTCGCAACCAAAGAGCGAAATTTGTTGGTACCATCTTCGTTTCGGCCAAGCAGCAAAAAGATGTACCAAGCCCTGTAAATACGAAGCCAATTCTCCGGGAAACGACATGGGCAGTCGTTGATGGCGACCGACGACAGCAGCCCTACACTACTATCCCGCCGATTATTCATCACCGACAAGTCTGCGAAACTAAAGTTCCTGATCGACACTGGTGCTGACCTTTGTGTGTTCCCACGTTCCCAACTTCCGGAACCAAGAGAGAAGTCGAATTACGAGCTCTCCGCTGCAAATGGTACTACGATATTCACATATGGGACACTTACGCTGACTCTGGACCTCGGACTTCGACGACAGTTCACGTGGCGTTTTGTCGTGGCTGACGTTTCAAAGCCCATCATCGGCGCCGACTTCTTATCGCATTTTGGACTGCTCGTGGACATGAAAAACAAGCGTCTCCTGGACGTAACCACTCATCTTGCATCACATGGGAGAGTGATTGAGTGTAAGTCACCATCTGTTAAGACAGTTTCAGGTTCGTCACCATTTCACGGCCTATTACAACAATTTCCGGGAACGACCCGGCCAGGAGGAACTCCCACGTATACTTCTCACTCGACTAGGCATCATATAATCACCACTCCCGGACCACCTGTCGCGCAACGACCACGACGACTCGCGCCAGACAAGTTGCGTGCCGCAAAAAAGGAATTCGAGGCCATGGTCAAATTGGGCATCGCTCGTCCTTCCAAGAGTCCCTGGGCATCACCGCTACATATGGTCCCGAAAACAGGCGATGAATGGAGACCCTGTGGCGATTATCGCGCCCTAAACGCTAGGACATGTCCCGACCGGTATCCTGTCAAACACATACAGGACTTTTCCCAATCGCTCAGTGGGAAAACCATATTTTCCACGATCGATTTGGTACGGGCGTTTAACCAGATTCCTGTCGCTGACGAAGATGTCCCCAAAACAGCCATCACGACACCGTTCGGCTTGTTCGAATTCACACACATGAGTTTTGGGTTACGCAATGCCGCACAAACCTTCCAGCGGTTTATCGATGAAGTTCTGCAAGGCTTAGAATTTTGCTACTCCTACATTGATGACATTCTAGTTGCTTCGGTGTCGATGGAAGAACATCTGGACCACCTGCGGACATTATTTGGTAGATTACAACAATATGGTGTAATTGTCAATCCATCCAAATGCGTATTTGGCCAACCGGAAGTAAAATTTCTTGGCTACCTTGTTTCCGGTTCCGGCACACATCCGTTGCCTGAAAAAGTGGACGCCATCCGATCCTTCCCGCTTCCGCAGACGGTAAAGAAACTCCGCCAATTTCTGGGAATGGTCAATTTCTACCGACGATTCATCCCGAAGGCCGCGAAGATCCAGGCGCCACTCAACGACCTTCTGCAAGGCAACGTGAAAGGCAATCACCCCGTTTCTTGGACACCGGAAGCTACGCAGGCATTCGAAGCTTGTAAAGAAGCCCTTTCGCAGGCTACGCTGTTGGCACATCCCAAAACGAATGCAACCCTGGCAATATTTACCGATGCATCAGACTACGCCGTGGGTGCCGTCTTGCAACAGCTAGTGGACAATCATTGGCAGCCCTTAGATTTCTTTTCTAAGAAACTAAGTCCTGCCGAAGTGAACTACGCCGCCTACGATCGGGAGTTGTTGGCAATTTACCTTGCGGTAAAACATTTCCGATATATGGTGGAAGGTCGAACTTTTACCATTTATACCGACCATAAACCAATAATCTACGCCTTTCGGAAGAAGCACGACCAATGTTCCCCACGTCAAGTCCGACATCTCGATTTTATAGCCCAATTCTCCAGCGACGTCAGGCACATTTCCGGGTCTGAAAACATCGTTGCCGATACTCTATCCCGGGTAGAGGAGCTGCACGATACCCTGGACTACGAGGCACTCGCAGAAGAACAAAAAACGGACCCAGAATTGAAGGAACACCTCAACAGCGATTCCTCACTCAAGATGAAGCTCCTGCAATTACCAGGTACCACATCATCAGTTTTTTGTGACGTTTCCATGCGTACCGTTCGTCCATTCATCACAAAAGGGTTCCGAAAAGCTGCTTTTCACTCCGT
The DNA here is from genome assembly GCA_029378335.1 of Agrilus mali. Taxonomy (NCBI): domain Eukaryota; kingdom Metazoa; phylum Arthropoda; class Insecta; order Coleoptera; family Buprestidae; genus Agrilus; species Agrilus mali. The sequence continues at coordinate 22,644,424 of CM055656.1, forward strand.
GCACGACTTGTCCCATCCAGGAATCAACGCGACTGTCAAACTTGTGACGCAACGTTACATTTGGCCGTCCGTAAAGAAAGACGTTCGTCAGTGGGCCCGTTCCTGTATCGCTTGCCAGCGTTCCAAGATAACGCGACATGTGTCAGCTCCCGTAGGTTCATTTCCGCCTACGTCATCGAGATTTGACCATATACACATTGATATCGTCATAATGCCGCCGTCCGAAGGATATAGGTACTGCCTAACGATGGTAGACAGATATTCCAGGTGGCCCGAAGCTGTCCCTATTCCCGACCAGGAAGCATCGACCATTGCTCGTGCCCTATACGACAACTGGATCGCCAGATTTGGGACTCCTTTAAGAATTACTTCCGACCAAGGCCGACAATTCGAGTCGTACCTTTTTAAACAGTTAAGCCGTTTATTAGGTACGTCTCATCTCCGAACGACCGCCTATCATCCTTCAGCTAATGGTATGGTAGAACGTCTGCACCGACAGCTTAAGGCAGCTTTAATGTCTCACCAGACCAATTCCTGGACGCGAGCTCTACCAACAGTGCTATTGGGAATACGATCTGCCTGGAAAGATGATCTTCAAGCTACCACAGCAGAACTATTGTACGGAGAAACGCTGCGACTTCCTGGTGAGTTTTTAGGATCACATCCAGATTCTCCTACTCACGAAGATGCATCAGAATTCGTCAAGGAACTCCGTACAATACAACAAACACTGCGACCCACTCCAGAACGCCGCCATGGAGATAAAAAAACTTTTATCTTCAAGGACCTCAGCACAACGAGTCAGGTCTTTATTCGCCGCGGAGGGCCGAAGGAGACGCTTCTACAACCGTACGAAGGCCCGTATACAGTTGTTCAACGTGCGGACAAAACCTTCGTCGTCCATGTCAAAGGTCGAGACGTGACGGTATCAGTAGACCGCCTTAAACCGGCCTACGTCATGGCAGAACCACCCGCTGCATCGATAAACCAACAAATTGTCCCTGGAAGCACGCCATTGCCACAACAGTTGCCCTCCAACGAGCCGCCGATCATAAAAAATTCAACAACAAGGGCTGGAAGGCGAGTTCGTTTCCCGGATCGTCTGCAAGCAGGATTTCCGTAACGTCCTGTTACTAGCAGGGGGGTACTGTGGCAAAGCAATATTTTTAATTTTTTGTAAATAGTGTACATTTTATTTCAAATTTATATTTCTTTCTTTTGTAAATATCACTTCAATGAACTTCTTGTCTTGTGCATGCCTTTGTTTCCTTTCTATTGTTCCACTATCGCTATTACTACTTTTACCTAGAATTTCACACTCACCTGTATCTGCATGCACCCCTTACTAATAGCTGGTTTTGCCCTTAATTGCTTTCTTCTGAATTCTGTACTTTCCTATCTATTCAATTCTACGTATTTATACAACTAGTGTCATCAGCCTTACTCTCAGTACTTTTCTTTCTATCACATCTATTTTACTAACAACCCTTTTGTATAAATACTCTCTAAATTTCCTTTCTCAGGACAGTCTACGCTTCGCTCCAGTATTAGTAAGTTGCCTACATTGTTTATGTTTATTTTGTTGTCTTTGTTATTATTGTTGTGATTGAAATTTTGTTACTGGTTTTTCTATATCTTTTGCATCTTTCATCTTTGTTATTGTATATATCTGCATTTCATGTTTTGTTCATTTCTGTACATAAATTGTTATTTTTTATTGTTAGTGTTTTCTTTTGTTTGTTAATATTTTTATTAATATTAACTTTAAAGACGCTAAAGTTAATTATTCAAAATACACTACCCGAGAGGCATACAGAGTCTGCTGACACCACCTACCCCTACCGTTGTATGGCGACCAGTTAAACATTTGACGGGAGTTTCTACACCCCACCTCGCTATTTACGGGTTAAACAAAAAATGCACTCATTAAAAGTTACCTAACCCAACCAAATCATCATTTTCAGTAAACCTGTTAAAAATAATGTGTGGTGGGGCACATAGTAGAAGTGAAACTTCAACGGACAAGTGGAAAAACAAAATGCAACGGAGAAGTAGAAAAACGAATCACAATGGACAAGTGGAAGTTTTACAATTGGACAAGTACATTAACAATTGCCCGTAAAACAAGTTAAAATTTTGTTGCGATTCGTTTTCCCAATTGTCCGTTTCCTTTCGTTTTTCCACTTGTACGTTTCCTTTCGTTTTTCCACTTGTCCGTTGAAGTTTCACTTCTACTATGTCCCAGCACACTTTTTTTTATTTGTTGGCTTAGTCTTCCTGAATTGCCTAGGTAATTATATAAAATTATTTTCTTGTTTTAGAATGTGTTTAAATTATATGACAAAGACAACTCAAATGCACTATCTGGTTTCGAGTTGAGGCAGGCATTAAATTCTGCTGGATACCGATTGAACAATCACATTTTGAACATAATTATGCATCGATATGGTAACAAGAGGTCTGAATTGCACTTTGATGATTTTATTATGTGTGCGGTGAGACTTAAGATGATGTTAGGTAAGTAACTTATACTTTAGGTTTTAGTTTTTGCATAACAAATAAAGTATAATGTAAATTATCTATAAGATACACGCTAACTCTCATTATTATTTAAAGCTCTGTTGGTTTTATTCAAGATTTCAAAGTCCTTTAATATTGTGAAGTCCAAAAAGCTAAAGAGGAAAGGACCTTTTTTTAACTTTTGGTTGGAGCTTGAAACCGGGAATTTGCCCAGCTTTGCTTAAAATAGAACTAATAAATAGTTTTTCTTAAATTTAACTTTTTCACTAATATTCCTACGTCTTTAGTTTTTAAGCAACAATATTTTTATAGAATATTCCCTCATTTAAATTTTCGTTTTTTTTTATATGTAGACAAATTCAAGGAAAAGGATTCGAGCGAATCGGGTTCTGCAACGTTTTCTTTAGAAGAATGGATAGAAACTACCATTTATTCGTAATGGTTACTTCTTTCTTCAACTATCTAACAATCGTTTTCTTATGCAACAAGTTACAAGTTTAAAAGTGCTCTTTCACGTCTGTCTATACTATTCTATTTTGTATTTCAATTATTAACTATACAAATGCCAAAGTTTAATTGTGAGAAGTTTATCGAATATTTATTATTACTTAAATACCTATATACGAGTCCTATAGCTTTTTATATGCCCATATTGTCTTCAAATTGTAATACAATGTTGTAATCTCATATTATGTTGTTTTATTTGTTCATATACCTAATAAATATAATACAAAATCAAAATAGAAAAACTGTACACAATAAGAACATCAATTTTACAGGGTGACCCTAAGTGAGTGGCCTCTTAAACGTTTGTAGAAAACTAATGGTACGATTTTTTTTTAAATAAATCATGAAGTAGTTGCGACACCTGATCTACATTTTGAAAATATTTTTAAATCTGTAGCTGTGTTCAGAAAAGTCAACAATTTCACACTGCAGTTACTGCAATAACGTTTTTAGTTTAAAAGGAACACCTCATATTTTTTTATGTCGGTAATCAGATACAAACTTAAATTCTGAATCGTCTCTCGTATAGTACGTTCTAATACAAGTTAATATTTTAATATAGTTATTGAGTAGTTTAATGAAAAATAATAATTTCGTTGGGAGAAGACCCCGCCCCCCTAGACTTAAGAAAAAAATACCACGAACTCAGATTTGTAGCAGGAAGTATATGTATCAAAGACAATCCAATTCACTGTTTCAATCACACACTTACGAACAATGAAAAAAAACTCAAAACGTTCCCAACTCCCTAAACCAGTAATATACAGAACGAAAAAATCACTGCAAGACCCCATGTTTGGCATAGTAAAGGTTCTACCACGATAAATGTGCCCCCTTCCCCTTTGGAAGCAGCAAGAGATAGATATAGATTTTCACATCTTTGAGAACACCTTTGGAAAAAATAACACATCTCTCTCTACTCTCAAGAGCCTGTGAACCGAATTAATAGATAAATTAGGAATATATAAAAATATACACAGACGGATCTATTGTTAATGAAAATAAAGGATGTGCTATCATTCAAAATGATATAGAGAAAAGCTACAAGCTTCCTGGCCTGTTTACGATCTTCGCATGCGAAGTGTTTCCAACTGACAAAGCCATAGACCTAATCTTCGAACAAAAACATCTAAAGGCTATAATTCTCACCGACTCAAAAGCAACCCTTGATGCACTTAAAAATTCTGACTGTACCAACGACAGAATACATATCTTAAAAAAGAAAAGAATGCAGGCAAGAACAAAATCGACACACATAGTATTCGCATAGGTACCATCCCATATAAACATCGAAGGGAATGAATAGCCAGATGCAGCAGCAAAGAGAGCCACCACTGAAGGCATTGACTGTACCGAAGAACACGTCACAGCAGAAGAACTCAAGAACCATCTGAACAAATATATGTGGGCCAAGTGGAATAGTATCTGGAAAAACACAGGATCAAAATTATCCACAATTGGGGACAACGTATGGGAAAACATTGTCACTACAGAGAACAGAAAAACCCAATGCATATAATTACCAGACTTACAATTGGACACACCAACGTAACACACAGTCACTTACTCAAAATGTGCCATTAAATAGATGCATCAATGATAAAAATCAAGTAGCAGACATTATCAAGTTTTTAACAGACATTAAAATATATGCCAAGTCTAAGCAGTTTCAGATTTATAACTTTTACTCTATATACCTTATCATGAAATATTATATTATGTACTGAGGTCGTTCATGACCACGTTGTTTATACGACCTGTATCTATATAAAAAAAATTAAAAAAATAATTTCGTTACTAAAACATGTGATTTGATCATGCTTTAAAGAATTCCGATAGTCACAAACAATTCTTATGAAGAATAGAGAACAATAATGGGACGAAAGGGTAAATTCATTTAACAATTTGAGCCTTTTAAGAAATTAAAGAAAATCAGTACCTACTGATTCTTCTCTTAAAATATTCAACAATACTTGGAAAGGCATTTTGAAAATTTATTAATTTTTTTTGTAATTTTCTGATGTTAAATAGGTCTAATTTATAAATGGCAGATTAAATAGTTTTCTGTATTTCTTATAATCTCTCCACCTTTTATAAAGTGGTACTTACAAATTTAATCACATTCATGTAACAAGGCCTTGGTCTGACAATCAAACCATTTGAGTTAAATAAAATTTAATTCTGCATCTGATTGCCGATATAAAAAAATTTGGGGTGTTCCATTTAAATGAAAAAGTTATTTCAGTGTGGATTTATTGACTTTTAAAAGGGTTTTCTGAACACTGCAAAATATTCGAAAAATTACTTAACGTGGCGTTTAACACCATCAAGTAACTAATTTACGGTAAAAATTTGGTTCGTTTGCGTTTATTGGTAAGTATTTTTCAAAAAGAAAATGAAAATTATTTTGAAAGATGCTAATTTTCCAAATTATTAAGTTGTTTAGGTACCTAAGATCAACTTATTAAAGATGAAAGAAAAATCACTACTAATGTTATCACCAATTTATTACCCAACCTCGATAATATCGGACAAAGTGGAAGAGCGATTAAAAATCGCATAAAAGAGCATATTTACAGCATAAACAAAAGAGACAAAAAACCGGATTTTCAGACCATTGTTCTACCAATAAATATAATTTAGATATTGAAAATACTAAAATTCTTCACGTCAACATTAATAAAGGCAAAAAGTCATCATTATTAGAAAACATAGAAATAATAAAAGCGAAATATTTAAAATTAAACTAGGTAAATAGTCAAACAGAGCTCGATTCGATATCTTCCCCACTCCTCTTATGTAGGTGGTAAGTCTTCCTATAAATATTAATCAATAACTGTAAAATTTACTATTACTCATGTACTCTTGAGAATGGTAGAATCTACCGAAACAATATTGTCGAGGTAATAAATTAGTGATAACATTAGTGGTGATTTTTCTTTCATCTTTTATACGTTAATTAAAATGTTTCACAAAAAATGCGCCAGTGAAGGTTTAATGTTATAAACCCTACTTTTATATAAACAAAAAATTCAATAGTGTAATAAAATATAGGTCGTATCATTTAAAATAAGTAAGTTGGTATCAACTCTCGCTATAATCGAAAGTGCACGGTATTCCGGGAAGTCTGTGAGCTGCTAGGAGTACAGAAAACTAGGACCACTCCGTTACATCCACAATCTGACGGAATGGTCGAACGGTTTAACGCGACGCTGGAAACCAATTTGAAAATGGTTGTCAACGATCACCAGACAGACTGGGACCAGCACATTCCTTTGTTCCTGTTGGCCTATCGAAGTGCAGTTCATGAGACCACCGGCAGAACACCAGCCAGCATTTTATTTGGGAGAGAGCTGAAGTTACCTATGGACATCCGGTTTGGACACCCAGAAGATCGGCGACCTTCGGCTACCGACTACGCACAGCAGTTAGAGGAACGACTCGATACCATCCATAGAGCCGTTTGTAACAAAATCCAAGTAGGGAGTGACCGCATGAAGACCAGGTACGACCGGAGAGCCAACAGCACAGGATTCAGAGAAGCGGACCAGGTGTGGCTTTACAATCCTCTCCGTCGAAAAGGGCGCTCACCGAAGCTACAGCGAGCCTGGGAAGGACCTTACACCGTGGTCAGAAGACTGAATGACGTGGTCTACCGTATTCAGAGAGGACCAAAGGCCAAGATGAAAGTTGTACACTTGGACCGCTTGGCGCCCTACAAAGGTCAAGACATTGATCGGGACGATTAATTCTAAGAAGGGGGCAGTGTTACGAGTACTTGCCAATTAAGTTGGTGTGAGCATAATAACGAACATCTTCCTTGAATACATAACGAATATTCCCGGCTTTCCTGAAACATCTAGAAAACACCAGCAAAGATCAATGGGAAAACAATTGGATTACTAGACGGCTGTAGAATACCCTAGAAAAAGGCTGAGAAGACTATAAAAGGCGGACGAGGCACTCACACCGAGTTAGTTGACAGTGGACAGCTGATGTTTGGAAGCGAAGCGATCGATAGGCGATACAGGCGAACCATAGTGGCGATAGAGTTCATAGAGAGCGATAGATAGCGTTCACCGGAACGGCGATTAAAAGAGACTTTTAGTGAAATAAATTGTGCGGACTTGTTCATAACTGTAGTGTAGTCAAATTAATTTTAGTCATTAAATAAATTCGTTGATTTGTTTTGTTAATTGTGTTTTCTGTGACCGAACACGTCACAATATGCATAACGAAAAAATAGAATCTTAAAATAATAAAGTTTGGGGCTGTTTAAAAGTATTGTGTTCAGTCTTCTTAGAACATAGCTTAGTTTCAGGAAGAAATACAGTTTTCATTTGAAATACCTAACAGTGACATGGACGTTGAGAATAATTAAAATTCGCACAAATGTTTGAGTTAGATCGTTTTCTGTATCTACCCACAAAATTAAGAAAACCTATTAGAACATGCTGAAAAAGACACTTTGTATAAGAATAAATATATAAAAGATTTTGTCGAATAGTTTCTAGGCTGGTTTTCGAGAGTCATATCGCTCTCTTCTTCAGAAGGTCTGAAACAGTTTGTCAAAACGAATAAATCAACAACGTGGGAACCAACCCGGAAACCATTCGACAAACGACGCCAACCACGAAAGTCTGCAGACCATATAAAAGATTTGTTAGAACTGAAACTGTTCGTTTGAAAATTCAGAACGTAAGGTTCATCGTTATCGTCATCATCACAAGAATGTAGATCCGGGGACTATTGGGACATGCATCCACACTCCTTCTTACTTTAGGCCAATCGTTGCGCTTCAAACATACTTTTATTGGTTTTTTTGTAAATTCTAAACAAAAATGATTTCTTTTTTGCTTTTGTTCTTGCGCAATATCTTGTTTTCGTCTTTTTTTTTGCATCCTAATGTTACCTGATTTTCTAAATAACGAATATAGTTTTACGACTCCCATTTTTACACCTCCTTTACTTTCGTTTCCCTTAGGTGTATACCAATATCTACGTTTTATTTGTATTTATTTGCACTCAATGTATGGATATTTTCGCCTTTGTTAATACCGCAATTTCCATCTCCCTGCTATGTATTAATTTTGCTTGATAATATTTTCAGAAAGCAGAATGTTACATTAATTATTTTGTTTGGACGATGTAGTATATCCTTGTAATGTAGGTATTCCACTTTAAAATGGTTTGTACTTTTGTATTATTATGTACCTACCTATTATTATGCCAAAAATTAGACAATCTTTGAAATTTTGCTTACTTTGCACTCATTGCAACATTTATTTCCAGCTTCTAACAAAGGCTCCAGCTTTTAAAGTGGTATATGCACATAGGTACTTTTCTATAAACAAAACTTAAAATATGACAAAATACTCAGAGCTTTAAGGGGTAAAGAGTTCATTTATTATAAAAACGACACCAACGTTTCGGTTCTGATGTGAACCTTTTTCAAGGTGGTTTTTTGTGTTATATTTTAAGAAACATAAGCTGTATATTTGGTGTAATAGTACGATTAACCCCAAACAACATTTAAAACGATAAAACAATAAATATTATTACTACTAAAAACTTGTATAAATAAAATAATAAATAAATAAGTTATGTTAAAAACGTTTACAGAACCATGTGGTAACACTAACAGGACATAATTACAATTGTAACATAACTTATTTATTTATTATTTTATTTATAGGGGAGAAAAAAAGAAAAAAAAAAAAAATTAAATATGACAAATTTGCGTAGGTAATTGTTCATTACAATTACAGCTTTTGCGAAGACCTCTGATTAATTAGTAACATTTTTAATTAAATCATTTTACTTTCTCTAATTTTTTATTTGCATGGGAAGGAAAACAAATAAAAAAAAAGAACACATTTAAAAAACAAAAGGGAATGATTTTTACAATTCCACCGAAACCGCGTTTAAATTTAACAGTCGGTGAAATTTAAAACCCCCTTTGGGCTATTCTGGGGTTAAAATAAGAAAATGGGGGGGGGGGGTTATCGTTCACCCTCGGTCCCGTTTATTATTACGATCGCGTGTAACCGTTTAGCGCGTATACATAAAACAACCCCTCGCACCATCATCATCATCATCATCATGATCATATTTATTAGAGCAGACCGTGGTGGCGTCGCGTTGAGCATCGTCTTCGTGGGGTGCACTGTTCCCCGCCAACAACGTCCGACGTCCTTCCTACCACCCGTCCACCCACCAGCTCGGCTCGCGTGTACCGTTGGCTCGACGCATCAATCAACATTAGGGTTAAAAGCTTTCTTAATGAATTGCACATGCCGTGTCACGACTGTTCACGACCGGACTGACCTCAACAGATAGCAAATGAAGCACCGCATACATATACCGTTCGCTGGTCGTCCGCGACCACGTCCGTCCCGATAATGGGTGCCGATAAACCCGCCACGGCCGGCCGGTCATTGCGCCACCTTTTCAACATAGACTCCGATATTGTTCTCAACATAGTAGTTGTTACAATATATATCTGTGTATGCACGTCCTTTGCTTCCTAGAAAATCACCTAAATCTAAATATCTATCGATTCGTTGGATATTGTGCCGATTTGTTTGAAAAATCGATTATTGTTAATCGATAGGTAGATAGATACTCATAATAGCGCCCTTCAGCTAAAATATTCATCAACTTAGAAAAAAGAATAGTCAAATACAGTGTATTTTGTGGTGGTTGTTTACGAAAAGTTAACTTGTTTATAATAGGGCTGGCATAAATGTGAATAATTAATCGGTTTTGTCTTGTACTATCTATAAAATCAAGGTTATATCAAGGACAAGATACTCATATGAGAATAACACAATATCCTGATATAATGTACGAAATAGCTCACACCCCAACGACAAAACACGAACCTGAACGTCTGAAGTACTTTTCGGTAACACACTTATTTACCTACCTTCTTTAGGGGTGAAGTGAATTAAAAACTAAAGTAACCTACTAGTAATAAATATAACTTAATGTTGCAGTTCAATGATCATGACAGCCCAAAATCTGAAATATTCAGTGAATCCTTAACAAAAACGAAATAAATTAAATTAAGCTAAACATCGAGAGCTCTCTCAACAGTGGTCCCATAACGATAACCTTAGTCAGGGAATTGAAATGTGAAATATAGACAATACCAAAACCAAATTTAATAAAAAATACCTTCTAGTCCTTGGATAATCTTGGCTCGTATGGCATGGTAATACACTTAGTTTTGCTCGTGTCTTTTTGAAAAATAAAGGATTCTAATAGAATTGTCTTAAATTTAATATTATTAACTAATTTATCAATTATATTACAACTATAATCGTCGTTAGTAGTATTTTTAATTGTACAGTTTCTTATAATACCTACAACAAAAAACCTTTGGGTATTTCATTCCTACCAATATTGGTGGGCGGGCTGTCCCCCCCGGCGTACATTCTTGTGTAAAGTCGGGGGGGGGGTAGGGTGGAAGGCCCTCTTCAGCCTCCTTGAGGAATCGTGGGAGTGGGTGGGTGGTGGTGTGGGGGAGAAAGATGAGACGGACGAAATGAAGACAGAAGAGAAGTGAAAGACTATCTGTGGAATATTACTACCCCAGCATTTGCCTAAATGATCCAAGGAAACCACAGAAAAACTTGGACCAGAGTAGCCGGCCCCGGAATCGAACCGGTGACCTCCCGAATGCTAACCAATGATCTAGACTACTAGACCATGCCGCTCGGTATCTGGAAAACAAAGTATTAGCCTATTTAAAAGGAAATTGAAAGTAACAATTTTATGTTGGCTACGATGATTAGAGTCTTTGGGTATAAATTCCGAAGGGTTAGTGGGCTTTCTATAGATATTAAATTACAGAGAATTCCCATTCTTTATAACTAAAGGATCCAAAAAAGGTAGCAGTCCACATTTTTCCATTCCTACAGTAAACTTAACAGAAAGGAAAAATGAATTTAGTTTGGCAAGTAAGTCTTTGAAAATACCAGAATTTAAATCGAAAATCGCAAAAATATCGTCAAGATATCTTAGCCATATTTAAGGAAAGTAGGTATTTTAGGTGAATCAAATCGTTTTCGAAGTATCTCATGAAAAGATCAGCTATGAAGGGTAATAAAGGGTTCGCCCCAGCCGTTCCTTTCATCTGTTTGTAGAAACAACCATTAACTTGAAAGTTATTTTTCCGCATGCATATTGAAGTAAGGGCTACATATTCAGCAACAATATCAGCGGGAAAAATCATTATTTTTGAGTAAATACCCCAAATATGTTAAGATAAGCGGGACCGGTACACTAGGAGAAAGGGAACAGACATCAAAAAATGAAACCAAACGCTCACTGCCTTTCAACTTAATGTCTTTAACCTTTTTGATGAATTCTCCTTAGTTATTAACTGAAAAATTAGACTGTTTGATTGTAACATTGTTGGATTAAATTGTCAAATATTTGGTTAGTTTAACAAATTTCTTCTCGACGTTTCGCCTGCTACTGCGGTAGGCATTTTCAAGGGTGGCGTGGTGGTCGTTTCGGTCGAAGCTCTCGTGGATCGCTCTGTAGAGACCCCACCCTTGAGAATGCCTCCAGCAGTAGGAGGCGAATCGTCGGGAAGAAATTTCCAGACAACGGCCAGAAAACCCGAGATCAAATATTTGTTTAACGGCCGCGAAAGCCTACACATATTTATTTGGTTAGTTCATAAATATAAGTTAGTGAACCGACTGCAGAGACAATTGGTCGCATCGACCTTCCTGGTTTATGAGATGAACAAGTCTAAAATTTTTTTTGTCAGGGCTGCTTGTTTAAGATTTTAGATACCTTTACCTTTTCTGTCGAATCATGATCACTTTAAAAATATCCTTTTTTATTTAACGATATGCTAGGAGAATTTCTTGAAAAGTTACTTTTAATAACAACACAAATTAACGAGATTTTCACAAACTTTATTTAAAAACGTAACATATGTTTCGCCAAACTTTGGCTTCTTCAGACGACAGAGTATTTACTACTAAATGTACAATAGAGGGTTGGATGTTTAAATAGTTAACAATATCGATTTGTGAAAGATTTTAGAATAGATTTAGGAGTGGGGAATTATTCCCTTCTATTTGATCGTTGAGTACCATACCTAACTTTTTATATTTATTAATTTCTAATTTTTCTAAAAGTGTTAATCTATGCCCTTTTGTTTCTAAATGTAAAATATCCAAATCGCTGTTGAATTGGTGGCCTTCTTCTGTTATGTGGTTTGCGTACGTGGAATCTGTCTTGTTTTTTATGTAACTATTTTTATGTTCCTGTAGGCGTTTTTTGAAATTCCTACCAGTTTGACCGATATATACTTTTTGGCATGAACAACAGGTTAACTTATAAACTCCAGAACACATTTCTTTATTAGTTTTGTCTTTGTTATTTTTAATTAATTTACCTATAGAAAAATTAGTTTTATAAGCTACGTTAAGATCACAACGTTGTAAATATTTATATATTTTATTACTCATGGGACCTAAATAGGTTAAACATTTATATTTTTTATTATCTATATTTTTAACTATTGGATAAATTAATTTTAAGGCTAATTTGTGTTGTTTTTTAATAATTAAAGTATCTATTAAAGAAGGGTTATAACCATTATTAAAGGCTATTTGTTTAATTATATTTAGTTCTTTAAGGTAATTATCTTTAGACATAGGGACACTTAGAAGTCTATGTATCATACTGTTGTAGGCCGCTAATTTATGTTGTACCGGATGAAAGGAACTATTGTGTATTGTAGAATCTGTGTGAGAAGGTTTATGAAAAATAGAGAATGTGATTTTGTTATCTTTTTTAGTTAGAGTTAGATCTAAAAAATTTATCATATTATTTACTTCTTCTTCTATCGTGAACTTAATAGTAGGGTGTAGACTATTAATATATTTAAAAAAAATATCTAGTTGTCTACTTGTACCTGTGAAACCTGTAATAATATCATCTACGTACCTATGCCAGAATATGAAGTTGTTATTACCTGAGTTTATAATAGATTCCTCTAAGTCATCTAAGAAAATTTCCGCTAGTAAAGGACTAAGGGGATTACCCATAATTAAGCCATCTGTACAAGTAAAAATCTGCTCATTGAACTGAAAGTAATTTTGTGATAAACATACCGACAATGCATTTATAATTTCTAGGTTTTCTTCTCGGCAGTTATTATTTTTATGAAGTAATTTTTTGACGATATTAATAACGTCCTTTGGCGGTATGCTGGGGAATAAATTTTGTATATCAAATGAAATTAATTTGGTATTATTTTCCAATTTAACGTTCTTTATTTTTGAAATTAATTCTAATGAGTTTTTTATACTGAATTTAGACTTAAAGTTACATTTAGATTTAATTACATTTATTAATAGTTTAGAGATTTTAGTCGACGGAGCACTGAGAAATGAAACTACTGGGCGAATAGGTAGATTCTTTTTATGCAACTTTATCAAAGAATATAATCGAGGGGGTAAAGGGTTCATTTGAATTAATTTATAAGTTTCAATATCTTTAAATATTTTTTGTGACGATTTAATAACAGATTCAATTTGCAATTGGTATTTATCAGTCGGATCCTTATTTAAACGGTTGTATTTTTGTTGGTCAAGAAATTCAAACGTTTTTTGTAGGTATTCAATTTTATTCATAGCTATTAACGTTTTACCCTTATCTGCTCTAGTAAAAATTATGTTATTATTATTAGCAACTGTACAAATAGACTTAATAGTGTTTATTTCATTGTTATTATCCCGTTTTTTATTATAGTTATTAAATTGGCTTTTTATTAATTTAGATATGATATGTTTTTCAGAAGCTAGTGTTTGTGACTGACTTAATAGTGCTAATTCTACATCGACTCCTAAGTGTTCTATTACTTTTTTGGACATATTCGGTTTAATGTTGTGTTGAAAACCCTTCTCTAATAAATTAACTTCTTCTTTTGAAAAATTAACATTTGTAAAATTTTTAAATCTTTTATAAAAGGTGTGGTCTGAAAATTGTATATTGCAATTTGAATTCGTATTATCTATAGAAATTAAATTTTGAAGTTTCTTTTTCTGTATCCTGAATTTTTTAATTAATTATTTAAACATCCAACCCTCTATTGTACATTTAGTAGTAAATACTCTGTCGTCTGAAGAAGCCAAAGTTTGGCGAAACATATGTTACGTTTTTAAATAAAGTTTGTGAAAATCTCGTTAATTTGTGTTGTTATTATTATAATGAATTTTCATCAAGTAAAGGTCGAAACTATTCAAAGTTACTTTTGCTTTCACGTGAATAAATTTTTATTTGTTATGATAATAGCTTGGAAAATATGCACCTAAAAATCGTGAAATATGCATTAAAATGTGCACTTAAAACAAGTAAAATATGCACCTGTACAATATACAAAATATACTTTTATATATGCAAAAAATTGAATTGTGTTGTTTATGCTTCCAATATGACTTACGTCAATATACGTTTACAGGGTAGCTTGATTGCTGATTAACTGATAACCCTGTAGGTATATTGTTACAATAGCGATACGTTTTCTTAATTTTTAAAGAATTCTTTAGAATCTACTAATACTAAACGCTAATGTACTTAAACTCATTTAGATTTACTTCCATCAGAGACCTTACCTAGCTATATATTTGTACAGTACATAAGTACGTTACCGATCGGTCCCGAAGTGGGAACTATCATAAAAATGTAAATTTTTTAAAAAGACACCAAGTGAGAAGCCTATAAGAGTAAATGAACCTAATAGCCCATCAAATATTGATGTCGTAATTATCTCTGTTATTTTAAGTTCTTTTCTTAAATAATTAAAACCCCGACAACCTATGTTATGCTAATTGCACAATTAGCCCACTTTTTGTAGTTTTTCTGCCCCTTTTGCAGTTGAATCTCTTTTTTGTTACAACACTTCTTCTCGGTTCTTTTACAATAACAATTTATGACTCGCACACGATGAGATGATTATTATCAATATATCTAATCAGTAAATATACGCCTGAACGTATTACAAAAGACATATAAAGTTGTTAAAGTACAAGGAGGTGTTTATCCTAAAGCGATAGTTACGTTAACGCAAACAAATAATAATGGACAACTAAAGCCCTCAAATTATAGAGTGCCGGCTCCATTGTTAAGTCACCGAGGGGCAGGGACCCCACACCACAATCGCCACGCCAGATTACTGTTATCGCACCGACTCGAACAATGGTACCATCAAAAGTCAAAACAGACAAATAATAATCGATGCTATGCATTTATAAATTTATACACCTATTACGTTTGAACATCGGAAAACCATATATTATACTTATAGTTTTGCTTAAACAAAGCTGTTATTAGGTGTATTTTGTTAAAATATAGCGTAGATTTGTTGACGACACCTAATTACAAAAATAAAATAAAGAAGAGTTAATACTTTAGACCATTTTATGATTTCAAATTGAAATAAAAAGAACCAGCTATGGGGTGTGGATCTCATGGTCTACACAAATAACCTCCAAGTCAGTATAATATTTATCAAAATCAATAGATTCTGTATATTTAAATGTTACTATCGTATTTCTAACAATGTTTGAAAAGTAGGTATACAGAGCAGACATAAAGTAATGGAGAAATG
This sequence comes from Agrilus mali, assembly GCA_029378335.1. Classification (NCBI taxonomy): domain Eukaryota; kingdom Metazoa; phylum Arthropoda; class Insecta; order Coleoptera; family Buprestidae; genus Agrilus; species Agrilus mali. Next base: position 22,660,091 of record CM055656.1, read on the forward strand.
GAAATGAAATTTTGGGAACATGGGCTACAACTTTTTTACTACGTTTTAGGTTATTTTAGGGACGCCAATATGTCAGGTGGCGCCGCGACGTCAAGGTATGCTATTTTTTTCAAATGGAATGAGAGGCCGAAATTGGCTTACTAAAATGATATTTTTAAATTATTTTCAATTGCTAAAATATTCTTAGAAATTACGGCCACTTTTATTTTACTTAATAGGTATCTACTTAAATTCTTAATAGGCTATTAAATCCAAGGCTGACATTGAATTTGATAAATTCACTAAAATTTGAATAATTATATTATCCATATGCGAGGAAGTCTTCAACATCAAATACAATTAATTGCATTGTATAAGTTTTGATAATAGTATAAATTACTAGCAGCAATACCCGGCGTTACCCGGCTAACAATAAATTACAGGTTTGATGGAACATTCTAGAATATTCGCGAATTTAGAACTATCTAGAACATCTCATAATGGTTCAAAACATTTTTTAACTTTTTTTAACATTCTGAAACATTCTTGAATGATCTTCAAAATTCTGGAACATTCTTGAACATTGCCTAATCATTCTGAAATGTTATAATAAAACCTTGTTTTACTTCTTAGAACATAATTGAACTGCCTGTAACATTCTTAAAAAATCTGCTTCATTTTCATCCCCACTCCATGCTGTTTGCTGGGTGAGTAGTGACATCAGTAGGCGCCTTGCGGGTATGACTAATCGATTGATAATAATTGATCAGTTATCGACCACTGAGAGTTGAAGTTTATTATTACAGTAATATATCGCTATTAAAAAATGGGGGTTGGTGGTAGAAGGATGAAAATGAAGTTATATGTATTTTTTAATGCCAAATCATAAAAAAATTAAAAAGTTAGGGGTGGACAACCCTTATCACTTAGGGGTATGAAAAATAGATAGTAGCCGATTCTCAGACCTAGTCAATATGCATATAAAATTTCATAAAAATCGGTCAAGCCGTTTCGGAGGAGTACGGTAACTAACATTGTGACACGAGAATTTTATATAGGTATTAGATTTTGCGATTAAACATATTTTAATGAGACACATGCATACTTTGAAGATTTTGTGGCATAATAATAATTATTTTAAACTTTTGTGCAGTTAACAAATTCAATGTCGGTTATTAACAATACAACTTTCGTTTAAAAAATTTGATTCCATCAAAGTTCGGTAAGGACTTAAATAAAACGTAAATATTAAGTTTTAAATAAATGGCTGTAATTTCTAAGAAAACTTTAAAAATTGAAAAATGTACTTTATTTCAAAATATCTTTTGAATAAGTAAAAATTTCGACCTCCCATTCCATTTTAAATGGTAGCGTCGCTTGGCGCCCGACGTTATTTGACATATTGAAGTAGCCAAAACAACTTGGAAAAGTAGGAAACAAGTTGTAGACCATATTCCCGAAATTTTATTTCTATATCTCCATATTTAAGGAGTGTGTATGCGTATATCCGTTATTTATGCGTGTAGTATTGTTTAACTGTTATCAAAAATTTTTAATTGTTTTATGGTTATTAATAACATTGGGTTGTTAATAATTTCCACTGATACTTACAAACCTATTTATCCGCAGTCTGCATACTTCAAATTTTCTTAAATTGCCAAATATGTTAAACATACCCACTTATCCATGTCTTGCCTATGTGGCAATTTAATAAATTGTTACCCAAGGTACACAATGTAAGTTATTTTAATTACATAAAATGAATTCTTTTTCAATTATTTTCAAAAGAATTGTACTTAAAATTGAGACGGCGTCAAAACATTACAATTTACAACAGTTTTATGAAATACTAGTCTGAACAAGTACATTAGGCCAGTTCGGTTGACAGGAAAATTGCATTAAGTTAATTTTGGTGATGAAGTTGCTGTCTGTTTTTTTTGTTTTGAAATCGTTAAAATTCGGGAAATCCAATATAAATGAGCCTTTTCTACTTGTGTAAAAGAATTTTAAATTTTAAAGTAAACGAGTTATGAACGGAAAGAATAGCATAGTAAACCTCAGAATGTAGAAAATATAAATTGTATTTATAGCAATTATTATTGAAACAAAATATAAAACAAAATACAGCAAAAGTAACTGTGCAGTTTGGTAATTATTACCATAACGATGATTTGTTACCCGATTGCCAAATGCACAGTAAGTTTTACCCAAAGTTTGTAGGTAAAAATTACAATCTATTTTTTTCCGTTTGGTACAGCAATGTAGGTCTTTCGAAATGAAATCGGTGAAAAATCAGATTTCCGGGAATTTCTTTATAATCCGTCTACTATAGATCAATTAATATTAAAAATACAACAATAAAATAGAGGTTGAAAATCAGTATATCCGGTTAATGAAAGCAAAACCAAAAAATATAATAGCATAAGTTATTTAGGTAATTTAAGTGATAAAATTTCATCGTATTTAAGAAACATTGAGTTGAATATTGCTTATAAAACCAATTACTCTTTAGAAAAATTGATTAAAAACTACAAAGATACAATAAAAAAGGCAATAAGTGAGGAGTTTATAAGCTTACTTGTGGGTTCTGCCCTAAAGTCTATATTTGTCAAAAAGGGAGAACATTTAAAAAACGTATAATAAAACACAAAAATAGTCATGTAAAAAACAAAACAGATTCAACATATGCAAACCATGTTACTGTAGAAGGACATATTTTTAATGAAAATTTCGAGATTTTACATATAAATAATAAAGGACAAAAATTAACGTTATTACAAAACTTGGAAATAAACAGATATGAAAACCTAAGAATCATTTTAAATGACCAAGTAGAATGTAACAACTCCGCTCTACTGAATTCACTATTCAAGTTTTAAATAAATGAGCTGTGGTACTACAAAGTGACATTTGTTTTTCTTACATTAGTATTTTAGGGATTTATTAAAATGCGCTTTCTCCAGCTCTCTAAAGGAATTTTAATAAACATTTTAAATAAACAAATTCAGTTTTCCGTTATCGAATAGATACATTTTTTGATAAAGTTTTGACGATCACTTCATAATCATCTATCTGTAAGATATTTCCTTATTAGATACCTATACTTCGGATAAAACTGGAAATTTCTGTTGGAAATAGCCGTAGAGCTAAAATTAATAAAAGATCATAGTTTTAAACAATTGTGGTAGTTTTAATAGTCCTTCTACAATTTCATATTCATGAAACCAAATTTTTAACTTAATACAAGCGAATATTATATGGTTAGTTGTGAACCTCTCGGATTTTCATTCGTACTAATCAGCTGTTCATTTAGCGTTACTACAACCATTACAGGTAAAATACTTCAAACTATTATTGTGTTAATTGAAAACGTATACCAAATTATTACGTAGTAGTACCTATATTATTACATAACAACGAAAAACAGTTGGTGCAACATTTTACAAACAAAATTTTATAAAGAAAAAGAAAAATCTTTTTGGAAATAGTAGAACCATCGACTTACCTCAACAGGTTAAAACCAGAGATACATATTTTAACTAATTTCTCTAGTAGAGAGTACTCACATATACTGTCATAAAGTACTCAAAGTAATAATTTATACAAAATATATGTACCATATGTACAGAATAATAAAAGTGAAAATAATATCAACAGAAACTAAAAATATACCAAGAATAGACGGTCAAGAGCTATTCAGACACATACACCCAAATGGCAAATTAATTGATCCTAAACTAGAGAATGTTAATGAACCCCTTAGCAGTAAATAAGCCCCATAGCAGCAAATTTGGTGAGTTTTTTCAAAAATAAACTGATTGGTGTAGTTACTTTAAGAATTCATAAATTTAGTATTACTTTAACAAAATTTATTTTGATGCAGTATTTTATTTTATAAGAATATTTTCATTATATGGTATACAGAACGATGTCGACGTTTTTTCAAGGTAGGTTTGTTTGTTTTTTACATAATAATTTTTTTTTTCTCTATGCTGCTTTGATTTCTTTACTATTCACTGCTATCCTGGGAAGAATGATATAATGGAATATTTTCATTTTAGACAACAATCGACCATACTTTTTCAACATCAAAACAACAAACCTAACAATGAAAAAAACACATTATTATTAGAAGAAATTAAAGCCTCGTCGATTCAACAAACCTAACATTTTCACACTTTTATTAAACAAAGTAAAATTTGTTTCGCCAAACATTAGCTTCTTCAGACTATTAAAAATAACATACAAAATAGGTGTTTACAAAGAATTATTACTAGGGGTGGTGGTGTTATTAGAACAAATTGAGAAGAGGGGAGTTATTACATTCTGTTTGGTCATTTAATTTCTCTCGCTTTTTAATTAATCTAATAAAGCGAAATGCAACTTCAAATCTAAATTTAGTATTAGAAATTCCTCAGAACTAGTATCTAAAATAAAAGATTTATACACGTTGTTCAAATTAAGAAAATCTCTTTTTAAAAATTTAATTGAGAAAAGCTTCAACACACAGTCACAGCGAAGCGTCTACTCCATGACAGTTTTTATATAATAAAATATGTTAGGCCAAGAAATACAACTATACTAACATCTATATTACATATCTAAAGTCGAAATTTATTTTCTTTGATGTACAAAACTTATTCCCCAAGTATACCACATTACCACCTATAGACGTGAAAAGTGAAAAGATTACTAAATATATTGAGGTATCCAATGTTCATCTTTAATCCTTTAAATATTTTACGCACGCTTCTTTAAAAAAAAAAAAAAATTTTTTTTTTTTATAGTTTCTCGATCATGGTATTACAAAATTATTTGTTGAATTTTCTGATAGCTTTCTGAATATTTGCCTGCATTTTACGTGAGTAAAATAAAGTAAACAACCACATGTTTTTTTTTTGTTTCTGTGTGGTCTGCATAGTTTTACTATTGGTGTTCAGGCGTTTCGCACACATGGGGTGTAATAACCATAAATACTCTTGAGCTGACGTGAGACATGTTCTCGTTTAGTTAAAATTTTGGTACTTGTCTCGTAGATCGATTTCCTGTGGGAATTTTTCTTAGATGCGGCGTGGGTTCGATTAGTTTTGATGACGTATTAGTACGAGTCTTTAAAAGGGCTGCGAGGTGATTTTTAAGGCATTCAATTCAGCATATTCAATTCGATATATTCAATCTTGTTTCTTATTCAATTCGATATATTCAATTCTGTTTCATATTCAATTCTGATTCAGATTTCAACAATCATATTCATTTCAATTCGTATTCAAAATCAGAGATTATAATTTGTTTTGTGTCTTTATTTGTATTTTGTGTATTTTTGAGTTTTCCTGTGGTTTTGAGTTTTTGTTTCAAATTGGATTAATTACTTACATTTCTAACAGGTATGATAATTATTTTATTATTCTAAATTAATAGTATTTTGTTTTATCATTTTTATTATTTTAATTGTTTCAAATTTAATTTCACTTTTTATTATAAATTACTTACATTTCTAACAGGTATGATAATTAATTTTTTTATTCTAAATTAATATTATTTTGTTTTATAATTTTTATAATTTTAATTGTTCCAAATTTAATTTCACTGTTTATTATTTTCTTTTATAATTATAGAAATATTGTTCAATTGTTTATAAATTCTTAAAATAATTTCAATGCAGGTAAATCTCTCTAAATTAAATAAACTACAATTCTTAAAATAATTTCAATTTAGGTAAATCTCATTAAATTAAATAATTTAATTTTTTTTTAATAATTTCAATTCAGGTAAATCTCACTAAATTAAATAAACTACAATTTTAAAATAATTTCAATTCAGGTAAATCTTACTAAATTATATATTTTTTTATTTATGTCATTTAAAAAGGTTTTTCAGGCTTAACATTAATATTTCATTTTTAAATTTTTATAATAATTTGTGTATATTTTCGAAAGGGGTAAAACATTTTGTGGTTCAATCTAAGTATGAAATGCCTTGTTGTAAGTACTAATATTTTCTCCCGTGTGGACGTTGATGGGAGTATAACAGGGGCTTTTGTTATATTGAGAGTTTTATCGATGATGTCTTGCTCAACGAGAAAGATGTATAGACTAGATAGAAAATGCAAACAAATATTAGTCGTGTAGCCCGATACGTTCCAACGATCATCGTTATCTGGATTGCTTCCTTAGGGACTCCAGACTCCTAAATTAACTAACAAATATGTTTTTGGTTTTAAAATGTGCTGCTGTTTGTAGGGATTGAATTTCAAATTGTGTCAAAATTTATCCAATATTCGGGAATTTGGGTGATTTACATTTTGTGAATTTTTCATAAGTTTTTCTAAATTTTCTTACACAAATTATTTTTAATTTTTGTTGAGCCTGAAAACTACAAAAATTTGAATTATCTTTTCCAAGTTGTTTTTGATTTCATTTTATTTGAGAATTTTTAATTATCTTTACAACAACTTTTTATTGATTATTTTACATACATTTTATTTGGTTTTTGTTTTATTGTGTTTTTACCCTTTTATGTGTTTTTGTGTACCCTGATTTTTATGTGTTTTATTGAATTTTCTTATTGATTGATTATTTTTATGTGCATTTTATTTTGTGTTGGTTTTACCCTGCAATTACATGTTTTACCTGATTTTATTTTTGCACTGGATATTTTGATTTTTATGTGTTCTACTTGATTTTGGTTTTTTTTTTTCATTGGATATTTTTGATTTACATGTGTTACCCTGGAACTTATTTTTTTACCTAGATATTTTGATTTACTATTTTACTTGGATTTGACATTCTGATTTACTTGTGTTTTTCTTGAGTTTATTTTTGCATTGATATTTTGATTTACTATTTTATTTTGATTTTAATATTTTGATTTACCTGTTTTACTTGAATTGATTTTTACATTGATATTTTGATTTACAATTTTACTGGAATTCGATTTACCTGTGTTTTACTTGAATTGATTTTTATTTTGGTTATTTTGGTTTTCATGTGTTTTACTTGAACATATTTTTACATTTGATATTTTTGATTTACATGTGTTTCACTGGAACTTATTTTTTTTATATTTGATATTTTTATTTATTTGTGTTTTATCTGAATTTATTTCTACATTGGATATTTGATTTATATGTGCTTCACTTGGATTTGATATTTTTGATTTTTATGTTTATTTGAATTTGTTTTTAAATCATTGAGTGGCTGAGATCGTGGTTTTCTCTGTCAGGCTCTTTTTCCACGCTAGCCACAGGCTGAGCCTGACACTCTCATTTCCAAATTTACATTTGATTTTGATTTTGAATTAAAAAGTAGGAATGAATTCATTGTCTTTTATTTAACCTTGTTCCTCTAATGGTAAACCCGTACCAGAGTACAATTTTGTCATTTTTGGCAAGACCTGGCTTTTCAACACAACGAAGGGTAAGAAGTTTTTGACGATCACGTTGGCCTAGGTAAGTTACACTACAATATACATATATAATACCTGCACGAAGGAAAACCATGAAATTATTAAAGCCCTTTCAACCTGTTTATCCCAAAGTTACTTCCAAGTTTACAAACAATTCTATACAAGTACAGATGGCTTAATTGTGGGTTATTCCTTAAACCCATCATTATCAGAAATAATTATAGACGGCCTAAAAGAACAAATATTGAACAAATTCGATATTTTCTAATTCTAATATAGGTAAATTGATATCATAACTTGTTTCACACATACAAACAGACAATTGGACTTATTCATAGTAATAACTTACAATCTAAGATTAAATTTATAATAGAAAAAGAAAATAACAATGGTATAAATTTTTTAGACCTAACATTACCCAAACTAGATAATGTACTTGAATATCACTTGGACAATGACCTGTCGATCGAAACGATTGTAAGAATTTGTTGAATAAATAGCTTTTTTTATAATAAGCCATTTTTTGGTAGCTGGCATACCTTAGTGATAAAGAAAACAAGATACAAAAATTTGAAAATGCAGATAGGGATAATATGTAATACATAATTTAAGGTTCAGCATTATACTACGATTTTACAATTTTTTATGAACGAATACATGGACCACGTAGCCTGCATATGAGGCTGAGAAACAAGCATGTCGATTTCTTCGTAGGGTAGTAGCCAATACATGTTGAAACTTATCCATAATGTAAAAATTAAAACACAAACACAGTTTCAAATAAATTAATTGTATACACAACAGTATCGTTTCGCCACAGAGTGGCATCATCAGGTGATGAGTATACAAACTTCGATTAAAACTAAGACTATTTCACAACAAGTGAGTAACATTGTAAAAATTACCGAAAATAGTTTTATTAGCTTTAGGACTAACAATACTAAAGACAGTTATATAATCAACAACAAATGTAAAACCCCTAAACATTCCTGTTCAGGAGTTTATTTATTAAATTGTTAAGATTGCTCTAAAGTGTACATAGGACAGACAGACAGAAAGTTTGAGACCCGCATAAACGAACATCTTAGAAGTTTTAACAATAAAAAAGTAGACTCTACCTATGCTGAACATTTGTTAGAGAAAAATTATAACTTTAATTAAGATTATTAAATTGTACATAGGCAAAATAAGGGTGTCAAGTTAAACTTACTAGGACAACTAGAAATAAATAGATATTTTAAAAAAGGAGTGATTTTAAATAATCAAATAGAAGGCAATAGTTCCCCGTTACTCAATATTAATTTTAGCAAACAAAACAATTACCCCTACCCACCTATCTATTAGTATAAATAGTCTTAGTTTTAGTCGCAGTTTGACCGAGCGGCATGGTCTATTCGTCTAGAACAGGCCTTCTTAAACTATGGGTCACGACCCCAAATGGGGTAGCGTAGCAAAATTCTGGGGTCGCGAGATTTTTTCAAAATGACATGGCTATCCAAGCTGTGTTATGTGTTAAATATCTTTGTGAAATTAAGTGAATTCAAGTTGTCTCTTCAAGGAAAAAATTGTGATATATTTACTTTGAATGATAAAATTGAATGTTTTATCAAAAAGATCAATATTTGGAAAAGTAGGGTAGAAAACAAATCGTTCGAAATGTTTTCCAGTGTCGACAATTTTATAATCGAGAAAAATTATTGTGAAACTTCTATTGCAAAAATTATTGTAGATCATTTAAAAGCGGTATGCAATTGTTATGCAAAAAACAGGCACATCCATCTCATTAAATTTTTTCCTTAAATTTTAATTTAATAGTTACCACCTAACGACTGTGTTCGAATCTATTCGAGCGATTTAAGACGGTCAGAATTCCCTTTTATTTATGTTATTGCAAAAAATGCAATTTTGATGCAAAATAGTGCATATAATTTTTGTAACTATAATTAATACAAATTTACAACTTTTTGTGCAATTTTTAATTTTTTTATTATTGTATGTTTTTTAATGAATTCTAAAACTATATATTTTCATATGTATACAGTGTTATTCACGCTATACGGCAGGGAACATTATGGCCAAAATATGAAAATTTCAAAAACTTTAACTTCTGGGTTATATAGGGGTCTATTATGGTTACCTTTTAAAATTACTTTCATATTATACAGGGTGTTCACAATGCCCTAAAAGTATCAGAGTTATGTTTTTTTTATGTGGAACCTTCTGTGTATTATTACAATTTTAGATTCTTCGATCAAAATAAGTGTTTGTTTTGAGAAGGTTTATAACACCTAAACCTTAAGGTTTTTCAAATAATTTGAGTTTTATCGATATCTAACCTAATTTTCACGTTTCAAATACTTAAGAAGTATTTAAGTTATGTAAGCGAAATTTACAATGAAGTGTAACAATAGATCATATTTTATATCCCTATTATAATAAACTCGTCATCTTATACAGGGTGTCTAAAAATTAATACTACTTAAGTAAGAACTTTAAGGGGTTGTAACTTAATTAATTTAAATGGAACGCCATATTTTTTAACATACCAGAAGATGTATTTTTTAATTACCTATCGATTGGTATTCGGGTGTTAATAAGCTAAGTTTTTTCAGGAAATGCTAAATAATTGTTTTATGCGCCATTTGGAGTTTTTAAAATAAAAGTTCCAATGTATCTAGTTGCCTTTGGTGTTTATTGTCAGATGTTATTATTTATTATTGAGGTGTTGCTTATTCAAAACGAAAATTGATTCAAAAGAGGAGCGTATTGATATGATTTTTATCCTAAGGGAATGTTATAAGAATTGTTTATTGGCTTTTCGAGTTTAGGTTCAAAAATTTTCCGTAAGAAAACATCCTAAGCCAGCCGTTTTTGAAAGATTATTAAAATAATTTCAGCAAAGCGGAAATGTCACTTATTAAAACCCATTACAAGAAAGTCAGTCACTGAAGATGAAGAAAATGTCTTTATGGTAGTCGAATCAGTTATCGAAAATTCCAATATTAGTCAAAATCAGATTTCCAAAAATACAGAACATTAGCCAATCAAGTATTTCAAGAATTCTTAAAAAACACGGTTTTTATAGGTACTTATAAAATTCAGCTTTGTCAAGAACTTTATGGAAATGATTTTGATAACCGAACTGAATTTTGCATGTGGATTCTGGATAGTATCAGAAAGTGAAATTTTTTTCGATAGAGTGTAAACTATTCTAATAACATTCCCCAAGGTTAAAAATCAATTTTCGTTTTGAATAAGCAACACCTCAATAATAAATAATAACATCTGACAATAAACACCAAAGGCAACTAGATACATTGGAACTTTTATTTTAAAAACTCCAAATGGCGCATAAAACAATTATTTAGCGTTTCCTGAAAAAACGCGAAGACTTAGCTTATGAACACCCTAATACCAATCGATAGGGAATTAAAAAATACATCTTCTGATATGTTAAAAAATATGGCGTTCCATTTAAATTAATCAAGTTAAAACCCCTTAAATTTCTTACTTAAGTAGTATTAATTTTTGGACACCCTGTATAAGATGACGAGTTTATTATAATTGGGATATAAAATATGATCTATTGTTACACTTCATTGTAAATTTTGCTTACACAACTTAAATACTTCTTAAGTATTTGAAACGTGAAAATTAGGTTAGATATCGATAAAACTCAAAATATTTGAAAAACCTTAAGGTTTAGATGTTATAAACCTTCTCAAAACAAACACTTATTTTGATCGAAGAATCTAAAATTGTAATAATACACAGAAGGTTCCACATAAAAAAAACACAACTCTGATACTTTTAGGGCATTGTGAACACCCTGTATAATATGAAAGTAATTTTAAAAGGTAACCATAATAGACCCCTATATAACCCAAAAGTAATTTTTTTTGAAATTTTCATATTTTGGCGTATAGCGTGAATAACCCTGCAGAAAAGGATATTAGTTATTTCCAAACTTCAATAAAAGTTTTTTTATGTATGTATATTGTTACCTAATAAATAAATCATCAAAAAATATTTGTCGTAAATGAAAAAAGTTTAAGAAGCTCTGGTCTAGAACATTGCTTTCGGGAGGTCAGCGGTTCGATTCCGGAGCCGGCTACTCTAGTCCAAGTTTTTCTTTGGTTTCCTTGGATCATTTACGCACATGGTGGGGTAGTAATATTCCACAGATAGTCTTTCACTTCTCTTCTGTCTTCATTTCGTTCGTCTCATCTTTCTTCCCCCAATCATCACCCACCCATTCCCATTATTCCTAATGGAGGCTGAAAAGGGCCTTCCGCCCTACCCCTCCGACTTTGCACAAGAGTGTAGGTCGGGGGGGGGGGACAGCCCGTCCACCAATATTGGTGGGAATTAAACACCCAAGTTTTTTTAAGTTTTTTTTAGTCGAAGTTTGTTTCACACTACCGGTCACAAGCAAATAACATACACAATCGCACATGACTGAAGAGGACGCTGCATGTGGTCCTATAACGGCCTGAGGGGGAGAGGTTTTAGTCGTTAGGTGCCTTTTTTAGGGCGAATCCGACACTACCCAGCCGCAACGGGCGACTGGGTGTCTTTTGAAGATTTCATCTCCTCCACGAAAAAAAAAACAAGATTTTATACTTATCACCTGATGATGCCACTGTGTGGCGAAACGATATTGTTGTGAAAACAATTCATTTATTTTAAACTGTGTTTGTGTTTTTTTAATTTTTACATTATAAGGAGGATGCACATTTAAAGTTTGAAGGTCTTTTACAAGTTTGAAACAAATAATAATTAGATAGTTGTTTTATTTATCTATTAAACATGTTTCATCAAGAATGCACCATGAAGGGCCTTTCTTATAATAAATTAGTTGCCTGTAATAGTATGGTACGTAGACTCCATATATATGTCTGAAAATAATTTCCATAAAGAATTAAATATCATAAAACAAATTGCATATAATAATGGATACAATCCAAATTTAATTCACGAAAACACATCAGAAAACAGCATTCAATCCAGTTTACTCATCAACAAATAAAGAAATTAAATATTATAGCATACCATGTTTAGGAACTATAACGATACTAGAAATTAGTTATCTATTTACAATGTGTTGGTCTGAATATAGCATATAAAACTAATATCTCATTAAGTAAGTTCATTAAATACAATAAAGGTAAAATAAACAAAGAACTTCAATCTGGAGTTTACAAGTTGACATGGGGAACTTGCAAAAAAGTCTATGTTGGACAGACGGGTAGGAATTTTAAAAAACGTTTGACAGAGCACAAAAACAGCTACATTGAAGATAATATGGATTTCATCTATTCTGATCATATTCTGAAGAAGAACACTTATTTAATAATAGTTTTGATATTTTGCATTTAGAAAAGAAAGGATATAAATTGACATCGTTGAAAAATTTGGAAATAAATAAATACAAAAACTTAGGTTATTTACTAAACGACCAAACAGAATGTAATAATTCCTCTCTTCTCAATTTGTTCTAATAACACCCCTAGCAATAATTCTTTCTAAAGACCTACGTTGTATGCTATTTTTAACAGTAAGTACTCTAAGTCTGGCGAAGTCAATGTTTGGCGAAACAATTGTTTCATTGTTTAATAAAAGCGTGAAATTTGTTATTTTGATGTTGATAATGGATTTTAATCAAGTAACGGTCAAACGTATCCAACCATACTTTTCTTAATTCAACTTTGCATAAATGTAAAAGTAAACCATAGAAAAAAATTAAGAAATAACAAATTAATTCTATTGCTTCTTGCCTACACCTACACCCCCTCGTAAACAAACCCAAAACAACTTTCAATTTCCTTGTCAGAGTTTTGAGATTGATATTGAGCAATATTGGGCGATACTCACATACCTAACATATTGGTTGGTAACAATGATTTCAACTTTACTTTTCTCCCATAATCATCTTTATTAGCACTTTGAATTGCTATAGGTACATATCTACTTATATGCGTGGCTCGGAGGTAACTAACATGGTGCCTACACGTAATCCTGCCGAAGTAATACAAATCGTGACTTACAGATTTATGCCACTATATCATTAGAATATTATGTGGAGAAGGTTGATTGTGTATAAGCAAACAAAATTGCTTATTTAGCTTTAAAAATGATTTCAAATACACCTCATGTGTGATTTAATATAAAGGTTGTGTTCCAAGTGTTGTATTTTAGGGTAGTTTAAGGTAAAAAGAGATATATTATAAATGAAACATGAATTTCCTTTGAATTTTTGTTCTCGTTAATACAATGCAAGTAATGTACAATGAAAACTATATTCCTTGCAGAAAATTATCGTGAAATAATAGGCTAGAACGAATAAAATAGCGCTAAGTTGTATAATATGTTATTTCTAGGGATCAAAAGAGCGATATCTACGACAATTATGTAATAGCTGCAAATAAAGTTAATATACGGTTCCGTTTTGAAAGAGAAAAATTTTGATTGTTTCATTACCACCAATGTTTGTGGGCGGACTGTCTCCGGCCTACACTCTAGTGCAATGTCGGAGGGTAGAGCAAAAAGTCCTATTCAGCCTCCTTTAGGAATAGTAGGAATGGGTAGGTGGTGGTTTAGGGGAGAAAGATTAGACACGGACGAAATGAAGACAGAATAGAGAGAATTGAAAGTGTATCTGTGGAATATTATCACCCCAGCATTTTCTTAAATGATATAAGGAAACTACAGAAAACCCCTGGAATCAAATCGGTGACTTCCCGAATGCAAAGCAATGATCCAAATGACTAGCCCATACTGCTTGGTTCCATTTTGAAGACTTGCATCATCTAATATAAGGAAGGTGGAGTCTGAGCCTTTGTATCTTTCCCACCCTTATTTAATTGTAAATGCCTGAGATCATAAGATTCGAATAGGGGGACTTTGAATGAGAAGATTCATTCGCTCGTCGCTCGTCACCCTCTTCTGAATTAGTTATTGCGAGATGAGGGGAGATGTGGGAGGGTACAAAATACCATTTTATAGTAAATTTTCAGTGTGTAACGTTTTTTTTTTATGTATATCACATTGATAGAGTTTTATTGATTTCTTCTGTGATGCCGAACGACTTTCCATCTTAGTATATATTTTTTAAGAACTATTCGTAAGACGACGCAATAGATAGAAATGCGCTTCAAAATTTTTGGAAACTTTTCCTTTAAGAAGATTATTTAGAGGGCAGTAGTGTCAATTGGATAGATAAAAAATTTAAGTAATTATTTTTACTAATTCTTTTTGTGTCTTTGATAACCACGGATTTTCCTTCATCCACTTTGACTATAATTATTGTTGTGCTAAAAATTTTCCCTGGTTGCCTTTATTTTTTTCTTATCTCCTAGGAAATTGCAAGAATTCTTGTCTACAATCTTTTTTCCTCTTTTCTAAATCTAGTATGTGTCAATTAAGTGTTTTGTTGTAAAGTTGGTTATATAATTATATCATTATTTACTGTAAATTTTTCATGGTTTATCCTTAAATTATCTTTTTTATGCCTTGTTATTCGTTTGGAGGGCATCTTTATCCATCTGAACATAGAAGTTGGTAATACGAATAATTGGAATTGATGTAAATGAAACAGAAATGGTACATGGGACGAACACTAAGAGCACCTTGAGATAAAGTAGAACTATTAACGAAATAGTAGAAACTTGAAAGGAACGGAAACGTATGTACATCTATCAATGATTTGACGGTAGATAAAGGGGACATTACACTTAATAGTAAAAGAAGAAAAGGAGAAAATGTTTAACAGGGGGTAAATGAGGGTAGAAAGTCAATTCGTGACAAGGGGGAGAAGTGGAAGGGAACATGAATTTGATTGAAGTAATATTGTAGTATGGTATGAGGAACTGGGAATTAAAAATGTACGAGTTAATGACAAGATGCAGGTCCCGAAGTGGGAAGTCATGAACTGGGAATGAGCCCCGTGTACATCGAGCAACTACAGGTTCCTGCGATCAAAATAAGGCGATTTAACTGCATTTATCTATGTACCAAAACGCTTCGTTTACCCATGAAGGGGTGTTAAAGGTGAAAAAAGAAGCTGTTTTTTTCCGGTTAATATAAACTGTTTTGTACCATTTCAATAAAATTTTGTATATAAAAGAATCTACAAGGGTACAACTTTCTGAAGTATAAATCAATTTTCTTCAAATCCGTCAAGGGTATAAATTACCCATATTCTTAGATATAATTGTTCCAAACGTTTTAGGAGAGCTGAACAGTAATTTTAATCATTGTTTTGTTGTAAAGGGTACATACCTTATCTTTATTTTCTGTTACTTATAAATGGTCCATTTCAGAAACAGTATCGGAGAAATTCAAGAATAAATAAACAACAACGGAAAATGTTTCACAGTATATTAAAGTCAATCTCGACAAATTTGTTTCGGCCCTATCGGCCATTAACTAGAGAAATACAGATGATTACTAAAATCTAGGAGGTGTACAATCATTTTATACTACAATTACAATTGATAAAATAAGAGAGTGGAGTTATAGGTAGTGAGTTCTATTTGATTATTTACTAGATTGATGTTATTGAAAAGGGCTTTTTTAATTTCAAAATTCTCTAAGAGTGATAATTTTCTACATTTAGGGATATTAGCATGTAGAAGTCTAAAATTGCTTAAATCTAAAGAGTGGTTTGTCTGTAAACAGTGGTCGACCATACCACTTGAATTAATTTTCTTATTTTTAATAGCGGAAGCGTGTTCAGATAAACGTTATTAAAAATAAGAAAATTAATTCAAGTGGTATGGTCGACCACTGTTTACAGACAAACCACTCTTTAGATTTAAGCAATTTTAGACTTCTACATGCTAATATCCCTAAATGTAGAAAATTATCACTCTTAGAGAATTTTGAAATTAAAAAAGCCCTTTTCAATAACATCAATCTAGTAAATAATCAAATAGAACTCACTACCTATAACTCCACTCTCTTATTTTATAAATTGTAATTGTAGTATAAAATGATTGTACACCTCCTAGATTTTAGTAATCATCTGTATTTCTCTAGTTAATGGCCGATAGGGCCGAAACAAATTTGTCGAGATTGACTTTAATATACTGTGAAACGTTTTCCGTTGTTGTTTATTTATTCTTGAATTTACCATGCAGTTTCACAAAAATTGTACCAAAAATAGTTTATATTTTAGTATCGGAGAAAACAAAATGTTTTTTAAAACTATAATTTACGACAACAATTCTTAATAATTTGCATTTTTTAAAGTAACTCGAAGATGCATCATGCTATTTAAATAAAATTTCATATGAAGACTACACTAAAAAGGTATTAACTTCTGACATACTTATCGAGGGGCACGGTAGTGCCCCCGCCAAGTCAAGCGCTAAGCAAACACTGCCGTACCATCCTTTACTGGAACCATTTCGCCGCATTTTCAGGCCCCTATTTGAGAACCTCTGTATAAGACCAGAACGCAGAAATTTATGTCATCCAGTAAGCTATAAACACATACTTAAAATCCAAAATTCCAAGTCTGTAGGTCATTTAGTTCCGAAGTTAAGCGAAAGCAAAGTTTCGCATTTATGACACTCACTCACTCACTCACTCACTCATGATTATCAGAATAGAACTAGTACTTCCCATAAACTCAGAGAGCTGAAATTTGGTACAGAGTTAGGGTTTAATGGCCACATAAAGGGAAAACTATAAAAACTAGGATAATCGAAGATCTGGAGTACCTGATGACCCTGATTAGAAAACACAAGAGCCCAACCAAACTATTAGAGATCGACATAACGCCTTTACAAAAAATATCCAACTTGGTGGGCCGCTTCATTTGATGTCAAAAATCGAAGGTCTGAAGTATCTGATGAAGAACCCTCAGCTGTATTAGAGATATGGTAATGTCCCCTTCTATTATTAGTACATAAAAAAATCGACTGTCATTGCAAAAATCCAGCGTAATAAAATAAATCAATATGCCCACGTTTCTACAAAAGGAAGTGAAATCCCACCAAAAACGTTCTGTAAAAAACTAGCCAAGTCTCGATGGAGCTGCTTGTTTATCTCTAAAAAGTAATGAAATCTAGACAAAGTCGTGCCAAGTCTAAGGTTCCCTACTGCGATTTCTTTATTATTATAGTTAATGTTGTGTGACTTGGCCGTTGAACATTCTCTATACGTCAGTGGGTACAAGTCAATTTTGTTTACACGTAATGTTACATCTGTTGTAACTACTTATGTTTGTTAAGTGAGATAATAGCCCATACTGGTATTGGTAATTGGACGCTAGTGTCTCATTTTAGGCTGTTGTTGATTGTGCAACACATGCATTCAACATTGACAATGCTGACTTCTGCTCGCTTCTTTTTGAAACGTCAAATCGACCACCGATCTAACATAAAATAGACGTACAGACGGACACAACATTAACTATAATAATAAAGAAATCGCAGTAAGGAACCTTAGACTTGGCACGGCTTTGTCTAGATTTCATTACTTTTTAGAAATAAACAAGCAGCTCCATCGAGACTTAGCTAGTTTTTTACAGAATGTTTTTGGTGGGATCAGATTTATTAGAATACCCTCATCCCTAAATAAATTGATTGCAGTGTATTTGTAGGGTCGATTTATTTCTCCAAAAAGGTTTTTATGGAAAAGTACTTTAAAAAATTGTATCGGTAACGACAGCTTTCCTGTCCTCCTAAGCCGAAAAGCTCTATCTCAATCGGAGTCAGTTTTGAGAAAATCGACTCTTTGTAAATTGTTCTTTCGCATCTTCAAAAACAACCCTTTATAAGATGTTGAAATTTATTTATACATTTTTACCAATTTTACCAATTTTGTGAGATATCGCTGTTTTGATTAAAAAGAAAGGATTCAAAACTTCAGAGCAGTTTTAATCCTCCAAAATCTGTTACTGTTCTTTACTCTTTTAGTAATTGCTGATGTAAAAAGAAGAAACGATCATTTCAAAAACTCAGTCTGTGTTTGGCTTTTTACAAAAGAATGTCTTTTATTAATGGATTAATGGATTTGTAAAAAGAATCTTGTAACAACAAATGGCTAATAAATTTAAGAAAAATGCATAGACCATGGGCGTAGCTAGGGGAGGGGCAGGGGGGGCACTGCCCCCCCTAGAAAGCTTGTTGCCCCCCCCTGGAAAAGGAATTTGAGTTTTCGACCAAAATCTAGTTTAACCCTGTCATTATCACTTTCGAAAACCGCGAAATTCAAAATTGCATGGAAATAGATAGCAATGCTCAGTCCGTACACTCACCTAATCACACGCGGTAGACGGAAAATAGACGACCCGACCCAACCACTTGGAGCGTACACCGATCTCACGGCACCGTGTACGGGCCGTACATATGCCGTAGATTAATTTTTGATGGGGTATCTATTATTATCGTATAAGAAAGCATATATGAATCATGCTGATGCGCAATGAGAGGGACGGACAGAGAATATAGTATATGCCTGAGAGCGAGTCATCGGATGTTCGGTATGTCATTTTGTGAAATAGTTGAGTGCCCACGTAATAGATGGCGATTTAAAGGTCGTAGAGTTGCCTAATAAAGAATGCTGTTAAAGCTAAATGAGCTAGATGTTGAAGGCTAATGGGGAAATCCGTACGAACGTAAATATAAGTGCAAGTGTGCCGGGAACCGGCAAATATTATTTCGATTGAAAAACGTGAAAAAATGTGAAAACCTGATACTCATTATCATTCGAAAACAAAAAGGAAAGAATACACAAATGGAAAACGTATGCAGACACAAATTAATACAAAGAAACAGTTCCTTGTCCAATACTTTCGGTAAGTGTTTCCTTAATATACGATTGGTTTTATACAAATATCACATAGAAAATAATTACAGTATATTTATTTATCAATAGAATAGGCAGGTCTCAAAAATGGGTTGTTTTATATTTTCAGACGTATTGACCTTTAATTTATAAAACATTGCATATCACCAAAACAACTTTAACCTGAAGTAAAGGATAACGTAAAACGTGAAACACCAATTAATTATTTCTGTAGTTGTTACATTTGTATGTAAATTTGTAATTTCTAATAATTTTCTTATTTATAATTGTAAATTGTATAACTTTATTTGTCCCATATAATAAATAATCTTAATTAAGTTTTTTATTTTTATTTTTGTTGTTACTCCCTCGCATTTTGTTACTGAAGTTATAATTTGACATGTTTTAACCCATATTCTTAAAGAAAACAAAAATTTTCTTTTTGTTAAAGGGTTATTACATGTTACATTATAACTTTTTCATATTAAAATATTACAAAAATAAACAAAATACATTTAAATAAAATATAAATTTTGACGGCTATTTGAAAGCTGCCCCCCCTAGAAATAATCCCTAGCTACGCCCATGGCATAGACATATAAATTTTGATGATTTTTAAATATCGTTTCCGAACTGTCACAACACGTTAATGATGTTAGATAAGATTACTCTACGTTTTCATCTAAATTTTACTTCTAAATGCTAAATTATTTGTTGTTCTGCATTTGACAAAAACTATTTTAGTAAAGATATTATGCACATAATTCTCTTATTTTTATTATAATTTTGCTTGTTTACAGTTTTTTTGGGAGCTAAAGTGCTGTAAAAATATATTTTATATACGTTATATAATATAAGGTATAGGACCACATCGATGATTCCAATTAATTCAAACAAAGTTAAATACAGTAAAAATGAAAAAGTTCACTATCAATTTTTGATGTAAAGAATAATACTTTACAGTGACTTCCTAAGGTAGTAGTACCTTTGATACGATTGGATTTGTTTAAGCAGTTTAGTCAAGTGAATTATGGCATTCTGGTCTTTAACACCCGGAATTTTCGGTGGATAATACGAAACAACAGTAGCCGTACCTTTCTGTTTTAATTTTCTAACTTGTTCTTTTAAAGCTAATACTTCTTTATAAAGTGCCATCACTATCTGGATCTCTTCTTCCTTGTTGTTAAGATTCTTTTCCATATTATCCAGTTGTTCTCTAGCTTCTACTACGTCATCTACTTCGTTTTTATCCACTTTTTCTGCAAACTCTTCATATTCCCTTAACAAAATAACGAATTAGTTTTATTATGTTGGATGGAAAGAGGAATTGAGCCAACTGTATCTCATGGATAAAACAAATTCAAAAAATTCCTTTACAAAATAGTTCTCAATTGTATTCAACTGCTTTACTGAATATCAACCGCAACAACTAATATTAGAAATAATATCTGCACTAAATAAAAGAAATCAAAATTACGAAATCAATCTTTTGATCCTGATATTCAAGTCAAGACAGGAGGTACTAGTCGAGATCAAGACTCTTGACTTAAACCCTGGCCATAAACTCCAAATTATTATAAATACTTATAGAATACCATTAAGTTACTCAAACACTCACCTGTTCATTATTTCAAACTCGTCGTGAAGATTTTGAAGAACAGCTTTCAAACTCTTTTCTTTTCCATTTAAATTGGATGGCATGTTTGACTCGCTTGGATTTTGTTCCGGCTGTTGTTGTTGAATGTATTGACATTGTATCGAGGGTGCCACTGTGTAACCTTGTGCGGTCATTATTTGCCTCATCCTGGAGGCATCGTACGCCCACATAGGTTGTTGAGACGCAGCAAAATAATGTCTCTATTAGAATACAAAATAGATAACTGTTAAACAAAATATCAATACAATGCAGCTTATACCTTAGAAATGTTTGATATTGTTGTTGTTCAATTCCCTTTAATAACATTTTGATCAATATCTACTAGCCTGAGTAAATTCGAAAGTAACAAAAAGAATTCGATAGAAAATTTTCAAGGAAATTAAAAAATTCTATTTGAACCAGAAATTTATAAACATTGCATCACAATAATTAACCAATCAGAAATACTATCTTTGTATTTTAACATGAGGATGAGGATGAGGATGGGGATGGGGATGAGGATGAGGATGAGGATGAGGATGCGGATGAGGATGAGGATGAGGATGGGGATGGGCATGGGCATGGGATGGGGATGAGGATGGGGATGAGGATGAGGATTAGGGTGAGGATGGGGATGGGGATGGGGATGGGGATGAGGATGAGGATGGGGATGGGGATGGGGATGGGGATGGGGATGGGGATGAGGATGGGGATGGGGATGGGGATGGGGATGAGGATGAGGATGAGGATGAGGATGAGGATAAGGATGAGTATGAGGATGATGATGAGGAAGAGGATGAGGATGAGGATGAGGATGAGGATGGGGATGAGGATGGGGATGGGGATGGGGATGGGGATGGGGATGGGGATGGGGATGAGGATGGGGATGGGGATGGGGATGGGGATGGGGATGAGGATGAGGATGAGGATGAGGATGGAGATGGGGATGGGGATGGGGATGGGGATGAGGATGAGGATGAGGATGAGGGTGAGGATGAGGGTGAGGATGAGGATGAGGATGAGGATGATGATGATGATGATGATGAGGATGAGGAAGAGGATGAGGATGGGGATGGGGATGGGGATGAGGATGAGGATGAGGATGAGGGTGAGGGTGAGGATGAGGGTGAGGGTGAGGATGAGGATGAGGATGAGGGTGAGGGTGAGGATGGGGATGGGGATGGGGATGGGGATGGGGATGAAGATGGGGATGGGGATGGGGATGGGGATGAGGATGAGGATGAGGATGAGGATGAGGATGAGGATGAGGATGAGGGTGAGGATGAGGGTGAGGATGAGGGTGAGGATGAGGATGAGGATGAGGATGGGGTTGAGGATGGGGATGGGGATAGGGATGGGGATGGGAATGGGGATGGGGATGAAGATGGGGATGGGGATGGGGATGGGGATGGGGATGGGGATGAGGATGAGGATGAGGATGGGGATGGAGATGGGGATGGGGATGGGGATGGGGATGAGGATGAGGATGAGGGTGAGGATGAGGGTGAGGATGAGGATGAGGATGAGGATGATGATGATGATGAGGATGAGGAAGAGGATGAGGATGGGGATGGGGATGGGGATGAGGATGAGGATGAGGATGAGGGTGAGGGTGAGGATGAGGGTGAGGGTGAGGATGAGGATGAGGATGAGGGTGAGGGTGAGGATGGGGATGGGGATGGGGATGGGGATGGGGATGGGGATGAGGATGAGGATGAGGGTGAGGATGAGGATGAGGATGAGGATGGGGATGAGGATGAGGATGAGGATGAGGATGAGGATGAGGATGGGGATGGGGATGGGGATGGGGATGGGGATGGGGATGGGGATGAGGATGAGGATGGGGATGGTGATGGGGATGGGGATGGGAATGGGGATGGGGATGGGGATGAGGATGAGGATGAGGATGAGGATGAGGAAGAGGATGAGGATGGGGATGGGGATGGGGATGGGGATGGGGATGGGGATGAGGATGAGAATGAGGATGGGGATGGGGATGGGGATGGGGATGGGGATGAGGATGAGGATGAGGATGAGGATGAGGATGAGGATGAGGATGAGGATGAGGATGAGGATGGGGATGGGGATGGGGATGGGGATGGGGATGGGGATGGGGATGGGGATGAGGATGAGGATGAGGATGAGGATGAGGATGAGGGTGAGGATGAGGATGAGGATGAGGATGAGAATGAGGATGAGGATGAGGATGACTATTAGGATGAGAATAACGATAAAAACGTGGAATAAAATGATAATGAGAGATGATGTGTGTGAGGAGTATAACACCCGAAAGACGATGAAGTACTTTCTGAAGGATCAAAGATTTGTGACTCAATAAGTTTGAATTGACATGGTAACGTTTTTTTTTCTACCGAAAATAACCGTTACTGAACTTCTTTCCGCTCATTTTACGTCCGTATTGGTTCAGTTTTGTTAATTTATTTTCTTAAATCGATCTTTTGCAATATTTTCAATGTTAACAACTCTTGAACAGATATGACTACAGTACTACACGATAAATCGAAGGATCGATCAGTTTTTTTTTCTTTCGACGATTAAAGACGTGTGCTGTGTTTTTCTCTGTTTCCGTGGTGTCTGTAGGGCTATACGATGAATTTTTTCTTAGTTCAGTTTGATAAAATTTCTCTTTGTTATAAAGATCTGATTTTTAGAGTCTTTTTGGTGTCTCAGCTCAGAGGAATTGTCAATATAAGTAATTTTGGTCTTTATAATTTTACTTATTGAATATCTTGTCATATTTTTCAAATTTTATTTTATTGTATTGTACTTTTTTATGAGAGTTTCGAGCCCTCCCAGCGTCAGGGTTTTCAGGAACTCACCACTGCTTTACTCGCAGCATTGCATTTCTTTTCTCTCGTTTCTTTGTTTGACAAGGTGGCCCCCAAGTTTTTATAACTTCACTTAATAACGTAACTTTCAATCATTTAGTTGCTTGACTAAATTAAATTTTTGCTTAATTTTATTTACTGTTAAATTAATATTTTTTTAATAACTTATTCTTATTGGTTCCTATCCCAATAACGAATTACGTTAAACAATTTAGAAGGAGGTGTATGCAAAACGACTGCTTACAGGTTTGGGTCTTACAATAAATATATATTGTAATATGACAAATACGTTTTTACGAGTGAGAAGTGCAAATCTCTGTCTCAAAGTGGATCTAAATTGCAAGGGTATCACAATTGTAATAAGAAAACTCATTTAATTCTCTGGTGGACACGCGTTTTACAATTTCATAACAGCAATTTTTGCTTATCAATAACTCCTTATTTACCATCCGTGTGATCATACTTTCAGTAACTGTTCAATTATTATCAATGTCCTAGTCTATAGACAATATTTACCTGATTTGAAGAATCTATTGATTCGTACGTTGCACTGCTTTGGAACTTATGCAAAGGCAAATTGCTATTGAATTCCGCATTTTTGTGGGGCAGACAAGTGCATCGACTATTCCTGCTTGAGTCTATAGTCCAGCAAGTTTCAGGATAATGACTCTGAAAATAATTTAATTTAAATTGCATTCCTTGCCCTTTTCAACACAATACATTGGAAGTCAAAGCCAATTGACGATGAGGGTAAATATTTTTGACATCAATGGTTGATTCTTATTACCAGGACTACACGTAATTCAGGAACACATACAAATAAGTAAGAAGTACTAAAAATTTTATTTTCTCTCAACTGGCTTTGATTTCTGAAGTTATGAAAGTGTAAAGGTACTGATGCAGATATTACTCGAAGAAATTCCCTTCCGTTGCTTTTATCTCTAGTCTTCTTGCTATGAGATGAAAGCAACGTTGACAATTGGCTATATAAAAGGTTGTTTATCATAACATTTATTGATATAAACACACAGTATCTGATGATCAGCGCCACGTGACTTTCAGGTTTATCACGATTCCTAAAATGGTACCTAAATAAAGTTTCCCTAATACTTAACTTTAATGGCGTGTGCCGTTTGTATTCAAGTTATTAATAACATAATTATATTTTATTTCGTACCCCCTCGCTTGCGGCCATGTACGTGGTGTGTCCAGTATTCCTTGCATCTCCCTGTCCCGCATCCATAAAGGTATCTCCCATCATATCGTCAGGTAACTCTTTAGCTAGTTCACATAGCTTGTGATAGTTAATGTTGTCTTTCAACATTGGGCATTGAGATTTTCCACAACTAGTGCAATAGAAAGTCGTAATTAAGATATATCGGTTGAGAGGTCAATAATTTAAATGTAGGGTTGTAGGTGGGTACTTATTGTTTTTGTATTAGGTGACTGTAAAATGATTAAAAGTAAAGTATGTGATAAGGTTGTACAATCGGTAAAGGCGCGACGTGGATGATACTTGAATTTCTCGTAAATGGTTTGCTGTATCCTAAGCCCTCCCAAGCTGATTACAAAGAAAACACTGGGCCATCCTTATTCCGAAAAGTTTCTGTTTTCAATTCTTGGCTTCACAATTTTGAAACTCGATTTTTCTAAAACTTTGAACGCTGTAGTATAAAATCCGAACATGTCAAGCTTTTAAAACGTTTAAGCGCCAAGAACACTTTAACATTCAAAGCCAAAAAGAGCTCAAAAGTCTATTAATTTGAGAGCTAACGCCCATGTTTTGCCCAAAGATAGTGGCTTTATGTGGGCTTATATTCACATCCAAAAGTATTAATAAAAGAATGACTGCAAGAAAAGTTTTTGGTATAATATCGAAGACAAATATCAGTCAATTAAAAAGAAAATAACATTAACATTTAAGAACCGTTACAAAATTTAAAAAAAGTCAAACAAACAGGGCATAAATAAAACAAGAAGTAAATAAATAATTAAAAACCACGTTCAAACACTTAGACGTTACAAATTCAAAGTGGCTTGTAACGTTTAAAGTGACGTTATAAACAAAAAGCTGGTTTGTCTTCGATATTATGTACCAAAAATTTTTCTTACAGTCATTCATGTATTTATACCTTTAATTGTGAAAATTAGCCTACATAAGGCTCACTACCTTTTCGGCAATAGGTCTCAAATTAATAAGGAAATTTTACTCCATTTTTGGCTTTGATTGTTGAACTGTTAAAGATTATCAAAGGGAGAATTGGTAATTACTTTTAAGCTCCAAGTATTGCAATGTAAAAGCTTTACGTTATAAAAAGGTCATGGAGTATGTTAAATTAACTGTAGTCATGGCTTCTGTACGAACTATAACAGTCATATTTTGAGTAAATGATGACCCGTTCATATTGAGCTTACTAACAAAACCTTGTACTCTACATAATCCTAAAAGAATCATAAAACGATTGGCCAGATCCCACAAAGACAAAAATTTGTCAACATCTAATAATATTTTCACATAGAAGTTTTTAGATTGATATATTTAGACTTTGTTCTATTTCGAAGACTGAATTGTTTTTAGGCCGCGTGTCCAATTAAATATTTTGATCAACATGACAAACTATCCCTTCGTAATCTTTTAAAAAAGTGGCTGTCATCTTGCAGAAGGCTTGTTCTAATATCATTTTTGTTAAGGAAGGCGATCACAAAACTTAAATGACGCATTAAAATGCATTTCTATACTTTTCTTATTTAAAAAGTTATTACTATGACAAAATCACCTAATAGAGATGAATGTTTGATGAAACATTATAATAAATAAAACAAAAAGCAAAACGTTTCAATTTAAATTTGTTAGAACTCGACGAATTCGTTTCGGTCAGTCCGCCTTTATCAAGAGTAGGTAGGTACCTACAATTCTACCGGATGAACAGTTGGGATACATTAACTTAATATAAAAAACTTTTGAGTGTTTCATTCCCACCAATGTTGGTGGGCGGGCTGCCCCCCCCCCCCACCGACCCACACTCTTGTGCAAAGTCGGAGGGGTAGGGCGGAAGGCCCTCTTCAGCCTCCTTTAGGAATAGTGGGAATGGGTGGGTGATGGTTGGGGGAAGAAAGACGAGACGGACGAAATGAAGACAGAAGAGAAGTGAAAGACTATTTGTGGTATATTACTTCCCCAGCGTTTGCCTAAATGATCCAAGGAAACCACAGAAAAACGTGGACCAGAGTAGCCGGCCCCGGAATCGAACCGGTAACCTCCCACATGTTAAGCAATGATCTATAGACGACTAGACCATGTCCCTCGGCCAATATAATATACTAATATTAAACTTAATTGAGGGAGAAACCTAAATATCTGCGAGTAATAAGGGTGTACTAGATAATGACAATTCTACTTGGTTATTTACAAGATTCTTATGGACGAGTTCTAATAAATTTTAGTTGAAACGTTTTACTTTTTGTTTAATTTGAAAATCACCTGACTCATGTTTAAGCACATTAATCAAACAACACATAACATCTTGGCAGACGAAAATTCATACAAAAACATAAATAATTTTGAGCTTCAAAATTTTCCTTTTTGATCGATTTGAATGTCTTCTTGAGCTAATTTGCCATAATTACTGTTACTTGCTAATTGAAGAAGCATAAAGTGTAGCCTACATACATTCTGCCCCCTATAAATACCTTCCACAAGGTTCGAATGAAAGTTCAGTTTAGTTATAGTTAGTTACGAGGCGATCAAGTCGAGATTGACGCCCGAGAAAGTAATAAAAGTGATTAGGTAGTTAGTCAATTGTATTAGTGTAGTTACAAAAGTAATTGCAAGAATAAATAAGTGTTAGAACGCGAGAAGTGTTTAGTTAGTACATTTAATTAAAGACTTCATCATAATTAAGAACTCATAATATTGTATTTATCCCTATTGTCGATAATAAATTATCACAAAATATACATGCATTTAATGTATAATTTATTTGTTAAAACAATTATGCTTACCCTATTCGTGAACTTAACGTTGTCATTAATGTGGACAGTGGGCTGTTATTCAGTTTACCAGCAGCTAATCCAATATTGTGGGCCAGGGTCGGCGATATTCCTGATAGGGGTTGTCTCGTTTTCATGATACTCATTACTTGTTGAATATTGAGGCCGATATTGTGACTGGGACCGGTCGATTTGGCTGGACAAAACGGTATAGACCTTACGTCAAAGCTACGCCAGTAATTTTTGTCAACTTGTTTCATCTTCGAAGCAATGGTGGGCAATTCGTATCTCTTTACTATACAAGATTCGTTATTTTGAACTCTGGGTGTAGCCGGTTCCACGTAATTTCCGTCATCTTTACGATCCTCTTGGTCATTTGCTTCGTAAGATTGAGTCGGATTCACTGTGATGTCCAATGGTGGAACTGTTTGACAAAGTCTGCTTTGCTTTATGCAGGTGGTGCTACCTTCGGAATCGCTTTCTTTAACTGCGCTGTTATGGAACAGCTCCACCAAATTTTGGCTTTTGGAAGAACTGTTCAATATCTGCGTTTTTGAACTCATGGCTGTCTTCGATCGAATTATACGTCGTGAAGGTCTTGTAGATTTCCTAGATTCTGTAGATGTAGTATGTGCAGGGGGTGGTTTGTTTCGTGTTCTTGTTTCGGATGTTCCGGATCTTGTAAAACCCCTTTTGGTATCGTTGTTCATAACTGCTGAGCCCAATACTTGGACCTTGCTAGAAATTACGCTGGTACTGGATTCTTTTGGTTTTATCACCCTGTTTCTGTACACCTTCTTCATTTTTTTCGATTTGATGCTTACGGCGGAAGGTCTTCTCTTGTGAGTGTCATGGACCTTTTCTGCTGATGTAAGGTCTGATGCATCGCTTCTAGGATCTTTTTTCATAGACTTTTGAGTTCCCTGTGTGTCAGTATCTGTGGTAAAAAAGAATATATATTACTTGAAAACGTTATATAAAGTAGTTATTGTCCCTTTATGCTGAAAATTAAATAGATATTTAGTAACTTTATATATTTACATTTTGATATCCGAACATAGATAACGGTAAATTTCATTGATGAATAAAATACCATAGAAACTTTAATAGTGGAGATGGATATTTTGCTGGGCATTAGTTTATACATGTTTATGTGAAAATAATTTAATTATAGTTGAGTGTAGGCCCTTTACGGCCATCGTCTATAATCGCTTTTTCTTCTGGGTATTGACGTGGTCGTTGTTTGTCCATACGTTTCACCGCTCATTCAGTCGGCTTCTTCAGAAGAATATCTGATGACTGGTTACCAGTAATACCCGGAAGACAAAGCGATTAATTTAATTATAATTTTAAAACAATTTAACCGCTTAGCGGTCAATTACTTGTTAATACTTTTTTTGCGGGTATAGTAAACATTAACTTTAAATTTTGTAGTTACCTGGAATATTGGCTTCAACTGATGCATCCTTGCGATATAGGAGTGGAACTGGTTCAGGTTCCATATCATTTACATGCGAATGCATCTCTGAGAGACGATTTACAGAATCCGTTATACCTAAATTAATCCAACACATTTGATATTTCAATTGCATACACAATAATCTAAATCGATTGACGTCTCAGTAGGGGTAGAAAGAGAAGAGAAAATAAAGAAATAATATGAAAAAGAGTAGAGAGAAAACAAATAAGAAATGTACATATTTAGGTTGTGTTGGTTGAAAATAACAGCGATAAATTACACTCAATTAGCGAAAGCAAATGCTTTATTATGAAGTACTTATAGCGTACGGGAGATAAGCCAAAAGTTATGTAAAAACGATTGGATTAGGAAAAGAAGGTTATTCGATGTAACGGTCAGAAGTATAGCCCTACATGGGGTGGAATTATGGCGATGTACAAGGAAAAAACGGTTAAAAAAAGATATAAAGGGGGTTTTGAATTTGCATAGAAGCACACCGAACTTCTGAGGTTCAAATCCCAGGTATCTCCAAGTTTATTGAAAACCAGATCAATCGGTTTAAATACCAAAACTGTTGTAGTTAAGAATCAGAAAAAAATGTGCGAAGATTATAAAGGAAACCAAAAAAAAAATGATTAAATACGAAACGAAATTGGAATGTTTAAGGGATGGGGACTTAAGGAAGTTTGGAGGAAAAGGATCTTAAAAATAGTAGCAAAAAATAAGTATGATAGAAAAAAGAATGGTGCTCTAGAGGAGTTTGGGTTGAATCATTAATACCTACTTCAATGAACGGGATAGGCTAGGAGTGTGTGCCGAGAAAATGGTGAAGCTAAGAGGCAATGAGATGACAAGAGAGGATGATTTAAGAAAAATTGATAGGTATGAAAGTATGGAGCCTTTACTATTGGAATATTGGCAGGGGGCTGTGTGCCAG
This sequence comes from Agrilus mali, assembly GCA_029378335.1. NCBI lineage: Eukaryota > Metazoa > Arthropoda > Insecta > Coleoptera > Buprestidae > Agrilus > Agrilus mali. The sequence goes on from CM055656.1 coordinate 22,690,141, forward strand.
AATATTTGAATGGCACAAAGGAAATAGATGTTTTTGCAAGATTTAGGGTGAGACATGAAAGTAAAGGGTTTAGGTATTGGTTGCTGAAAGAAGGTAGAATATGTAGAAAATGTGAGAGGAGGGACGAAACATTAATGCACGTGCTGGGGGCTGGGGATGTGATGAAAGAAAACGTATAGATTAATGTAACACGATTTTAAAAGACTAAGTAAGTAAGGAGACTTTTAAGTGTAATATTTGTGAGCTAAATACATTTTTAATTTCCTTACTGACTTTATTTTTAGTCTTGAAAATGTGAAATTGGGTAAGAATGGGGTGTTGATTTTTTTTAAACCTGGGAAAAAGACCGTGTGCTCTGTTTCATAATTGTTTTTTATTTGTATACCTAACTAAATCCTTTCTAATAAACTATATTTTTATTATTATAATTTACAAGAGCGTTCGAATTGAAACGTTTTTTTTTTTTAATCGAATATTGAAAATATTTTTGTATTACCTGAACATAATTTGAGACTATGTAGACGGGTGTGGGGGATTAAAGTTCACCCACCCTCCCGGTAAAATTGTTCTATGCGAGATAGAATCGATTCTATTGTTACTTTAAGGATTTTCGTGACATAAAAGTAATAAGATAATGATACAGTTTTGAAAATAGAAATTTAAAATTGTACTAAAAATTAGTAGTTTTATCATATTTCTATTAACAAAATGGATTTTGTTAGCGCCAATGTCAGTAGAGGCTAATAGGTTATTAATTTAGTAGGTAATTTAATAAATTTAGAAACACTTAAAAATAAAATCTCGAGATTAGGAAGGCTCTAAATATGAATTGCTGATAATAATTGTTAGGGAGGTGGTTGGGAAGTTGTAAAACATTTTTATAACCAGAAAAACACTTGTTTAGAATTACAACAATTTAATAAGAAAAACTCTTACAATATCGTTTCGGCTTATTAGGCCATTATCAAAGAGTTAAATCGAAACTAAACTAAAAATTAGGAACATGACAATTTATACATTACTAGCAGTGAAACCCGGCGTTGCTCGGGTTAAAATACATCACATGTTTAATGGTATAAAAAATATGTAAGGATCTATTTTTTAACGTAGATATTATAGACTTATATCATAGATAACGTAGATATTGAGGGACTTATTCGGCCTTTAAACGTACGGTGTATATAGAGTATAAAAAGCAGCAATTATTTCACTGTATTATATTCACTATAATATGAATTTAATTTATACTTCAGTATAAGTAACACGTGGCCGGCTATGTTAACACCAAAAATTGAAAAAGTAAAATTCACTGTATTTCGTTTACTACAAAATAAATTTTGCCTCAGCAACATGTGGTGGTTATCCTATTAAATTGTAGCTTATATGAAACGTTTGGAAGTTTGACATAGCGCCATCTATTGAATACTTATTCAATCCAGTCAACAGATGTGGCCATTTTTTTAGAATCGTTTGGAGCTAACAGATAATTGTGACTGTCAAATAATAGACAAATAATTTGCAATAAAATAATATTGCGATCATGAATGAAGATGTAAGCTATCCTATCTTGGATCAAACTGCACACGGTGTACAAATTTTATTAAAATCGGTTAAGTAGTTTAGGAGTCCATCGCGGACACACACGTGACACGTAATTTATATATATTAAGATGAGTAGGTGGGGGAATTAAAATTTTTGAAATGTGGCGAGAAAGATAGGACTTTTATATCCTTCACACTGTTCATTGGTAACATTTTTATTCTGAAAGAATGCCTTTTGAATTTCAAATTTGTCTATTAAATTTAACCTTCTGCTTTTATTAATACAATGTAAAATTTTTATATTATTTTCATTAAAATTATGTTTATTTGTAATACAGTATTGGGAAAATCCTGTGTTACCTTTTTTATAAATTATAGACTTTTTATGTTCGTTACATCTAATCTTAAAGGATCTACCTATCTGTCTTATTTAGATAGCGCTACAGTCATCACAATTAAGTTCATAAACTCCTGATTTACAAAGTTTATCCTTGTTTGATATTTTATTATTATTAGAACATATATTACTAATGCCAACTTTAGAGAGTCTTTTACAAATAGCTGAACTAATATTTTCATCAAAATTAATGAAGGTCCAATTATTCTTTTTCGATTCTAAACTTTTACCAATATACGAGATATATGACTGAAAGTTTGATTTTTGATCTTTTTCTTTAAAATATTATCAATGACATCAGATTTATATCCATTATTAATTGCCAAAGTTTTGAGTAAATTTGTAAGCGTTTTTTTTATTAAATTGTTGTAATTCTAAAAAGTGTTTTTATTCTGGTTATATGGATTGCTAAGCTGAAATCGACTGGATTAACTTTGCGCTGGTTTTAGACATGGTACAGGATACTAAAAAAGGCGCAGATGTATTTTGGATAAATTGCATAAGAGTGAGGAATGCATCAAAAAGAAATTAAGAAAAGAAGGAATACAGTTACAATTTTTTTATGCCTGCTGGCATCTTCCGAGGGCAAGAAAAACTTATTGCCCGCTTATATATCTAATGACTTTACTATTTCTAGCAATATCAGAAGATGCTAGTTTACAAAAAACGCAGTAATGTAAGTTCTATTTATCGGAATTCTCTCTTTAAAAAGGAAAAAGGGTTCAAGAGAAAAACTTTAAGTCAATATTACAATAATGTGTAATAGAGCGAGTGATAAGTAAATACACATTGCCTCAATTTATTACTAAAAAAGTTTATTTGTGAAACATTGAGGCTAGTGTCCTTTTCTTCATTTTATGGATATTAGTTTGTAATGACTTCAAATTTTATTACATACATATTTGTATCACTCTATTTTTACCTGAAAGTATATGGTTGATCGTCTTAACAGCAGCTCCTGTTGTATCCGTACTAATAGCATTCGAATTTTGCCTTAAGAAACCAATATCTTTTTTCCCCATTTGAACTGATTGGACAGCCAGAAATGGAGGTTGTTCCTTTAATGGCCTCTTTTTTTCTTGAATTTAACATTACGTATAAATAGAAATGTCTAATAATTAATCACAGATATAGCCATCAGCTATTAAGCTGTCATATATGGATTTAATGTTAGTTTAAGCCACATACCTAAATCTAAAATTTTCTTCATCGTGATTTTATTTTAAGAGACTGTACAATGGTACTACTCAGCAGCGCAAATAACAAAGAAGGAATTAATAAAATAGTTTGCTTGTTTCCAAATACGTAATTTCAGTCTTTTAACTGGGGCCCCGTGTGTAAAAGAGGGTTTGGGTGTAAAAACTAAAATACTATTTTTCCACTAGCTAATAATAATGGTGTGTGGACAGCTTTTAGAATACTGTTAAAATTAAATAGGTAGTGAGAAACACATGTCAATACTTCGAAGTGTGCATTGTTACCTTTTTGTTCTAGAACGTACCAAATAGCTTAAACCCCAAAGTACTTTTCGGTAACAAAGTTATCTTCTTCAGGGACTGAAGTGAACTAAAAGCAAAGGAAACCTACGAGTAATACATACTATCTACCTAATGTTGTGATCCAGTGATCATGACTCAGCCTAAATAAAAACCGAAATGTTCAGTGGACCTTAACAAAAACAAAGTAAATTAAATTAAACTAAACAACAGACAGTTGGGTATGGGACCTTTGTTACTGTTGAAAGAGAGTTTTATTTAGTAGTTTAGCAAATAATTGTTTCTGATTTTCTTGACTAATTTGAGGTTGTCAAAATTAATCCTATGATTCTCGGCAAGGATATGTCGAGCAACAGTGTATTTTACTGTTCTACCGAACCTGGTATGAGTTAAATCTTCTTTAAACCTAATTTGGGTAGAGCGTTCAGTTTATCCAATATATTTCTTACTACAGTCTATACAATTAATTTCATATATCCCCGACTTTTCTAGAAAAGGAATTTTATCGTTTGTGTTACCGAGAAGAGGTTGAAGAGAATTGGAATTTGAACTATAGCCAATACGAAAACCAATTTTATGGAAAGTACTAAACCCTTAGACAAGGAAAGATAGGGGACTGGTAACGTTCGATATTACGATAACTAACGATGTGTGACCGAAATCGAACCGAGCGCCATTGAAAAGGTGACAAACAAAGAATTGTCACTCATTTGGTTTGGTGGCAGAAAGTACGTTTTTTTTTTATAAATTTTGTGATTAGCATAAAATGGTTGGATGTTCGACATACGGCTGCCAAAGTCGCAGTGCAAGAAAAGCCTGGAGTTACGTTTCACAGTTAAGAAAAAAATTGCTTCTGTGCAATGCAGAATCATTTTAGTCCCAAATTTACGAATTTACGAAACGATGCTTCTGTCTATAAAACGACGACTATAATATACATACAATACATTAAGATTAACACAGAGACATTACGTATAACAAATATTATAACGATTTTCATTCATGTTTCATCCTTTATAAATTATGCATACAGTATAATCGTTAATTTATCCATAGGCGTAGTTACTGATTATGTATAAAATATTGGCGTTATATTCGTCATCAGATAGCAGGTCCGGCGGAAGCCTTTTTGGGTGTATTTATAGTAAACCCTACATACGAAAAACTTCCCTTTGTGGAATTCCACATTCGAATTATATATTATATTATATAATGTTTATATGGCGCATGCAGCATGGTCGACTTTATGCTTTCGATTGTTTTGCACTGAAAGGGTTTTTTTCTCCAAAATTCTTCCGAAGAACTGTTTTTCATAAAGATGGGAAATAAAATTGTTTTTATCATTTAAATTAAAAACAAAAAATGTAAGATTACGTTGCACTGCTTATTTGAGCAGTAATTTTATGTTTATTACGTACGCCATCAAACAAAAAATAAATTCTTATTCCTTTAAATTATAACATTTAATTCAGTTAAATGCAAAATTACATTTATTTAAATTTGAAGTAAACTCCTGTCAGAACTAATGTTCCACAATTTTAAATGTTAGTTGTATTGTAATAATATTATATTAATAATATCTATGCATATATATATATATATATATATATATATATATATAAGTAAAGTCTCCTACTTGTTTTGTTTGATATATATTTTTGGTATTACTTATTTATTCTCTTTTCTTTTTTAATAAATTTCGGTCACAGGCGAGATTGTTGTGGGATTCTTTTTTTTCTTTATATCTGCTTTATTTTTTTTTTTTAAGTAGCACGAAAGAAAGTAAATATTCATATGTTACGCTTCTGGCGCAACCGTCCGCCATTATTTTGGTGACATTCGGTCACATTGCCGGACGCCGCGTTATAAGTCCTCTCTCTTTCCTTGTCTAAGACTAAACCGAACTAGTTTCGCTCGTGTCCTTTTGAAAAGTAGATTAGGATTCTGAGAGGCGTTTCTTAAACTTAATCTTATAGACTAATTTATCATTTATATTACAATTATAACCGTTGTCTTTTTGTTCTGATCAGTCATTTTCAAACTACTGAAAGTTCAAGTCGTTTTAAATAAGATAAACGGTAATTTGCAGCAAACAGAATTAATTTGATAATTTTATGGAGTAAACACAGGGTGTCCCAAAAGCCACCATCTGATTAAAAAATTTATTAACTTAGGATATGTTTTTTTTTTCCTTTTCTTATCCTTTGAAGATTTAGAAACTAGAAGCTTCGGAGAAGAAATTTACTGTTGAAGAGCAAGTCGCTATTGTGGAAAACTATTTTAAACATCAACGTTTAATTACACAAATTCAAAGAGCGTTTCAATGTAAGAAATTTACCCTTGCAATTGAATAAATGTAATTTATGCCAATACACTCAGAACCCTCGACCAACTGAAGGAGTATATCTCCATGAAATAGGGCTTTTCCACTAACAATTTCTAACGGCTGTCATGGGAAACAAGAATGTGTCAGGCTCAATACGGAGGGCACTTGAAGAATTAAATTTTGAAACACTAGGGTCACAGTAAACTCCACGGACTATAATACCTCTGTGTAAAGGATGCTTTTGAAAATAAAAGTATTCTAAAAGTTATAATCATTTTAAATCGGGTAGTGGGGTAGTGACTTTTGGGACACCCTGTAGTTCTTACTTTTTTCTGCTTCATCAAAGCTCTGCGATTGTGGAACCTTGTTTCTGAAATCTCCCTGTTGGTAGATTCTTTTCATAAAGTCCAATTGATTCTTCAGTTTGTTGCATTTGTCTTCAGCTTGTACAAGCTGCTCTTCTATTTCTAAATAAAGGTGCAATAGTTAGTAAAAAAGCCACACTCAATTTATTTCTGCACTTTATTACACAATAGCTATTGTTACCCAAAATGCGTAAAGAAGCGTTGAGGCTTAGAGTGACTTACGGATAATTCGCTTGTATAACAAAGAAGACAGAATTCTTTAGAACTTACATTCTGGAACTTTCTAGAACAACTCCAGCCTCCATAATTAAGCTGTCGCAATATCGGAACAACAGTTCAGTTTTACTTACCATGCCATCAAGGCAAAACAGAAAAAGAGGAAGCGATTCGATAAACGATATTAGTTAATAACTGACTATTAAATGATTTTTAAATTGTATTCATGCTACTTGTTGAATAATAAATTAAAATTATAAATATGTTTGATTAAGCGAAAATATTTTCACTTTAACATTACTTACTGCGGGGAGAATACGATTTCTGGGGCGCCACGATTTGACAACTTTTCTGGGTTAATTAAGCCAAAATAAAACGAAAATTATGAATAAAATTTTGGCCGGAGTTAGTGTATGGGCCGCTAGACCTAGTGACAGCATATACATGGTTGGATAGCTTGAGGTTGGAGGAGCACATATATGAAGGTTAGAAGTGTCGCCGACCTAACGTAACCTAACCAAACCATTTCATACCGTAACCTGAGCAAGACCCTTTTGGTGGTGCGATTGCCCTGGCGCCACAATTTGGCTATGCCATTTTGTAAATCGACCCAAAGCGAATATGAACAATAACATTTTCCGATCTCACTTCGTTTTCGAGATATCGAAGATCAAAAGTCGGACAAGAGTTCCGTTTCCGTAGCCACACTCATATAGCCTATAGGCCTATTCAAATGTCTTTTAATCCTATGAAGGTAAATCGAAGTTGCTGAATACGTTGGGTTAGATTACGGTATGAAGTGGTCGCTATGATTGAAATGTTTGAAGTGCTACGCACCATCGAAAAGTGCTGTGCAATTTTCGCGCTCAATACCTTCGAATCTAATCGAGATTTCGATTCGATACCACCACCAACGTGTTCAGCGACCTCGATTTACCTATATAGGGCTAAAAGTCAGTTGTATAGGCTTATAGGCCGCCTATATGAGTGTATGTCCACGGAAACAGAACTCTTGCCTGACCTTCGACATATCGAAAACGAAGCGAGATATCAAAAAGTTTTATTCTTCATTTTCGCTTTGGGTTGATTTACAAAATGGCATAGCCAAATTATGGCGCCAGGGCAATCGCACCACCAAAAGGGTCTTGCTCAGGTTACGGTATGAAATGGTTTGGTTAGGTTACGTTAGGTCGGCGACACTTCTGACCTTTATATATGTGCTCCTCACACCTCAAGCTATCCATATGCATGACGTCACTAGGTCACGTGTTTCATATACTAAACCGCAGTCAAAATTTTCAATATCTCGCTTCGTTTTCGAGATATCGAAGATTTCCAAAAATCGGGCAAGAGTTCCATTTCCGTGGGCACACTCATATAGCCTATGGGCCTATACCAATGACTTTCGGTCCTATAAAGGCAAATAGAGGTGTTGGTGGTGATATCGAATCGGTGTCTCGATTAGTTTTAGTGGTTGCATGATTAAAATGTTTAGTGCTATGCACCACCAAGAGTGTTTTGGGACAGAAACGGAACTGTTTTCAATTATATATTTTTTTTCACATTTTTGGTTCAATATCTCGAAAAATATAGTACCTGGTTTTTTTAAACCATTTTTTTCGTGTTTTTCACGGCCAATTAAATAATAAAACACATTTGTTTCATAAAAAGTTTTATGTCTCGTTTTTTTGGTAGGTTTTTGCAATTTTTATTAATAAACAATTATAAATATTTTATTGATTTTTATACTACAATAAAGCCTTAACTTGTTGAAACTTCATATTTAAAATAGAAAGCGAATAAAACGATGAAAAGTTTCAATTATAATTTTATTAATTTAAATTTAAAATTAAACAATTGTAGTGATTAATAAAATATAATTGAAAGTTTTCATCGCCTTATTCGCTTTCTATTTTGAAATAAAGCCATTTATTGCAAAAAAAAAGTTATAATTTTAATTTCAGGATGAGCCGCGATTCAAATCGTGGCGCTCCAGAAATCGTACTCTTGCCCTTACTGTAGTATAAAACTAAAATTTGTGGAAATTAGTTAATCACCATAAATTAATAAGGACTTCAATCTGGTGTAAATTAAATTACGTGAAACTGATGCTCACGAAATTCATAGGTGTGTTAAGTTTGGTTGGCTTTTTTTTCAGTTTGTTGTTTTATTATTTTTTGTAGACACTTTTTACTATCACAACATTAAATATGGTTAACAGCAATAACATCCTTTTGATGACAATGACATATTAATCTTAACAATCAAATTATCCCCTACGTATAACTATATTTTCTATAACATAGAAAATTAATAAGTATTCCTCCTTATTACTATAAAAAATTTTCGTGTAGATGGCACCCTACCCACGAAATGTTTAAAATAAATCTACGTCATTATTAAAATCAGTAAATATCAGCATAAATCAAATAGTCAGACATCAATCATCTGACACAACTGACTTTTTAATTAACAAAATTCCCTGTTAATTAAATGACAAACATTATGTTCCTGTCAAATAATTACACGAAATATATACGTCAAGTCTTAAAAAAAATTAATTAAATAAAACAAGGCTGCTATTCGCATTATTTTGAGGTGAATATGTGCTGAAAAATTATTGTCCCGATTAATCAATCAAATGTTCGAAGAAATAGACTCCGACAGCAACCTTATTCAAAATGGTAGCTTCCCGGTTGTGTTTTTGCGACACAAGTTGGGAATCAAGTCCGAAGATCGATACATGATAGACATGGCCTTAGCCTTAAAAAATTTTGGACACAGGGTGACCTTTTTTACTACAAAACTGGACACTATCGAATGTTTTGAGGAATTAGATGTAAGTATGTGTAATGATTCCATTAGAAATTTTTTAGTGAAATCGTTTTAGCCTGTCAAGGGATGCCTTCCAGTGCTTCATTCGGGTTGGTGGATACCGGATAGCATCTTGGGAATGTTTAGAAAGACAATGGTTTTTTTAAAATCGCTCTGGTTGGTTATGAGAATGATTTTCATTCCTCCTGCTCCCAAACCAGAGGTGATCATACTCGATGTTCATCCCCTAGGACTCACATTTCTTAAAATATTAAGCAAGTACAAAACTATTTTCATTCAACATTTTCCAATGATTCAAGCACTGGATATTTCCGAATACAGACACCTAAATCCTCGTTACGAAGTTGCAAATGCTCTAAGTCATGCAACAGAAATAATTGTCCAAACGAGCTGTTTAGCTCAGGCTTTTCGACATTTATATCCAAATTGTAAAAAGCAGCTAAGGATTTTATGCCCTTGCGTCGATGTCGGATTGTGGAATGAGCCTTCAGCAAAGCTATCTCGTATTATCCCTGATTTACCAAAAAATGCCATCATGTTTGTCGTATTTGGGGACTACAGAAAGAGATCAAACTTCAAACTGGCATTAGATGCCTTAGAATATTTGCTCAGAATACTGGAAGATCCTATTAAAGAAGATATTCATATGATAATAGCGGGGCATTGCAGTGAAAAATCTAATGAGCAACTTCAATACTACCAAGATTTAGTTGAGATCACTTCGGAAAAATCTTATGGAGCTCAGGTTACGTTTCTGCGTCAGCTACCTACGTTGCATAAAAAGGCCTTAATAGAAAATTGTGTGGCAGTTGTACATCCCGTTAAAAACGACCTTTATCCAGGACCTCTACTAGCAGCTATGAGTTTAGGGAAACCTGTAATAGCAGTTAACAGTGGGTTTCCTAGTGAAATTGTGACCCACAGAATTTCTGGAATTTTGGTCGACCCTTTGCCCGAAAAATTTGCTGCGGCAATGTGCAAGCTCGCAACCAAACCGATAGTTCAACATTTTATTGGTCAAATGGCAAAAGACACGTTCAGATCACACTTCACTTTCCAAAACTTTTCAAGGAAATTACACTCAGTGGTTATAAATTCACGAAAACCATCATTTGATACTATGTAAAAAGAATCGGGAATAGAATTGCATTTTGGCCATACCTTAATTGTATTTACTAGTAAAACTTGGATATAAATGTACTTATGAAACGTTTAGGAGATTTAAATAATAAATCATTTAGTCACTTGGCAAATATATCTTTTATGACTATACCTATCAATGTAGTGATATTCTTTGTTTAGTTGTTGATCTGTGAATCGGGAGGCAGAAGTTTAACTCTAAAAAATATGAGTTAACAAATTCCGACATCTTCTAGGAAGGGGTAAAATTAGAAATTCCTTATAATTTAAACAAAACAAATGCTAATATAAGCTTTGTACCTACACCGTTTATTTAGCAGAAAGATAACACATAGGTACACACATAAATAGAAAAATATCAATAATTTAGAGCCCTAGCCGAATTTTAACTAGAAGAAGAATTTTGTCCTCCAAAACACTATTAACCAGTCTACCTTTTAAAACCAACTTACAACTAACCCAATTACATATGTATATCCAAAAACTCACCACCAATAAAAGAAAGAGTTTCTAGTCATCAAGAAGGATCTTTATTTATGTGTCCAAAACAGAGGAGGAAATTTGAAATTCTTACAAATTGCCAATAATGTGCTTAGTTTTGATATTCAAGGGTTTTGCCAACAGAAAAGTCAATGAATTTCTCAATACATTAAATTTTTGTACAGACATCTTTAATTTTTATCGACTCACTCACAATTAGTTTACTAAATGTCCTACAGATCTTTATTGAGATCAAACAACAAATAAAAGTTGCTCACCAATTGTTACAACACTAACACCCAATGAAATGAAATATATCCACACCATTTCCCTCTGGCTAACACGGAAACCACTTGGCAAAAAAATATACTAAAGATGTGATGGACACTGTAGAAGTTCCACTGACAAACTCAGAATACATCATATTAATATTGAAAACAAAAGGCTAAAAACTACACAAACTCAAACAGGTTAGGGAAGGTGTCTTAAAAAGAATCATTCTACAATCTGAAAGGCAAGAAAGAAGTAGTACAACAAGATTTTAGATTGATCATACTAACACAAATACAATTATGAATGGAACTGTGAAACATATTCTAAACAAATGTTCAAGAATGACTTATCAAGGAATAAGACACCAAAATTAAATAAGCGGGTATTGAAATTTCTAATAACAACAGCTTATAGGTACATAAAAATATACACAAAAAAAAATAATCATGTGCAACTCAGTACACGTGAAAGAAGTGAAACTTCTTTGTCGGTCTCTATACCTTTATAACGAATAAGTAATGTTTGGTGAAAGGAAAAGAGAGTACGAAAATTTTCAGGATTTATGTTTTAAAAATGAAAACACATACATACATCAAATTTTTTTCGCCTCTGTTTATTTTTCCAAGTGCTTAAAAAACCGTAAACTATTAATAACTACAAGGAATTAAAATTAATACATAATAACTCACTCTTAAATAAATATTAATTGTTGTTAAATAAACATTTACTGTAATACACTTACTGTAATATAACTGCTATGAGATGCCGGTCACTAACAGCTGACTGTAATACCGATATGCGCATGCGCGCCTTTCTATTCTCATAGCTTCGCGAGACGAATCGTTATGAAATGTGTCGTTTCATGTCCTTGAGATTTTACTCTCATCGCACCCAAAGAAGTTTCACTTCAAAAATACAATAATTTATAATCGTTCAAGTTATTAACGCAATTTAAAACTACTTAATTCAAAAAGAGTACTATTCTCATCCCAATGATGGAAATTCACCATTACCTACATGTAAACACTAATGATAATTTCCATTACCTAAGTACATAAAGTTATATTTCACTTGACATACCAGATTAATCTATAGTTCAATACTGAACAGTTTATCATTTGGCAAGCCTAACTCCGTCTAAGAGTAAGTATAACGGGGCAATACATCAGGCCCAAATCACAAAAGTAACCCATGCCTATCAGTGGCTAAACCTTCCTTTGGGTGACATTAAGTACCTAGTCATTTTAATAAGTGGCTTATGAAACTTGCATTGTGGTTTCCTCATTAAGCACATATATTATCCTGAATTTACTTACAACGTAACGATTTAGGGACAAACGAATTACTTTTGTAATGAGGATCTAAAGGAGGCCTGACATAATCATACAATATTGCGGGCCACATGATCTTTTTGTACTAAGCCGGGGCTGCCTGTTTACTGTTAAAAAAAAAAAAATGCGATTGTTAGAACGATTGTATTGTGAATTTATTATACTCAATGTTTTGTTTTAACTAAACTAAAACGATTTTATTGGAATTAATATGTATTATTGTATACTATTACATACATTTTATTTTTTACACTAAATATTATACAAAAAACTATACTTTAAAAAATAAAACACAAAAACGCAGGCAATTTAATTGATAGACCACTTTTCTGTTTATAAAATTTTAATTTATTATTGACTAGTGATGTCTATCAATTAAATTGCTTGCAGTGCGACGCTATATACATTTGTCAAAATGGACGTTCATTGAGTGTACGTATAAAAGAAACATGTAGATAACATTAAAAAACATAAAGTTTCTAGAAGCCTTGCCGATCATTGTGTTACCAATAATCATAATATGGATACAGACAATGTTAAGTTATTGCATACATAACCAAAAAGCAAAAAAATTGTTCTTTTGGAAAATTTGGTAATTAAAAATACTGTTAAAACAAGAATGAATCTAGTTAATAATCAGAAAGAAATTCTAACTTATAAGACTCCATTGGTCATCTCTAAATTTTAAGTATCCACTATTTGTATTCCCCATCCCTATATTTACGCAGTAACGGATTTAGGCTTGCTGCCGCCCTAGGCCCCGTTCGATGCGCCGCTCTTTTTGATAAAATGGATTTCATTCATACATGCCTTAGATAGATAAATAATAAATATATTTTGTAATATTAATCAATTTGAAAATTTCTTTTTCCTGGCCTTGGTCCGCGCAAAAACATCGATTATATCATCATCATTAGTTTCTTGGACTAGTTGAGCTTTAATAGACAGTAATGCAAGAGCATTAAGTCTATCTAGGCCCATGCTTGCGCATAAATATGTTTTTACTCTTTTTAGAGTGGAAAAAGATCTTTCTCCTGAGCAATTTCTAGCCGGAATACTCAAAAAAATTCGAAAGCAATGTTCACATTCGGATAAACATCTCGAAGACTCCGTGAATGCAATACATTGCATATTTTTTGTGCAGAACGTACATCTTCCGTTTTTGCTAAGGAATCTTTGAGTTGATAATGGAAATGAATAAGTTCATTGCCTAACATCTTTTCCAAATCATCAGGATACTTACTGACTAGTTTATTGGCAAAATGTTTCAACTCGTTTGTATCTATTTCAGATAAATCATCAAAAAAATTGAAATTTTTGTAAAGTTTTTCATATGTACTTTTAATCTCGGCTAATTGTGCACTGAGTGTCTAGAATAGCATCCTCAATATCTTTAGCTTTATGGCCGATATTTGGTAGAAATTCTAGAAACCATTTAATAATTTCACCGTTATCACGTACGTATATAATAATTAACTTCGAAATTTCATGAAAAATTATTTTTATAAACAAAAAATGTCCTGACACTTTTGAAAGAATATCAAAATGATATTCAATTCATGCAAATCTACAGTATTTTCAATTTACACTAAAAACAAATTGAGAATTTATTAAGATTTAGTAATTTCAAAACGCTTTGTACACGTGAGATTAATCTTATTAAAGGGACAGAAAGTAAAAAACATTACTCGATAAATATTATAATTGATCTATTAAAAAATGAACATCTTACCCACAGATAAAGAAGTAAATTAATGAATTGAATTATAATACACTGAAAAACTTCATCCAAAAGAAAAAATCTTGAACCATGAAAACCATTTTGAAAAAAATAACTATCTTGAGTCAAAAGAAAAAATACCTAAACTAAAAAAAAATTCCTCAAACCAAGAAAAGTTTCTTGGTTCAAGACTTTTTCTCTTGAATCGAGTTAACTGTTTTTTGAGGGTATATTCCATAGAAAATTTTTTAAAAAAACTAATTTAAACCAATTTTTGAAATAGATTGTCTTTACTTTTTTTGGTCTCTAAAATTTTGGTATTTCAAAAAATTTGCCGCCCTTCAAATTATGCCGCCCTAGGCCTGGGCCTCACGGGCCTTACTGTATTTACGTACTTATAAAAACCATTATAATTCCAATTTATTATGAGTAACCTGTTATACTCTTGAAAATGACCGTTTAGGTTCAAAACAATTGTCAAGTAATAAATTACTTGCAGAAACGTTTGTGTGTTTTCTTTCTTAAAGGTATTTAAATGTTTCTCCATGAATATATCTACGATATTTTAAGTAGATATTATAAAAACAACTAAATTAAAAGTTATAATAAGCAAAATCACAGTTTAATACTTTTGAGATGATACTTAACATGGTTTTTTGTAAAGCAAGATCAATATTTGGTTGAATATCATAAGCTGATGCAACATTTAAAGGTGATGATACATGTTGATCGGTTAACATCACCCTTTCTGAATTTTTGTTATTTTTCATTAAAGAAAATAGTTGCTCGCATAAATGAGTGCTTCCGAGCATAGCCAATATACGCGTAACAAAAGATACACTTAAGGAGACCGATCTACAGATAAATATGTATAAAATTCTAAAATTCCAACTTCCATAAATTTTTCCTACAGCAAAAAATCACATTGGATATTAATTAAATCCATTTGTAAGTTTTCATCAAAAATTTCAATATCGATGGAGGTGAAGTAAAAAGAAATTGTACTTCACAGCTTTTAAAATCAGAAAATCTTCGATCGAATTCCGTTTCTAACAATTCTATTTGTTGTACATAATCTTTAAATTTTAATTTAGGTGATTCAGGCAGACAAGACAAGTTAACCTTTTCTATTGGTTTTCGCCAAAGTAATAATTTTTGTTTGAAAGCGTTAATTTTATCAAATAGAGTTGTAACAATATGATTTAAACCTTTAAGCTTACAATTAAGTTGATTAAAATGACTTGTAATATAAACTGAGAAAGCCAAGTCCTTTATTACCCATTGTCCATTTTTTAATTCAGCACATTCACAATCTTTTGTTTCCGAAAAAAATTATGATTTCGTCCAGCAATTTTAACCAACCGTTTTAAATAGCAAATTTAGAGAGGGAGAGGGAGAGGGAGTGGGAGAGGGAGTGGGAGTGGGAGAGGGAGAGGGAGAGGGAGAAGGAGAGGGAGAGGGAGAAGGAGAGGGAGAGGGAGAGGGAGAGGGAGAGGGAGAGGGAGAAGGAGAGGGAGAGGGAGGGGGAGAGGGAGAGGGAGAGGGAGAGGGAGAGGGAGAGTGAGAGGGAGAGGGAGAGGAAGAGGGAGAGGGAGAGGGAGAGGGAGAGGGAGAGGGAGAGGGAGAGGGAGAGGGAGAGGGAGAGGGAGAGGGAGAGGGAGAGGGAGAGGGAGAGGGAGAGGGAGAGGGAGAGGGAGAGGGAGGGAGAGGGAGAGGGAGAGGGAGAGGGAGATGGGAGAGGGAGAGGGAGAGGGAGAGGGAGAGGGAGAGGGAGAGGGAGAGGGAGAGGGAGAGGGAGAGGGAGAGGGAGAGGGAGAGGGAGAGGGAGAGGGAGAGGGAGAGGGAGAGGGAGAGGGAGAGGGAGAGGGAGAGGAGAGGAGAGGGAGAGGGAGAGGGAGAGGGAGAGGGAGAGGGAGAGGGAGAGGGAGAGGGAGAGGGAGAGGGAGAGGGAGAGGGAGAGGGGAGAGGGAGAGGGAGAGGGAGAGGGAGAGGGAGAGGGAGAGGGAGAGGGAGAGGGAGAGGGAGAGGGAGAGGGAGAGAGAGGGAGAGGGAGAGGGAGTCAGCATCAGTTAAGTTTCTAATTCAATTAATTGGGTAATTGTAATGATTCATTAATTTATTAATTTTTAAAATTTCAGTGATTTTTCGAAATTTCCGCTTGAATTGATTTGGTTGATGTAGGTGTAGAATTAATTCACATAATTCTTTGGTTAAGAAATAATTCTTTGTGCTCGCTTATTTTTGCTTTGTTTATGTATACTAATCTTCTTACAAGAGTTGGACGATTTCTTCGTAATTTCCTAATATATTTGTATTTTCGGAAATATCATTGTTGGTTTATTTGGTTTTTCCAAATTTCCAAAAGAAATTGTTAGTTTTTAAGCCGCAGTGCCGGCCAAAGATATGTCAAGTGAGATACAGTTTTACAGAAATAATTTTAAAGAACATTTCTTAAAAACATAGCCTAAGTACAAAATTGTAGTATCACTCACCATGAAGACGTTCTTGACTTTTCTGAGAAGTTACAGTGATTTCCTCGATTTCATCGACTCCGAAGTAACGGTCACTAGGAGTTCTAGTCTTCTTCGAAACACAGTAACCTAAAAATGAAATTACAAGAATTGCTTCGTGGGTAGGGATCGACAAAATCAATTATTTACTTGAGTACAAGGTAATGAAATGGTATTTCATCCCCAGATTGTAAAATTAATGTGAAAATAAAATATAAAATATAAAGTGTTCGCTGTGTAAGAGCCGCAGGAAATATAAATTAATAATCAATCTGGCGACTTATTTATATACGCACGTCAAGATACATAACCATGTAACATAAAAGATATACCTACGAGAAGATTCAGGCAATAATATAAATAGTCTGGCCTCCAATCAGTAGATATGAGCCGCATTTGAAGTAATACAGAGGCAAATCAAGCGATAGAGAATGACGTGAAAAATTTGTATTTTTTCCTTATCAAGACATAAATAATAAAACACAATAAATAATATAAATCTACATTTACTGTAATCATTATAGAATATACTGACAAATTAATTAATAATTTAGTTACAAGTGAACTATTTAATATTTAAAAACGATTATTAATAAGTTTGAGGAAGTCAAAAAAAAAATAATAAATATTAGTTAGAATGTCATAATAGCTTCAACAGTATTAAATATTGATTTGTGGGCCATAAAATTGAAATAATTACTAAAATTAAGTGCGTTTCTTACCCTCGTAATATTTCGATGGATCACGGATTTCTTCAATAGTAAAATATTCTGCACTCATGTTTATTATTTGTTTGTTTACCTACTATGCAATAAAATTTAAGCAATCGGTTAGATATTTTCGAACAAATTTCTGAAAAAAGTTTTAAAATCCATAAATTGCCCTTTCAAAAAACTATTCCACAAATTGACAGATATTTTTTGTCATTTTACACAAATTATTTAATATTGCTAACTGGATTTTCCTTGATGTTAATTTATGATTGATAATCTCGTATAACGGATTACAAAAAAAAACTTCCACTTTGGTAACTTTAAGTAATTAGGTATTTGAGTAAATGTTGTATTAAGGGTACATTTTATTATTTAATTATAATTTAAAAAAGTATTAAACAAAAACAGTAAATAAAGAGTGAAAACGCCTCTTGAATTTCATATTAACGAAAGAAGTTCTACTTACCTATAGGTACTTTGGGTGGTCAGCCTTTTTCAAAAGTAATTTATTACTTAATAAAAATTAAATAAAACATTTTTTCTGTATACTTTATAATAACTATTTGGATAACAAAACTTTACATTGGTAGCGATAAGAAAATCACCTACATTTTTTTAAACTTTCACCATACAATATTTACAATACAGTTGAACCTGGGTAAGCAAGAGTCCAAGGGACCCGAATTTTGTTTTCGCTTATAGAGGTTTCTCACTAAAGCAGTTTGTCACTTACGAAGGTTTGGGAGTAGTTACTCTCACTTATAGAGGTTAGCAAAAGTCGAAAAACATGGTGCTAGAGCGTTAAGAAATACATACATACATAATAAGTACACATTTTGTTTTTAAATACATACATATTTTATTTATTTGAAGAAATCAGTTATTTTTTCTGAGTGTCGTTCTTACAATTATGAATCTGTTTTTCAATTTCATTTTATCAAAAATTGAGGGATCAATTTCAGAATACTCAAAAAAACTATAGAGTGTTTCTATTGCGCTTAAGGCGTCTTTTCTTGGAATAGGCTGTTTTTCTAAATCTGTGTCCCCATTTGTGTGATTATCTTCGGCATCACCTTCATTTTTATCCGTGAATGTACTCACACCACTATCCGCAACAATGTCGTCATCAGTATGCTCTCCAGCAACCGGCAAATCGTCATCGATTCCCACAAAGTCTTCAAAAGTTGGTCTATCCATGTTTGTTTTAGAAGGAATAAGTTTATTCCATTCCTCAACACTAGGCCCCTGAACCCCATCATTTTCTTCTAAAACGACGGAATCTTGTCATTCGAAGATCGATCGAAACCCGGCTTTCTTGAAACAATTATAGATGGTGGTATTGCTTACTTTGTAGCAGGCTTTTCGTGCAAATTTCATAGCTAAAAGCACGTTGATCTCAGGACTAATGTTTTTGTCAACACAAGTAAGAACATGGTTGACTACTTTTCTGCGATACAATCGTTTAAAAGCGTGAATTATACCCTGATCCAAAGGTTGTAGTTTACTAGTGGTATTCACAGGTAAAAACACTATTTTCACGTTTGTAAGTGCCGGTAAAGCATTTACACCTTTAAAACATCTAGGTCGCTTTGATTTCCCGATGATAAGAAGCGGCAGTTTATCGGTTCCTGTCATGTTTGTACATGAAGAATTGTTAGTCGCTCTTTGCTTTGTTTTCCTCCATGACACTCTTGGCCCTTAAATGTGAAGGTTTTGTCCAAAAGACACTTGAAAAATAAAGCTATTTCGTCTGCATTGTAAATGTCGTTTGGATGATATTCTGATAAAGGATTTGGTAAATCTTCAGTCCACTGATTACACACCTTGATCTACTGATTTGCTTTCCCCGGCTGCTCTCTTGATAGATATGCCATGTCGCCTTTTAAAACCTTCCAACCAACCATTACTAGCTGAAAAGTTTTGTAGTCCCAGTTTCGTTGCAAACATTTTTCTTTTTTCTTTCAACAATGGTCCATCTATGGGAATATTTTTATCTAGGGTTTGTTTAATTCATTCCACGAGACACTTTTCAACGTTGGGAAATTCAACAACTTTTTTCCTCTTAATATTTCCATGTCCTTCTGCACATTGCAATTTTATAAATTCTTTATTTTTTATTATTTTATAAAAGCTAGATTCCGGCAAGTTAAAATCACTCATAATTGCGTTTCGCGACTGCCCGCCCTCAAATTGGTTTACAATTTTAAGTTTATCACTCAACGAAATCACTTTAATTTTTCGTTTTAACATTTTGAGGGAACAACATTAAACGTGTGTGTATTTTCGCTAATGATTGTTGCCAACTGGAACCAAATCGTAGATTAGAACCAAATGTTAGAGATATGTATGTCGGAGATGGTGCCTGAAGGCAATTATTTCGTATTTATGGTGAGATAGAGGCACAATTTATGGTCACCCTTAGGTTTAGTGCATGTTCCTTTTTAAAAAAATCTATTAGGTTACAGATGTCGATATTGTTTGTTTAGCAGAATAATAAAATTTAGAAACCATGTTTAAAGTCGAGGTGACGAGTGAGTTCACCGAACGTAGACACGGTTTCATGTAGTGTGTTTCTGAGAAATTTAGGAAAAGGATATAGTTTGGCTTTAAGTGCATACCTAAAGTTGCGAGTTTTGAGATGTCTATTGAAATATTATTGTAAATAGTCTCGCTTACAGAGGTCTAAAGTAAAAAACTGTCACTTACAGAGGTCTAAATGTGAAAAATTACTCTTTCTAAAAGAGGTTCCTAGATTGTCACTTGTAGAGGTATTCGGCATAAAAATGACGGGACCTGGCTATAGATTTTTCTCACTAATCCAGTTTTCGCTTATCCAATTTCGACTGTATCTATCCTTAGGAACATTGCTACCATTATTCCTAGCTTATTGATAACAAAGTTGCTGCTTAACTATCATTTTGGAATAGTGCCAGAAGTAAGAAAATTTACGAACAAGAAAAAAGTTTTTGTACAATAAAATAATTACTTCTTCTGAAGATGACCTTGTAGGTCGAAACAAGTTTGTTAAGAAATATTAAAATAAATTTAAGTGAAAGTTTTAAATTATTGTTTTATTCCATACTTCAATTTAAGGGGTTGTTTGCTATTACAAGAACGTTTTCATTAGTAGAGGCTGTTTCCAAATTTAAATCCTACATTTAAAAATTTCTTTACATTCAGACCCTCTGTTGATTGCAGTGGAGAATTCGTAAAGCATTTTTTTTTTGTAATATCTACTGTCAATTTCAATAAAAGTTTGAGCTTTGTTTTAAATTATTTTACTGGGTTGTATCGTAACAATGCCTTTTACTGTACCCTTTCTTATATACATATAATAAAAAAGTCAATTGATAGTTTTCTCATAAGTATCACATATTTTGTTGCCTTGAAAAGCCTACTTTTCTTGTACTATCGACTTAAATAAAATAGAGAACTAGGTTAATACGTGAACTTGCATGATGTCACGTTTTAGTATGATTTGTTATGGATGACATTTTGTAACAATGAGTAAAATAGTACATTCCTTGAAACATACTATTAACGGTACGAGAGTGTTACTAATAGCTAACTGACATTTATTAAATAAGTTAACAACTAAGACTATTAATTGAATTATATTGAATACGTATGCATACATTATATTTAGTTTAGTGCTGGTTTAGTTATCAATCTTTGAAGTAGAAGAAAAAGAGTCAAATTCTATTCACAATTCATGTGATTAATTAAATCATATCATATTTCAGTCATTAAATAGTAACGAGCACAATAAAAAAAATTTTGTTTAATTATTGTTTTAATAAATATGAATCAACATCCGTAGGGAGGGAAAAATGGGCGGAGGCGAAAGGGATGACCTTACAGAATACCAAGAAAGTGTTCTTAGTCTTCAAAGAGAAAACGCAAGAAGTGAAGGTGAAAAATCGAATACATACCAAAGAAGAAACCTGGTATAACTTAATAGAGCAGAAATACGTATTTACAAAGATATTTATTTGTTAATTTATTCATAAAATCATACATTAAATAGGAATAATTGGAGATCCAAACGTTTCAAATTTTCAATTTTTCATTGTTTTTTTGCTGTTCATTATCCTTTTCATTATTACTGAAAGGCCAATTGTAATTTTTGCACAGGGTTCCATATCCCACCTACACCGCTCATTTTCTTTAAAGCGATTCAATTCTTTATCTCCCCTTGCAACTTTTTCTCTTCCTTTTTACCTAAAACTAAATTTCAGTGCTCATATTTTTCCAAAATTATACTTTTCTTTAATTGTTGTATATTTCATAAATTTCATTTGCTCTACCTTTTATATACTTTTACCATACGGAACTTCGACAAGGTTGCACGGCAACTGTAGGCTGTGGCCAAATTCTAAAGTTCCGTTTGGGGTAACTTATAAAGCACTATGTGGGTCAGCATAACAGAATGAGTTACAAAAATAGTCAAGAAATCAGAATCAATTAAATGAGTCAAAAGGATTAGGGCGGTATAGCGAGTCGCCCCTTTTAATGTAACATTAGGTGTGTAGAAAGTTATCACTACTCTCATCACTAATCTCCCCTTCCGACCAGGAAACCCACATCGTAAATTAATACAGGTGTCACCTCTTCTTATACCTTTTATGCTTAATTTTCAGTTTATGAAGTCTAAAGCTGGTGTTAAAACATTTATTTAATTACTTTGTTTCAGTTTTTTTCTTTTATACACTGAAAACTGCTTCTTAAGGAACAGCAATAACAATGAATTATTAAAACTTTTTTTCTCTAGTAGCTGTAAAAATTTAAAAAATTCAAACAAATTACATCTAATCACACTAATATTACTAATAAGGCGAAAGTTTGTGAGTGTGTATGTTTGTTACTTCGTCACGTCTAAACGGCTGCAGCGATTTTAATAAAATTTGGTATGGAGTTAGCTGACACCCTGGATTAACACATTACTGCGGGAAAATATCTTATTCCCACGGAAAAACCGATGAAAATAAATTCGCGGAATATTATAAATGCGAAAGTAACTCTGTCTGTATGCTACACAATCTCGACTAAAATTTACTGAACCGATTTAAATGAAATTTGGTACAAAGATAGTGTAGAGCCTGAGAAAGGACATAGACTACTTTTTAATGCGAAACAAGGGTTGTAAGGGGTTGAAATAGGAAAGTTTGTGGGGAAATTCCGTAATTTTTAAAGATAGAAGTTTGAAACTTATTTTTAGTCTTTTTATTAGATATAAATAAATACGACATTCAATGTTTGTAAAAATTTTACCCTAAAGGGGATAAAATTAGCCGAAGAAAGTTTTTGTGTAATGACGTCGTCCAAAAAGCTTACGGCCCAGAAAATTAAAATGTTAAGTGTAAAAAGTTATAGAGGTTTTGTTTATTTGGATCAATAAAAGTATATATATAAACTATTTTAAACTACATGAATCTATAATATTATAAATGCGAAAGTAACTCTGTCTGTCTGTGTGTTACGCAATCACGCCCAAACCACTGAATCGATTTAAATGAGAATTTGGTACAGAGATAGATAAGAAGATATAAAGCTAGAGGCTTGAAACTGATTTTTTAGGCTTTTAATTAGATATACATATGACATTTAAAGTTTGTAAAAATTTTACCCTAAATGGGGTAAAAATAAGGAATGAAAGTTTTTGTGTAATGACGTCGGCAGAAAGGCTTACGGCCCCGAAAATCAAAATATAGAAGAAAGAAATTTTAAATGCTGCCGAAAGTCACTATTCCACGCGGACGAAGTCGCGACCATAACTAGTTTCATAATAAACGAATATGTTTGTATTATTTCCCCTTAAGAATAAGCGGAATAAGGGAATTCCTGCTTCTTACTAAACATGCTTCAACTCTAAAGCATGAAAAGGGGACAAACTTTATTAATGAAAATTAGTTCCTCAAAAGTAAGTACTAGAAAACTGCCATTTAAATTTACGAGCAAGAATTAGTTTCTAATCAACAAAGTGTAACCCACTTCAGGAAAAACAACTTAAGAAATTTTCCTAATCGAATAATGTAATCTTCTATAATTGTTTTTTACATGTCTTGTATATAATTTATTTTACACAGTAGGTATATGTGGGTATACTGTCACGTGTATGGGGGCAACTCACCAGTAGTAAGGCTAGCCTACAGAAGAAGATATCTAGAGCAAATGCAACCCCTACAAGTAGCTACCGCGAGGTCCGTAGATCACCAAGCGTCATGGTCTAGACGTCTAGAATCTAGATCATTGCTTAGCATCCGAGAGGCCACCAACAGCGGTTTGATTCCGGGGTGGACTACCTTGATCAAATTTTTTCTGTGGTTTCCTTGAATCATTTAGGCAAATGCTGGGGCAGTAACATTCCACAGATAGTTATTTAATTCTCTCTCTTCTGTCTTCATTTCACCGTCTCATCTTTCTTTCATCTCACCTTCACCTGCCCATTCTCACTATTCCCAAAAGAGGTTGAAGAAGACCTTCCTCCCTACCCACCGACTTTGCACCAGAGTGTAGGCCGGAGGAACAGTCCACCCACCAACATTGGCAGGAGTGAAACACCCAAAAGGTTTTTTTCCATAGTTCAATTCTAGTTACGAAGCTATAGAGGCAAAACAGAAGAGCAAACAGGCAACAAATTAGTTCTAGAAACTTAAAGGTGTTTGAGTACAGGACAACACATTTATTATTTTAACAATCATTAGTTGTTTAGAAAAAGTGATCACTAAATAGAGCCAAGCATGTACTTTCTTTTTTTCACAAATATAATAATTGAAAATTAAATCATCATAATGTCCTTACATAATATTGTAGCGTATGTATATGTACATGTAGCAATAAAACACCCTTGATATTTTATTATTTTCTATACAATAATGGATAGGTTTCATGGTTTTCCTACAAGTTTCCATTGTAAAAAGAGTTAATTTAATAATACCATAACAGAATGTTGTAAATGAATAATTGATAGGGCAGATTTTCTGTACATTATAAATACGTGTGTCCAGCGATCAGCGATGCAAAAAGTAGTTTAAATGGTACGCAGTGAACGGAGGGAAGAGAAAGGAAGGCTCGTGAAGCTAATTTGCCACAGAAAAATATTACCAACCCACGTGGCCTTTAACTCACGCAAATACAAATCTAATCTTCAACTGTCATTCTAAATGGCAGAGCCGCGACATCTCTAATTGATGGTTTAATATTTACTGCTAATGAATGCCAGTTTGTAGGAGGCCCTGGACAGTTCCAACCACTTACTTGTGTGTATATATGTTGTATAACAACGTGTACTTACACGTACAGAACGCGTACCGGTATTTATCTGTTATTGGTGGCAGCCATTCCACTTGAAACGTTTGTCAACAATATACTTAACTTATTAGTTATTACGAATGACACCGTTACTTATGACAAGCGTTACAAACAAACGGGTTTTGAAAGGTAAAATTGAAAAACAAAAGAAACCACACACTTATTACCATGAGGTGTTCAGAAATGGCAAAGAAAACTATAGTATGCGCCAATCAGCCGATACGATTTAGGAGACAATTAACATAGGGGAAGTACATTAATTACGTTAGCCGTTTTTCTGTTAATTTGCTTTTTATCCCTCCTTCTTAGTGTAGGAAGTAAGTAAATTTTGTAAAGGGAATTTTTATATTCATACTAAAATATTTACACCCGATTACTGTCTATTACTATAAATACAAAGTTTCAGTTTAATTTTTTTTAAATATTTTCGGAAAAAAAAATGGTTCAGTTAAAAACATAGAAAAGAGCTTTGAAAATGAGTGAAGTAAAAAGAGCTAAGGTTGTTTGCGTGTTAGTGTTTGCAGTCTTGTAATCTTGTTTATTAAAATTAAATACAATCTTCAACAAAGTAGCTTAAGCTATTTAATTGTAATGTGATCGTGTCCAGTGAGATAAAATATAAAATATTTATTATCTACAGTATAAATTTTCTTGAGATCAATAATATACAGAGTTATAATATATATAGTTATAAGTACCATCAGTTTATTGCTAATTGATATATGATTTATTGACTGAACGCCGAAAGCTCTAAATTATTACAACATAATCAGATGTGGTGAAAGGAAAATATGTATTTCCATATAAACTGAGAAAGATTTTCTATGGCAAATCTGGAACGTAATTGAAACAACTAGAACGAAAAAAGGTCATTATTAAATCAAGTACAGCTTGATTACTCTAAGATGAGCTCTGAAGATTTTACAGTCGGCGTAGAAGAAAGAAAGAGAACGCATTCGGAGAAAGAAAGATACAATCAACGCTCGACAAATTACGACAAATATATACCATATACTAGTTTTAAGACAGGGGTGCTTGATGTCTCCTCTCCGGTAGTCGTTAATTTAGTTTATACCTGAATCTCCCGATACTGTTATGTACCCAAAATTATTATACATAGATAATCTTTCAGTAATGAAACGTGTTAATATCGTAGCATTTTGCACACTATATTGGCAGCTTTTATATTCTTTAAAATATAGTAATTATATAAAATATTTCGACCATTTTTAAATGAATAGTCGGGCGATTTGGTATGCGCCCTGACAATGCAAATGCATCTCTGTGGCTATCGCCAGCAAGGCGTTACCTTTTGCCATTGCGCATCTTAAGAACTAGTAATCCCGGAAACCATCCTAAAGTAATTTTACTGTACCTAAACCTGTAGTAGCTGTCAAGGGATATATCGAATGTGGTAAAGTTACAACCACAAAATAGTCTAACCCAGGACTTTGCCATCTTAGAGTTTTGAGATAAAATGTGTATTTATGCTGACCGTTAGTTTTCAAACTTTTTCTGTGCGGGGGTCAAAAAATATAACATTGTTGTAATTTTTTGGAATGTTTAGCTTAATTAAAAATCTTCAGTGCTCATATTGAGCTTTATTTTTTGTCTTTATTTTGTTTAATGTCTGGTAGCGTAGTGGATAGACTGGAGGGTGTAAGACGTAGATTTTTGAGATTTATTTTGTTTAAACTAGGATGTCCTATGAATTTATTCTCTCATGACTACACTGAAGTGGCTAGTATATCTACGGCTTATACCTTTCAGTCTATAAGAGATTATAAGGATGCACTATTTCTTTTTAGATTGCTGAAAGGGTCTATTGACTCCCAGTACTTGATGTCAGGGATTGGCGTATATATACTCCCGCAAGACCCTTAAAACAGAGGACAAGAACTTTTGTATTCGAACCGAAATTAGTTGGGTCGAGCATGTTGGATAGACCTATGTCACTGGGATCGGAGAGTGGACCAAATGTAGATTGGCTAAATGACACGTACCACATTTCAAAACGAAAACAAAAAGTTTTTCCTTCTTTCTTCTTCCTTTTTCACTTTTTCCTCTCTCTCCCATTCTGTCCGAAATTTATGTCAAATTTTGAAAATAATCTCTTGATAGTAAAAACAGCCTTTTAAAAAATGTTCTTTTTTGGGGACGTTATGTAGATGACATCCTTTCCATATGGACAGGGACACTTCGACAATTAAACAAACTTCTTTCATTTCTTAACTCATTAAACAATAAAATACAATTTACTATGGAGATAGAGGCGAACGCCACAATTAGTGTTTTAGATATTAAAATACTTAAAACTAAGAATAATTCTGTAAGTTTTGATATTTATCGAAAACCATCAACAACTGATGTTATCATTCCTGCCTTTTCCACTCAGTCTATCACTATAACATTTTCTGTCTTTTATAGTCTTATACATAGGCTGGTTAATATCCCATTATCAGATCAAAATTTCTATAAAGAACTGAACATTATTAAACACATTGACGTAAATAACGGTTACAAAGTGGACATCGTAGATAATATTTTAAAGAAAAAACTTAGAACACAAGCTCAAAGAATATTAGGAAATAGTTTAGTAGCTAAAAATTCCAACCGCTTTTGTGCCTTAAATAATATTAAAAACACCAGTCATAAAATTTCAAATAGATTTAAATAACTTAGATTTTCATGTTATAGAAGTAAATAAACAAAAATTAAGTAATTTTATAGTCAATAACAAACAAAAATTAGATAAACTTGAAAAAAATGGCATTTATAAATTAAATTGCAACAAATGTGATGCTATTTATATTGGCCAATGTGGTCGAGCCCTAAAAAATCGGATTTATGAACACGAATTAGCCATAAAAAATAAAAATGCTACTACAGGATTTACAGAACATTGTATAGAAAATAATCATAACATAGACATCAACAGTATTCAGCTAATTTAGAACATACAAAAAAGTAAAAAATTGAACCTGTTAGAAAGTTTTGAAATCAAATTAGCAATTTCTAAGAATGATAATATAACCAATAACCAAACGGAAATATTATCGAACAATAATCCACTTCTGTTAACCAACTTATGATGGTTTTTCCCCCCATTTAGATTTATACACATCTGTAACTTTGTACTTATTTGTCATCTAGATATCTATTTCAGGTAGCGGCATGGTCTAGTGGTCTAGGTCTAGATCATTGCTTAGCATTCGGGAGGTCACCGGTTCGATTCCGGGGCCGGCTACTCTGGTCCAAGTTTTTCTGTGGTTTCCTTGGATCATTTAGGCAAATGCTGGGGTAGTAATATTCCACAGATAGTCTTTCACTTCTCTTCTGTCTTCATTTCGTCCGTCTAATTTTCTTCCCCACACCACCACCCACCCATTTCCACGATTCCTGAAGGAGGCTGAAGAGGGCCTTCCGCCCTACCCCTCCGACTTTGCACAAGAGTGTAGGTCGGGGGGGGGACAGCCTGCCCTGCACATTGGTGGGAATGAAATACCCTAAAGTTTTTTATTTTTAGTTCCTCAGGTAGTAACTGCAATATTCTTGAAAAAGACCGACTGGTCGAAACATTTGTCAAGCTTTCGATTAATAAAATCGTTGAAACATTTTGTGTATTTTTGTTTTTACTTATCTATTCTATAATGTTTCATCAAGAAATCACCATTAATAGTCTTTCAAGCATATAACACTATTGAAAAATACATAAACTTGGAGTAGATATTGTGTTCTTATCGAACAACCCCTTATGCATTTTAAGTTTTCCCGAGCATGACCTATAGGTACCCTTTTCTAGCCGAATGCGTTCCTTGCTTATCTTTTGTGCTGTAAGTGAAAAATTCAAGTGCCACGTCTCGTTGATTGAGTTTTAAGTGGTTTCAAATAGGGATATAAGCTACTATTTACTATAGGTAACTGTTGTTATTTAATAAATACTACATTATGAGATGTAGATACTAGAAATCTTTTGCAAAATCGTTATTATTTTAAAAATTTACCGAGGTAAATTAATAGACGATGGCCGCGAAAGCCTCCGTGGTCATAAATGAGGAATTCTTTACATTACTCATTGTAATAGCGTTTGCAATTGATATATTTGAGACTGTATTAACGTTGCGGTAACACAACATTTTGTTTTCTGCAGGTAAGTTATATGACAAGATAATTAGTTTGTGAATGAAGGGCCCCGGCAAATGTAACTATAATATTATCAATGATGCATTCGAATGCCTTGAGGAATTACGACTCCTCGTCGGAATGCTGCGAATATATCGATAGACAATTATTTCACTTCGATTATGATTTATTCCATAACCGGTCAAACATTATTAAGACTACATTGTGATCAACGAAATTTTACTGGCGGCAATAAAAGCACCTCATACCGATGGATCAAATCTAGAAGGAGTAATTATAGTGACGTATGTGGAAAAAATATTTAATTGTATAATTAATTTAACAAATGTAACCAGCTCGCTGAGGCCACCCGAAGGCGAGTGCAAGGGTATAATTGATGTCTTCGACCTGTCCAAGGGGTTCTCATATCGTTCACGGGGTACCCGTTTTGGAAGATGTCTTATTAGATAACCTCCTTCTCCCCTGCACCTTCACTTTGTCTAAAAGCATTTTTT
Source organism: Agrilus mali (assembly GCA_029378335.1). NCBI lineage: Eukaryota > Metazoa > Arthropoda > Insecta > Coleoptera > Buprestidae > Agrilus > Agrilus mali. The sequence continues at coordinate 22,719,433 of CM055656.1, forward strand.
AGTATTAAACAATTTCATCACCACTTTCACTACTCATCCCAGAAGGAATAAGAACCGATCCCGACAAGACTGAAGCTGTGAGAAGTTGGCTTGTCCCGAAAAACCAACACGACTTGAGAAGCTTTTTGGGGCTGCGTTCGTATTACCGACGATTCGTAAAGGGATTTGCAGACATAGCTCGACCGCTCCACAGAGGATGGTGTCCCTTTCCAATGGTTAGAACGGTGTCAGCAAGCTTTTGAAACACTGAAGTCTACCCTTTCTCAAGCCCCAATACTGACGTACCCACAGTTCGACAAAGAATTCATTGTCGATACGGATGCCAGCAATGTAGGAATTGGTGGTGTACTGTCGCAGATGCAGGAAGGAAAAGAGAAAGTCATTCGCTACTTCAGTAAGGAACTGTCAAAGCCGAAGCGAAACTAGTGCGTGACCCATAGAGAATTGCTGGCAGTCGTCAAAACTCTAGAACAACGCTGATGCCCTCTCCCGAAGACCATGCTCGAAGAACTGCAAAAATTGCATGGCCGCAGAAAAGAAGGAACCAGTCAACTTGGCAATGATCTGTCAGACGATTGTGGAACCTGAAGAACACTGGCAGAGCGAAGACCTGGCGAAGGACCAAGATAACGATGAAGACATTAAACCGATACTGCGGTGGAAAAAGGCAGGAACAGCACGACCTACCTGGACAGATGTTAGTAGTACAAGTACCATCACGAAGAGCTATTGGGCCTTATGGGATTCGCTCATCGTCGAGAATGGGGGAGGACACTTCGGAGTAACAAAGACGTTGGAAAAGGTGCGAGAGCGATTTTATTGGCTGAAGTGTAGAAGAGACGTCGAAAATTGGTGTAGGAAGTGTCTAACGTGTGCGTCAGCTAAGGGACCTCAGACTCGAAGCCGAGGGCGTATGAAACAGTACAATGTTGGTGCCCCATTTGAAAGAATAGCTCTGGACGTAGCAAGACCATTTCCAACAACAACTGCTGGTAATAAGTACATCTTAGTAGTGATGGACTATTTCAGTAAATGGCCCGAAGTGTACGCAATCCCAAATCAAGAAGCTACTACGGTGGCTGGGCTGTTGGTGAATCAATGGATCAGTCGGTATGGAGTTCCGATGGAGATCCACTCTGACCAGGGACGGAACTTCGAATCCGCAGTATTCTGGGAAGTCTGTGAGCTGCTATTAGTACAGAAAACTAGGACCACTCCATTACATCCACAATCTAACGGAATGGTCGAACGGTTTAAGCGACGCTGGAAACCAATTTAAAAATGGTCGTTAACGATCACCAGACAGACTGGGACCAACACATACCTTTGTTCCTGTTGGCCTATCGAAGTGCGGTTCATGAGACCACCGGCAGAATACCAGCCAGCATTTTATTTGGAAGAGAACTGAAGTTACCGATGGACATCCGATTTGGACACCCAGGAGATCGGCGACCTTCAGCTACCGACTACGCACAGCAGCTAGAGGAACAACTCGATACCATCCATAGAGCCGTTCGTAACAAGATCCAAGTAGGGAGTGACCGCATGAAGACCAGGTACGACCGGAGAGCCAACAGCACAGGATTTAGAGAAGGGGACCAGGTGTGGCTTTACAATCCTGTCCGTCGAAAAGGGCGCTCACCGAAGCTACAGCGAGCCTGGGAAGGACCTTACACCGTGGTCAGAAGGCTGAATGACGTGGTCTACCGTATTCAGAGAGAACCAAAGGCCAAGATGAAAGTTGTACACATGGACCGCTTGGCGCCCTACAAAGGTCAAGACATTGATCGGGACGATCAATTCTAAGAAGGGGGCAGTGTCACGAGTACTTGCCAATTAAGTTGGTGTGAGCCTAATTAAAGAACATCTTCCCTGAATAGATTATGAATATATGCGGCTTTCCTGAAACATCTACAAAACTCCAGCAGAGATCAATGGAAAAACAATTGGATTACGAGAAGGCTGTAGAATTCCCTAGAAAGAAGTTGAAAAGACTATATAAGGCGAGACGGCTCGCACCGAGTTAGTTGACAGTCGGCAGCTGATGTTTACAAGCGAATGGGAAGCGATCGATAGGCGAACCATAGGCGATAGAATTCATAGAGTGCGATAGATAGTGTCTACGGTAACGGCGATTGAAAGAGACTTTTAGTGGAATAATTTGCGTGGAGTTGTTTATAACTGTAGTGTAGTCAAATTCATTTTAAGTAATTAAATAAATTCGTTGTTCTTGTTTGTTAATGGTGTTTTCCGTGACTGAACACGTCACAATACTAATACAAATAAATTTTTATTCTATTTTGCTTCTAGTAACATAACAAAAGAAAAAAGGACAAATGAAGATTGTGATGCGGAAATTTATTATCAAATGATCATCTTCTTCGGACATGCCTTTTTCCCAAAATTTTTTTCGAATAGCTATTGATAAGTAGTTGAATATGTGACGTACCAGTCTGTACTTGTCCTGAAACCATAACGTACCTACAGTAACGGAAAGGCCTGTGATGAACTTTATACATTTTTTTATACTTAACATATTTATTAATCTGTAGTTATTTACCAAATTTTCAAATTTGCTGAAATTAAGGAACACAGATACACTTCAGGTAGAAAGGTGATCGTAGTGGGTGTAACAATTGAAGTAGTTGTGGATATCTCGATATCTGCATTTTTGTACCTAATAAAGAGGCTTCTTTGCCGATACAGGTCATTGGAATGTTTATTGATGTATTTATATTTCATTTGTGGAGGTTCTGAATAGTTGTGGTTCCTTTCACTGTTTATGATTTGCTTAACAGCCTTTGATTTGTTTTCTGCATTATTTATGAAGTCTGTGGAAGACTTCCGTCGCAGCATTTTGAGTCTCAGATCATAGTCTTTCTTGGCTCTTTTCATGTCTTCTTTATCTTGTTCTGTCCCTGTAAGTTCATAATTCCTGAGAATTCTCAGGTATGTGTCTTTAAGAGCTCTGGTTTCCTCACCTGCAAGAAATTTTGTTTTCTTTTACTTGGAGTAAATCTTTTTAAAAGGACAGGAGGTATTAAGTCTTTCAGTGCTAGAAAATTGTTGTATGCATCTTCAGCAGTTGCTGCTCTATGTACCTACATGTGTCCAGTGTTCGTCTTCGAAGGAAGAGTTAAGTTGATACAGACTTCTTTGGTTAACAATGCGCCGAATGGTACAGTGATTTTTAGTTGGTTTGACAGTTGTCTCCAGTTCGCAAAGTTGTGCTGTGTGGTCAGAGACACCAGCATGTATAACCATAGCCGTCAGCTGTTCTTCTATGTTTGAGCATATACAGTCGATGGACGTTTCGGAGGTAGGAGTTATTCTTGTCGGGGGGAGCGGTAACTGTGTTATATTATGGCTGGAGAGCATGTCATTCAGTTTCCTTGCGTTGTTGTCATCTTTTAGGCTGTCAACGTTGATGCCTCCCATTATGATTACAGGATGGTTTTCGGCTTTTGTATTTTCCATGGTTGTCGATAATGTTTCTAGGCTTTCATCTAACTGATTGGCTAGTGATCTGTAGATGCCCAAAATGTACAGTTGTTTTCTTCCTAGCGGTATATTTACCATGGCGATTTCGCAGGTGAGCTCCACGCAGCGTTCTTGTGTGCTGATGGGTAGTGTGGATGCTGACAGATCTTCTTTGGCCAGTATTGATTTTCAGTTGGTATCCTTGTATTGCTGTGTGTTCAATTTGTTCTCCTTTCAGTCCGTGTTCGCTTAGAGTTAGGACATCAGGTTGAGTTTCTTCAAGCAATATGTTTAGTCTATCAATTTTGTTTCCCATTTCTTACATGTTTTAATGGAGAAATTTCAATTTGTTCTTGCTAACCTTACACCTTATCTTCTTATGAAGGTTGTGTTTTTTTTCTCATTACTGTATTGATGAAAAGTCAGAGATCTAATTATTGAGATGGGAGGGATCAATGATTGCTAGGAGTACTGGATTCTTGACTTCATTTTCTCTTTGAAGTTTAAATAGCAAGTGCAGTACTTATCGAAGACAGTATGGTTTATTTGGATATTTTGTAATTTCAAAACTTTCTGAGCAAATACACAGTTCGTGCATTCGAACTCCTTGGCTGTACATTCCTTACTGTTTTTTGTAGCACAATGGGCATGTTGTATCTTGATTTCTACATTCATTAGCTTTATGGCCATATTTCCAGCATTTAAAACATCTTAAGACGTTTATGAACTCATATAGGTACTGGATATCTTTTCCATCCAACGAATGGTTTTCTACTTTTCATTAATATTGAAAATGCTCTGGGGGACAATTTAAAAATTAAGTTATAGTTTTGTTTATTTTTAGACTTATATTTCTTGATAAGATTTATCTCATCGTCTTCAACTTCTGCAAGTCCATTCTGTATTTTAATTTTTTTTAAAAGACTATTCTCATTTTTAATATCCTCTTCTTGAAATCCTATAGCAGTTACCTCCTTTAGGCATAATTTTACGAGGCAGTTCAATAGTAAAATTTTCCGAAAGCTCAGAAGCAAGTTTATCTTCTAGATTTTAAGCGAGTCGCTATCTTGGCATTCGATAACGATTTTACCTTGTCCCACAGGTTTGACCTTATTAATAGAAATCGATAACTCAGTATGATCAAGTTTTTGCAGTTCTTATCATTTTCATTGACAATTAGTGGTTTAACAATTAGAGGTGGAAGTCTTTTTTTACTTACAACTTGTGACGACGTGTTTACAAAATTCTTTTTTTTATTAAATCTTCTGTTCTGTTTGTAAGGTAAGGTGGGGTAAGAGCATTTTTGGGGCAAGTGCAGTATTTTCAATTTTTATTCATGTTTCGTAGCGAATGGTGCTGCCATATATAAATACTACCTCTAAGTAATCCACCCAACATAACTCAACCATTGCCGGCCACCTGTGTGTTCCGTTGTGTGAGTGACACGTTGCACAATTTTTATGAGCATTTAGAGTTCATATTAGAGTTGGTGGTTTTTTTTTATCTGTACACATCGACGAATTAGTGCATCTTTAGTTCGTAATTTTTGGTGAGTACGTATGATAATTAGGCTGTTTTTCTAATCTAAGAGGTATTTTCGCCGTTGCTAACCTAAGTTGTTGTTTTTGTTGATATGACGCACTTACCCCTTCTATTTCTCTAGTGGGGCTAGTGCAGTGCATTTCTCCTGGGCAAGAGCATTATATAGCGCACTTGCCCCATGTAGCATCGAATGAAATGATTATTTTCTTTTTAATGTCAACATGGTGCGAAATTATATTCGTAAAAGTAAACGAGGAGCTGAATATTTTGCTGAAACATTAAAGAAGGTCGTGAATTACGTGAGAAGTGGTTTTATGACAGCGTATAGAGCTAGCACGATATACAACATCCCTATAAATACAATCAGCGATCACGTTAAAGGTCGAAGGGGCCAAAAAAGCAGTACATACGGCCGGAAAACAGACCTTAGCTATGAACAAGAGAAGTCATTGGCTGATTGTATTCGTTGCTTGGAAAAAGGGGGATTCGAATTATCCCGGAAAGAGTTATTACAGTTGGTAGCCGAATACGTTAAAATAAACCAGATTAAAACCCAATTTAAAAATGGATATCCAGGAGAAGACTGGTTTTTGAACTATAAACGTAGGCACAATCTCTCTATCAAAACGCCGCAGTGTCGAGTTGGCGAGGAAAAAGAACATGGATCCATTTTTTATTAACGAATACTTTGACTTATTAGAAAAAACCATAAAGGAGCTTAGATTGGAAAACAGAACTTGTCAGATTTGGAACATGGATGAGAGCAGTTTTTGCTCCGACCCGTCTAAGACCAAAATTGTTGGGCAAAGAGGACTTCCATCAACCCGTACGACGAGCGGACCCGGTAAAAAGAACACTACAATTTTAATGTGCTGCAGTGCAAGTGGAAGGAAGGCTCCACCTCTAATCATTTTTAAGGGAAAACATGTATGGGACCAGTGGGTAGTACCTGCTGGAACTTACTTGTATTGGTCTGTAGTTCCAATTTATCGATCCTTTTAGCTATGTCTAATTTAACTGTCATTCATTTAACACACTTTTGGCAAAACCAAAACAAATTTGTGTTATCGTTAATTGCTTTCCATACTGCATCCTTAATTTGAACACACTGAGAATGGAAAGGAATCATCGCAAAGTTTGCAAGCAATAGACTTTGAATTTACTATGAAATTGTCGGAGCAATAGGCACACACGTCTGCTCTCATGGCTAGTAGACACTGTTTTTTACGAGTAGTCGGTGTACTCGCGTCTCGTGTTTGGGGACCTCTCACAACGAAATATGTCGCAATCACTTGCGCTGCTAAACTACGTTTTTTGGATTACGTTATTGTGAATTAAATTAAATTCTGACTAATGTCTAAGGAATAAAAACCATAAATATATTTTATCGCGTCGACTTCTAAATGTGTACATACGTACGTATAAAATTAAAGATCGATTTATTAAACTGTGCTTTTCATTGTACCTATACGGTCATGTAATGATTAATGTTAATAACAGAAATTACAGATAACGTTTCAAACTGGCTGTGTAAGTAGATACACACGTAAAGGTACGTTGCTATTACTCAAGAGAAATAATATTTTTTAACCTTCGACCGGTTTTTAAAATGCAAAAGAAAATTGTGGCGTTCATTTCATTAAGTCGTTGCGTTACCGCTCTGGCGTTTTTGTCGTTACTGAAAAGACGTTTGAAAGATTTATTACTCTAATTGATCAATTATTTAATAATTATTAGTGGAAACATAGTGTACGTGGTGGAACAGAGTTAACCAGAAAAAAAGTGTAATAGGCATAAGATTTATTATGGTATTTTGCTGATTAACATACTGACCGTGTGAAAATGCGTTAACTGTTTTTGAAAATGTAATAATTGTAAACATAGAACAATTCGAAAAATTAAATCGAACGAATACCTGAATAGCAATAAACAATTATATTAGATACTTTTAAAATTTAAATTAAGTAGATTTGTGTATTTGAGAATTCGTGAAATGAGGCTTTAATATGTTAACATTTCTGTTCCCAATTAATTCCATTGAAGAAAGCATTAGAAATACTGGGTTATTGACCATTAAATGACCGTAAAAGAAAAATGTCATTGATACTACGAATACTATACCTACTGTGAACTGTGAATAAAATCTATACCTTGCAACGTTTTTTTAATTCAGTTTGTGTTTGTCTTAGTTCCGATTTATTGATTTCATCTTAATTTTGATTGACCTTCCCTCTTATCACCAAGGCTAACAACATGCGCAGGACTACGCGATCGATGGAAGGATCGATGAATTTTTCCGGTCGGTACTCGAGGCTTCTTTCTCTATCCTCGGTGCCGACACGCGTGTGTGTGTTTTTTTTTCTGTTCGTATTTTGTGCTTGATGTTGCGTGAAGTGAAGTTTTTGTGAACCACTTTCCTCTCAATATTTTTCGTAAATTTTTCAAAATTAAGTATTTATCTTTAATTTATGTCGTTTATGCTCTCCCTTAATTTATTTTTTTATATAATTTTAACTTTTTCAAAACTTTTTTCGTTGCCACGAGGCATTTTTAAATCTAACTTTATTTTCGTAATCTTTTAGACTTTTGTGGCAAATTGCAAATCATGAAATAATTTCGCTTCACACCTTTTTTTTGGCATTTTAAATTTGTTTTAAATTTTTTATATGATATCGGTGTCGAGTAATTATTGAATGTTTGAAGTCTGTTTTTACCACCATATTGACGACGGACATTCCCTTATTCTTTCTTTCATGCACCTTCAAACAACATTTTTTTAATTAATATCATTTAATTTTTAGGTAAAATTTTGGATAAGTACTTGTTTTCGTTCTTTAGTCAGCCCATTCAGATTTCTAGATTAGATTCCGGCTGGACTAGGAGACTAGGATTACTGGTAGGGGTGAAGACATCCTGAGGCAACTCCACAAGGCTACGAGACCAGGATTGGCATGTTTAAAACAAACTGTTTTAAAACACCTGTTTTAAACACCGCTTAAAACACAATCTAAATAAAACATGTTTTAAATTAAAGTGTTCTTAACAGTGTTTTAAACCGTGTTTAAAACAAAAAAAAAAAACATGTGAAACATTCATTAAATTCGTTCAGCTAGAGAAAAATATTGTTTATGGGTATAAAATGAGGAAAACATTAATCACTAAGAAAAAACTCATTTATTATACATATACATACCTAATTGTTAACATAAACAAAAACAAATTAAAAATAAAAGTAAAAAATAAATTCTAAATTAGGCTAAATAATAATCAATTTCTGTTTAAATTTGTTGCATTCATGTCTTCATGAAATGCTTTTAAACGACTGTAGTTCCAAAATGTATGGTGCAGTGGACGTGTGGATGCAATCAATAAATCAATTCAACGGCCCGTCTGTACTTAGGAGCTTCAGACTAAGTTATAAAAATACGCACATACCGTCAAACATACAATCGTCAAACGGCGGCATTGTCTCTTGAAAAATACAGCTTGGTATAGGAAAACTCGTACAAACACCTTTAATCATTTTTGCAATCTTCATATAAAGAATAAAAAAAGTCCTATATATAAGCAATTTAAGGCATTGGAGGGGTGTTACGCTATTATGGTCTGTTCAAAGGCTTTTGAGAATTCATTTAGTTTAGAACAATTTTCAGAGAAGCAGGAGATATTTTCAAATAGACGTGGTTGAAAAAATATATACCATACGTTCAAATTATGCGTTTTAGCTTATGCGGCATTAATAAAAAAAATGTCGACAGAGAATTTCTTTGTTTAATGAACGTTTTGTCTTACCCGTATGGAGACGATAGGTCCGAACAGCAAGTCGGTTGAATTTCCCTTACATGATAAAAAAAATAAACTTGTTTAAAACTAGTTTAAAATGTTTGAAACATTTGTTCAAATTAAATGAAAAAAACAAATGTTTAAAACATATGAACACATGTTTTAAACATTTTGAACTGCTTGTTTCATAAATTTAATAAAAAACTTGTTTTTTTTCCAACCCTATACGACACTAATTCCCAACCTATCTCATTAACAAGTTAGGAGCTGATAAATACCTTCAGGCGGCCCTCATAAATATCTATAAAGTTGATCCTTGAAGTTCTTCCCCAAGATCATTTTGCCTCATAAATATCACTAAGAATAATCCCCTAAAATAATAAAATACTCAGAGCTTTAAGGGGTAAAGAGTTCATTTATTATAAAAACAACACCAACGTTTCGGTTCAGATGTGAACCTTTATCGAGGTGGTTTTTTGTGTTATATTTTAAGAACCATAAGCTGTATATTTGGTGTAATAGTACGATTAACCCCAAACAACATTTAAAACGATAAAACAATAATTATTATTACTACTAAAAACTTGTATAAATAAAATAATAAATAGATAAGTTATGTTAAAAACGTTTACAGAACCACGTGGTAACACTAACAGGACATAATTATGTCCTGTTAGTGTTAGTGTTACCACGTGGTTCTGTAAACGTTTTTAACATAACTTATCTATTTATTATTTTATTTATACAAGTTTTTAGTAGTAATAATAATTATTGTTTTATCGTTTTAAATGTTGTTTGGGGTTAATCGTACTATTACATCAAATATACAGCTTATGGTTCTTAAAATATAACACAAAAAACCACCTTGATAAAGGTTCACATCTGAACCGAAACGTTGGTGTTGTTTTTATAATAAATGAACTCTTTACCCCTTAAAGCTCTGAGTATTTTATTATAAACAGTAGGGGAAGAAAAAATGGAAAATAATCCCCTAAAATACCCGTAAACCAGCAGCAGTGTGGCGTAAGGAAGCGTTTTTGGGTGGGCTTGACTTATTTTGTAAGGTTTTGCTATTTGTAATTTTTTTTAATATACCTACTCTACAAGTGTTTTTGTTTTGTTTTTTTTATAAGAGCTTCGAGCCCTAAAAGGCTTCAGGGTTTTCAGGAACCCCCACTGCTCTGCCCGAAGCTTCTTAATTCTATTTCTTTGTTTGACAAGGTAGCGCCCGAGTTTTTGTGATTAAAACTCTTTTTGTTTTAATTAATTTGTTACTGAAGAAGGTAACCTTGTTACCGAAAAGTGCTTCGGACAACAAAAGTGTCGTGTTTTGGCGTTAGGGTTTGAGCTATTTTGTTCGTTCTACAATATTTAACACTTAACTTATTTTCATTGTTTTAATAGTCAATAAGTAATAACGTTAAAACCTATACATGAATACGTTTTAGACAATATTAATACATCATGCTTCTATAAGAGATAAGAGGATCGAATCCAAACATAGACGTTTACAATATTTTACACCTCCTTTGAATCAGTTTTATTTTTGTTTTTATATTGTCAGTAGTAGGGCCACTCGAAAAGTCTTTCATTCGAGTTTTATTCGGTCAGTCTTCTTTTCTTAATAACGAGACGGAAAATAAACATCTCGAATGTCAGCTCTGCTTTCGACTTTATATACGTACTTCTCATTGTGTGTCAGGTGTACGCACGAGAAAGAGCTTTAATCCCCATTGACTGGGGCATCAGGTAGAGTCGCAATTATTCGGGCCCGCACACAGACTCCTTCAATCGGCAGCAAGCAATCTAATGAACTCAGTTTCCATTCATTCGAATCGTACCATGGCGACGTTAAACATGTATACATATGTATGTATATGTACCTACCTACCATCGCATCTCATCGTAACAATCCACACAACCCATATCCTTGACAATAAGAAAACGAATAAAATTAAAATAATATCCCTTGGTTTCTATTTAAGTTCATCGATGGATGACTATTTGTTTGTAAATTGATGTTCGTTAGGAAAGAATTTTGACGCCAACTAGAAGGGCTCAATCCAAAAGAGAAGCTGTAGTATCTCGTGTTTTGCTATCTTTTAAATTTAGAATAACACTGCATCCAATTGGCAGGCGATGACTTTGCTGTGTAACATCAACTTTGAAATATGTATTCCGAATCGTTTGAACAGTAACGATGAACTTCTTCGATGTTTATGAGTTCTTCACATTTTTACACAAACGTATCACCGTAACACATATTTTCAACAATAAGAAAACTAAAATAATATCCCTTGGTACTTTATGTATACTGTACTGTATTTAATTTAGTCGATGGATAATTACTTAGTTTTATTTGAAAAAACAATTTAACTCCAAATCAAAAGGGCATCCAAAAAAGTCCAATCAAAACAACAGATTATTGTATCGTGTGTTTTTGTACTAATTAAATTTATGACTCTCAAGTCGGAAACTGGAGAATTACGTTTGGCATTAGTCCAACTTTAAAACATTCTTTGACCTTTGATTTTTCGATGTTTTTGTATTACCTGTATTATTACTCATATCTTAATCATCCCTTGGTAACTATGTGGATTCGTCGATAGACGAATACTCACTTTTACTTGTAAAAAAATGTGAGCCGTCACGGGACGCCTGGCAGATGTAAAACATCGAATTTGCACAAGTAATATGCATGAAAGACAATATTACGACAGGAACTAAATATGGCATAATGAAAAAATCAAATATTACGAATTTTTTCCACAAAATGATGATTATTTATTTAATAAACATTTATTTTTATTAAATACAAAAATTAAAAATTCAAAAATTTATTTCAAGTTGCGACAACTCAATTCTTTTAATCAGTGACTTCAGTAATAGTTATATTCGATGTTGCCTCTGACAGCATTACTGTGATAATTGGTCGAGGATAACTGGAGTATGTTACTAAAGTATTGGACATAACATTATTAAGACATCTAATAAATACAGCATCTATTGTTGTTGCATATCTGGTAGTAGGTTCTTTTGAATTGTAAGTAATTAATGGCATTGATTCATCTTTAGCAAAATTTACATTTAAATCTCCAGCTAAAATCAAAAGTAGTTTATCTTTATTTGTTTTAAAAATTATTGAACCTCTGTGACTTTGCGGAAATAATTTCTCATGTATAAATGAAATATCATTCATTTTTTTATTAGGTGAAATGTACACAACAATGATGAGTAATTCAGTTCCATCTTCAAGTTTACTATAGTAAACGACACCGTCGAACCGAGTGGGAAGAGAATCGCACAGGCGCTTGGCATGGCGAGCGTCGCCACGGCATGCAATCGCCACGATCGCCACGCCAACAATCCGGTTTACCAGCTCCTATAAATATTTCACATCAAAAATTTTGATATCAACAAGAATAGGCCAATCCAAAGAAGTCTAGCCTAAACAAAGAGGTTATAGTATCTTGTGTTTCAATACCTGTTAAATTTGGGATATTTAGCACTCAGGTCAGAGCTAGAAGATTTTGTTTAGCAAGAGATGACCTTGCTACATGAGTCCCATATTAAAGAGCCCCCCCCATATTAAAATATCCCTATACTTTTAATTATGCGAACAGATACACTTTATCGATTTTTTCGTGTTCTCTTACTTTTCAAATATATGTCGGAACAGGCATAATTTCTCGATTGGTAGTATTTACTTGATTATTATCCATGATAATTAAAATAACAAGAACACTGAGTACAACTGGACATAATAACAATCTTTCAATTTTATTACAAGTCGAAAACGAATACACGGGCTGTCCGTTCTATTTCACAGTCAATACCGAAGTGCCCTCTTCAGCCGCCCCCTGCGGCAGGGATCATGCCAACACATGGCCCCTTTTCCTAAATTTCTCAGAAACACCACTACAAGACAGCCCGTGTCTACGTTCGATGATCTCACTCGTCATCTCGACTTTTTAAAAATGGTTTGGAAATCTTATTATTCTGCTAATACAAACAATATCGACATCTGTAACCTAATAGCCTTTTAAAAAGGAACATGCACTAAACTTAAGGGTGACAGTAAATTGTGCCTCTATGTCACCATAAATAAGAAATAATCGCCTTCAGGCGCCATCTCCGACATATACATATCTCCATCACTCATATATTTAACAAAATGAACATTAATAGAATCAAAATAGTATTCCTAGATACTTACTTAAGTTCGTCGAGGGGGATGACTGTTGATGTGTAAATTGATGTTGGTTCACGAAAAATTCTGATGCTAACCAGAAAGGTCCAATCCAAGAGTGACCATTTTAAACAGAAAAACTGTAGTATCTTGAATAATACTTAAGAGCGCTCTTCACCCCTAAATATACAATTTTGCACAGAACTTATGTTGAAAGAAAGTTAGCAATGACAGATTGCTCCAGTGTATGGGATATAAATGCCTGCAGAGTGGATGATAAGTTAAACTAAAAAAAAAAAAATGGAAAAAGTACCAAAAAATTTATAATTAATTAATTGTTTTTGAGTTGCAAATATATCCACGATTGTACGACAATTCTTGTATATAGTTTGTAACTGTGTAATTGTAGTAAATAAGTATATGCAAAAGCAATTTACTATAAAGGAAGTGCTGCTGCGTTTGCGGAGACTATCTAAAGTAACAATTCAAAGACGAGAATGCATGTGCTTTGGCAATCATTTCCGTGTAGAGCCACGCGACGAGATTAGAAACGTCCGTCTATTATTGTTGCCGAAAACTTACTTTGCCGGCTCCGTGAAGCGGGGTGAGTGTGTGGTAGACTAGACTTGATCACGTGATGTATATGGCTCTTAAGTCAGAAACAACAGACTAGTGTTGGGAATAATCGAATTATTTTCACAATCGAATAATTAGTAATAATTCATATTTCAAAATCGATTTAATAATTCGAATTATTTAGTAGAATTATAAATTTAAACTAAATTAAAATTATAGGAACATACTTCTCATTGGCAAGAGATGACCTCGCATCATGAGTCTAACCTTAAGCACTTTAAAAAAGGGACAGGTCCAAAGGGAACATCTTCGACATTTTCGAGTTTTTTGTATTTTTGGACATCCACATCTTTAATAATAAGAAAATAGTAAAACTAAAAAATATTCCTAGGGATCCATTTAAATTCGTCAAAAAATGATAATTCCTTTGTAATGTAATTCTTTAATTACAGATCGAAGTAATTTTTGTAAATGTCAATAGAATTTTGTTTTCTTCTTTGGAATATGCAGTTACAAGAATTAAAAGTCTCATTGATATATAATTTTATGGCCAACTGGAGAGACCTAATCATAGAATACATAAGCTAAACAAAGACTGGCATCTTATGTTTTGGTACTTATTACATTTAGAATAACATTTACGCCAAAAAGGAGCAATCTCCTATTGGTTAGAAAACCTTGCTACGTGAATCCAAAGTATGGTAAAAGCATCTTTGTAATATCAATTATATATTTAGAGTAACGATGACCTTTTTCGACTTTTACCTCTATTTTTGACACATTTATCACTCATACTCTAAACAATAAGGAAACTATTAAGTTATAAATTCATATTAGTTCATAAAAATTTTGATGCCAGCCAGAAGAACCCAATCCAAGGGTGCCCAGTCTGTACAGGTGGGCGATGAGGAGATCATGGAGGCTCTCGCATTTGAGAAAGTAGAGAGAGTTTTAAACGGACGAGAAAGGTCCTTCGAAGCCTTTCAAGAAGTATATGAGGACGAATGGCCCGAGAAATGCTTCAAATCGACGAAGATTGCGGACCAGAAGCATCCTAGCGGGGAAGGCGAAGACAATACACTTGTCATTATCAATATTTCTAGAGTGGACAAGGGACAGTGCATGGAGAGGTTCCCATACAATACAGAAGTCAGAAGGGCATTGGAGAGATCCGAAGGCAACCCCAGAGTGGTTTACAACCTCCGATCAGACAAGATCGTAGTGCTTAATGACTCCGGCGAAGAGGACATTAGGACAGAATCGCCACAACTTGGGGTAGTAGTCACCACCACTGACGAAGGCGTAGACCTCTTTAGCAATCTTGTCCGTGCCTGGGACGTCATGAAGAAGGGGGGGACAACTCATGTTTGCGTCGACTCTCTAGGGATAACGAAGGGAGAAGTTGTCCGAAAAATGCTGGAATACATTGGCCGAGACAGGGGAATCAATGTCAGCATAAAAAATTATGGTAAGTATAATACCACTAATTGGAATTCTTCGAGGAGGAAACCTGAACGTTCAACTTTCACCATCGGGGAGGAGGCCTTTGAGGGGGGAGTCTCATATGCAAACGTTTTAAAGAAACTTAGATCTGAGATCGACTTGAGCAGTGTGGGAGCCGAGGTTGTCAAAATTAGCAAACCTATCAAAGGCGGGATCGCAATTACTACTAAGGCGAAGACAGCAGGAGGATGCGACCGCTTGATCCAGGAAGTGGGGAAAGTACTGGGTAATGACAAGGTTGTGAAAAAAAGAACTCCCAAAATTTGTGTTATCATAAAGGATTTGGACCCCACCGTCACAGCGGAAGAGATAGACCAGGCCCTGGAGAAGTCCCTCAACGTTGAGAAGGGGACCCTTTGGTCGATCCAGAAAGCAAGTGGGGATCAACAAGGTCATATGTATCCACGTAAGGCCAATGTTATTATTGATGAGGAATGGGGTCTGGAACTACTCTCCAGGAGAAGAATTAAGATAGGGTGGATAGCGTGCCGCTTAGAAGAAAAGTTTTCCCTACCAGATGTTTCCGCTGCCAAGAGTTCGGCCATTTCTCCATTAATTGTAAAAGTAAGACTGTTATAAAGAAAAAGTGCCTGAGATGCGGCAGCCTCGAACACGAAGCGAGCAAATGCGCGGCTCAACCGACGTGCTATAGCTGTGGCCAGGAGGGACACAGAGCAGACAGCATGATATGCCACAAATACAGGGAACTCATCAAAAAATTAAGAGATAAGAGAAGGGGACGTGTGGGCGTCAACAAACCGAAAGATGCACGCAAGAATCCTCCAGTTGAACTGTAACCGTTCCTGGGACGCCATGGAACTGGTGGAGCACACAGCGTCGTCAACGAACTGTGACGCCATCCTCGTGTCGGAGCCAAATAAGCGTTTTCTACCAAGGACTGGTTGGGTCCACGATGAAGATAAGGATTCTGCTTTACGAATTCTTAAAGGTCTGCCAACACAAGGAATGTTTGGAGCGACAAAGGGGGTTACATGGTGTTATCTAAGAGATATGAACATTAAATTAATCTCACTGTACTTTTCTCCCAACCGGCCTTTCCCTGACTTCGAACTATACCTTTCCCGATTGGAGTGTCTGATTAGGTCTGACTCCGTTCCAACATTAGTGGGAGGGGACCTTAATGGACACTCCATCCTCTGGGGCTCTCCTGCGGCAGACACCAGGGGCAATGCAATCGAGCAAGTTATTTTGACGACAGGAGGAACTCTCTTGAACAGAGGCAACTGCCCGACGTACACTTCGGGTACGCGATCCTCCATAGTCGATATTACATGGGTTGTGCGGATGCCAAGACAGTATAGAGCTACATGGAGAGTGTCGGATGAGGATACTATGAGCGATCACTCTCTGATTGAGATTACTTTGGAGGATCTCAACCAGACAGAGAGTGAGCCGGCACCCACGACCGGGGTACCTAAACGCCGCACGAGTGCGGAAAGTCTTGAGAACTTCAGACTGTCACTTCAACAACTGGGTTGGGCGCACCAGGGGAACAACAACAACCCTTTGCTGACTTTAGAAAAGATCGTAGGCGAGGCCTGCGAAAAATCGCTGCCGTGGAAAGCGCTGAAAACCAACCGCGCGAACTCCAACTACTGGTGGAACGATGACATCGCGGCGCAAAGGCAGAAATGCAGCCATGTAAGGAGATGCCTACAGAGAGAATTTAAGAAGCCACAAAATGACGTAACTGTTCTAACGAACCTCAACCAGGAACTCCGCACGGAACGAAAGAAGCTAAGGAAGCTAATTCGGAATGCCAAGAAGAAAAAGTGGCAGGATCTCCTTGAGGACGTCGAAGATAATCCGTGGGGTGATGCATTTCAGCTGGTCAAGAAGAGACTAAAGGTCGTCCCTCAGACCAAATTGACCCCTGAAGTTGCACACGAGGTCGCCCAGCGCCTTTTTCCTAAATGTAGCCCCCCGAGATGGTCGAAAGCGCCGTACGACGAGATGGACTCACCTATATGCTTAGTAGAGGTACAAAAATCTCTCAAAAAATTCAAGAAACGTAAGGCACCAGGTCCGGACGGCATAACAGTGGAAGTACTACAGATAATCATGGAGGAGGTGTCTGATATATTAATGAATGCTTTTAATTTTTGTTACCGGAAAGGAATCATGCCTCAGGAATGGAAAGCTGCATCTCTAATTTTATTACCTAAGAACGGTGGGGGCTATCGACCCATATGCCTCCTAAACACAATGGGGAAACTATACGAGAGTGTCATCAATAATAGGCTGATAGACTTTTTGGAGAAAGGAAATCTCCTATCAAAAAACCAGTTTGGTTTCAGAAGAGGGCGATCAACCGTGGATGCACTAGTAACAATTAGGGACTGGGTGGAGACAATGAAGAAAATAAGTTATAAACACAGAAAGAAGGCGGTGATACTGGCGTTTGACGTTAAAAACGCGTTCAATACCGCAAGCTGGAGCTTAATTATTAAGAGCCTACATAAAATGCGCGTACCTGGAAACCTTGTGAGGGTGATCCAGAGTTTTCTGAGTGATAGGACTGTGAAGATATGTGGAACCAAAATCGTCACCAACATCGGCGTCCCACAGGGTTCTATACTGGGACCCACTTTGTGGAACGTCATGTATGATGGGGTGCTGCGGTTAAACATCCCTAATACCAGACTACTAGCCTATGCAGACGACCTTGCAGCAATAGTTTCTGCAAGGAACTTAAAGGACATCAAACGAAGTATCAAGTATACAATTGAGGCTGTCGAAGATTGGATGGCGGACAATGAACTACAGCTTGCCAAAGAAAAAACTGAAATGCTGTTGCTCGTTGGTGGCAGAGCGATCACGGACTTCTCTGTCAAGTATAGGGGAAAAACCCTGCACAGCAGCCGGAACTTGAATTATTTAGGGATCACTTTGACAAAGAACCTCAACATGAAGGCCCACTGTCTCGCGATATGCTCAAAGGCTGCACTCCGAGCAGAGGCAATGAGAAGGTTGATGCCAGCAGAGGGCGGGCCTTCGACACTGAAAAGAAGGATGGTAGGGGAGGTGGTCAACTCTACGTTGCTCTACGGCTCCCCTATGTGGCACCCCCTCCTCTTCAAAGCGCATTACAAATTAATGACTGGTTGTCAGAGAAAGCTAGGACTGTATATTACCGGCGCGTATAGGACGGCACCGACTGTGCTGTGATTGCCGGCATACTACCTGTCGATCTGCAAGCTTGGTCCCGACATAGAAACTACCGGACGGACACTAGCAAGAGTATTACCCTGGCGTGGAAAAAGCGGGGAGCCCTCTGGAGAAAAGGGGATAAGGGAGCTTGGACGCGCCGCCTTATAAAATCTCCGAGGAAGTGGAGAAACCTGGCAAAAATGGGAATCAACCACTACAGCACCCAATTTCTCACGGGACACGGGTGCTTTGCTGCATACCTTTACAGGTTCCATTTGGCGGACAGCGACATGTGTCTATACTGTTTCAAGGCCGCAGACACCCCACAGCACCTTTTGAATTGCCCGAGATGGAGCGAAGAGAGGTCCTTATTGGAAGAAAATATTGGTACAAGGTTAACTTCGAACAACTTCTGGCGCCTAGTGAAGAAGGGGTACTGGCAAGACTTGTCGATGTTTCTGACAGCAGTTATGAAGGTAAAGTGTATTGAAGAGAGAGTGGCCCAAAGCATGTAGAAGCCCTGAAACAACTTCGTATAACCCCGCTCTTAGTCTAATTAAAGTGTTAAAAGTGTATTAGTGAGTAGGTAAGCTATTTCGTGCAGTTCCTCTATGTTTTACTAATGTTGTTCGTGTTATATAATTTGTTTATATATTTATTTATTTATTTATTTATTTATTTATTTTTCTATTTAAAATTTTTAATGGAAATGTATTTTCTCTCTGTGTCCTTCATTATTTATTTCATGACAACGTCTCCAAGTGAGTCTTGTAGTATTGCAACTTCCTGCGATATATTGTTGTTATAAGCGTCATACAGTTTATCTTCTTGTAACTTAGTTAAGGCCTAGGCTTTTATAGTGTTCGCTGCCCAGTCGCCTGGGGTTTATTTCCAACTGTACAGGTTGCCGGAATGGGCATATATTGTATATCTTTATATTTCTTTGTTTATTTCTGATTGCTTCATCCATTAGCATGGTTAAATAAAGGCTGCCCACCACGAAGAATGCCCCAAGAGGGCGATGCCGTAGTGGAGAAATCAGCCACAAGTGCCGGGAGGTTTTTAGTTGGTATACCGGCTTCTCCGGGAGTCCCACACTACCGATCGTCTCTATGCGGCCGGTGTGCATAAAGCCATTAAAAAAAAAAAAAAAAAAAAAAAAAAAAAAAAAAAAAAAAAAAAAAAAAAAAAAAAAAAGGGTGCCCAGTCTAAACAGAGGGGGTAGTAACATCTTATGTTTTCATACCTATTAAATTTAGAATAACGTTGGGTTAAATAATGCTTATGATTAAAAACAACAAAGATATAATAAAAAAAAAGACAATTAGTCAGTAGTTTATAAGCTAACTTGTGAGTCTTGTCCTAAAGTCTACATTGGTCAAACAGGGAGAACATTTAAAAAAAAGTATAATAGAACACAAAAATAGTTATGTAAAAAATAAAACAGATTCAACATATGCGAACCATGTAACTGCATGTAACACAGTTTCAATGAAAATTTTGAGATTTTACATATAAATAATAAAGGACAAAAATTAACGTTATTAGAAAACTTGGAAATAAACAAATAGAAAAAACTAAGAATCATTTTAAATGACCAAGTAGAATGTAACAACTTCTCTCTACTGAATTTGTTTTAACCCAATATTACCCCCTATTATTAGTAGCTATTTAAGGACCTGAAGTAGTTTTCATAGTTAGTAGTAAATACTCAATAGCCTGAAGAAGCGTAAGTTAAGGTGAAACATGTTGCTAAATTAATAAATAGTTTGTGAAAATTATATACATGTGTTTTTATTCTTTAATAATGTTTAAGCCGAAAGCCAAAAATTTGTTATTAGTCAAGGATGGCCATGCTACGTGAGTGTAATTTTAATACATCCTTGTAATTTTAATCATGTAAAGAGTCATGATGCATTACCTATATTTTTAGACTTTTTACGTCAACTATAAGGACCAGAAAGAAACACAATCTAAACAGAAAAAATATATGGTGTCTCGTGTTTTAAGACTTAACTTAAAATTAAACAAGAAACGAGAAGACACTATATTTTCGGTGAATCATAAGGGCGTCAAAAGTGTTCGACGTTTCGTCTCCTACCGCAAGGGACTTCACCTTGTCGATGTAGGCTCTCCACTGCTGAAATGACAAGTTTCTAATAAGCAAAAGATTACCTTGCTACCAGAATCTACCCTGAAAATATATCCCTGTGTATTTAATCATGTTGGCAGTGCTACTATGGAGTTGCTTTCTTAGAAGTATTCTTAGAAACACATATCTCTTATTTTAATACAAATTAAAAGTATTAGAAAATGAAACAAGAAGAAAAGCTTTGAGGATAGATATTGTGACGTGTTCAGTCACGGAAAACACAATTAACAAAACAAAACAACGAATTTATTTATTTACTAAAGTTAATAACGTCGTTGAGCTTCATGTAGTCAACGCAGAACCTGGTCGATCCATCCTTCTTCCTAACCAACTCTATCGGAGAAGCCCAAGCACTTTGTGATGGTTCGATTACCCCCTGTTCTTCCATGTTCTTCACCAGGTTGTTGACTTCTTCTTGCTTAGCCCATGGAACTCTTCTAGATGGTTGTTTAATAGGACGAGCTGATCCCGTGTCTATACGGTGGTATGTCAGAGAGGGCGAAGACGTTTCGATTTTGCTGAGCAGTTCTTCAAACTTTCTAATTTGTTCGCTGTTAAGGTTTGTGGCCGAACGCTGCACTAAGTCTCGAAGAACGGTTGGAAGCGGTTCGCTCTCTGCCATTGAGAATTCAGCTTCGACTTCGCATTGGAGGATGGACACCACGGGTTCAATGACTCCTACTTCCATTCCTTTACACACTTCCTGTTCGAAGTCCTTCAAATTGACCACTCTGACAGATGCGTTCGGCGTCCCAGTTCGAATTAGTGTTCGTCCTATCAGTATGGCTTTCTGTGTCAAATCCGGGTTTTTGGCTTCTACTATCCCCACCAAACCATCCGCACCTTCGCCGTCGATGTTTATTTTGAGAACTACCTCGGATCTAGCAGGTAGTAACCGGTCTTCTGCAACGATGACCTTTCAAAGACCGCACTCTTTGGTGGGGTTTGTCATCACCAACTCTTCCTTGCCGATGCGTAAAATTCCGGAGCCTAAATCTAGATTAATCTTGTTTTGTTCCAGAAGGTCTAGTCCGATGATCACGTCGTCGGCGACATCGGCTTCCAGTGCCTTGTGTCGAAGGCATACTTCTCCCAGTCTCAATTCGATGTCGCATTCTCCTTTAATCGGCGTTGTTTCTCCGGTAACTGTGGTCAAACGTAGCTTCCTCTGCAGGGGACGGATTCTCCACTCGTTAACGATGTTCGGCCGGATTATGGTCTTTGAAGCTCCCGTATCGACCACCATTATAACCTTCTTGTTGTTGATGTGACCTTCGACGAATAAGGACTTGCTTCCGTTTAGTTGGGAAACGACGATTTCTGCTTGGGCTTGGTGGTGAGAAGCCAACTTGCGCCCCTTAAAGTTGGCTAATCTTAGTTTCCCTAACTGCTGTCGGTCCGCACGGCGTTTATCGCCCGGGCAGTCTCGCTGTAAATGTCCGTGCCTTCCACATTCCCAGCACCTTGGTCTTCCTTTGTTTTGGCCACAGTCTCGGGAAAAGTGACCGACCTTCCCGCATTCCCAACATTTGGCCGATTCTCCCTTGTCGTTGATGGTAGTCTTCTTGACAGTTTCGACGCATTCTTTAATCAGCCTTGTGACTTTATTCTTGTATTCGTCGTGTTCAACAGCTGTTTGGCGTACACGCACGTGGCCTTTGGAAGCTTGTTTTGCAGTTTCGAATTCTAAGGCGTGCGCCAGTGCGTCACTCGCAGTCTTGTGGCGGGCCAAACGGAGAACTTGTTGTAAGTCGGTGTCCCTGACACCATCGACGAATGTCTGGACTGCTAGCTGGTCTGCGAAGTCCTGCGGAGCGGTAGGATAGGCCAATCTAACTAGACGTTCCACATCGGCCTCGAACTCCTGTAGATTTTCTGATGTCCTTTGATTGCGACACTTTAGTTGGGTCTGATACACTTGTTGCAAATGTTTGTCGCCATATCTCATTTCAAGTCGCTCTAGCAGTGCAGAGAAGTCCCATTGTTGGCGCTCTGGGGTACCTTGGAGGACGTCCGATGCTTCTCCTCGCAGAGCTATGACCAGCGCCGTTGCCTTCTCGAAATCGCTCCAATTGTTTGCTTCTGCCGCTGCCTCGAACTGTCGTTTGTACACAGACCAGCAAACTTTTCCGTCGAAAGTCGGTGGTTTAATCCTAATCGCCTTGGCAGTGTCTTCGGACTTTCCTTCACTTGCCAGTTTTGTGTTCTCGAACTTCTGTCTCATCTTCTCTACTTCCTTTTGTACTTCTTCTTTCAACTCATCTCTTAGCTTTTCTTGTCGTATCTCCAATTCTTGTCGTACTTCCTGTAACTCTTCTTTTAATCCTTCTTGCTCAATTTTTATTGTCCTTATATCTTCGACCAATTTCTCTTGTACTGCCTTAATTTCTTCTTTGCTTGCTTTAATTTCTTCCTTCATTTCTTCTTGTGCTAATTTCATTTCGTCCTGTCCAGCTTCCATTTTATTCTTCAATTCTTCCTTCATTTCTTCCTGGCCTGCCTTCATTGCCTTCATCATTTCCATTAAAGCCTTTATTTGTTCTTCCATTATTGCCGCTTGTTTTCTTGTTACTGGCATAAGGCTTCAAAATTCTCCTTCACTTCGGATCTCTCCTACGATCTGTCGCACTAACTTTCTTCGGGAATCTTCAATTCCCTTACTATCGCACTCCTGACATCAAATGTGACGTGTTCAGTCACGGAAAACACAATTAACAAAACAAAACAACGAATTTATTTAATTACTTAAGTTAATTTGACTACACTACAGTTATAAAGAAGTCTACACAATTATTTCACTAAAAGTTTCTTTTCCCGCTCGCCTCTACTGTAAACACTCGCTATAATGTAGGCACTATCTATCTATCGCCTGTTGTTCGCCTATCGATCGCTTGGCTTCCAAACATCAGCTGTCCACTGTCAACTAACTCGGTGTGTGCCGTCTCCGCCTTTTATAGTCTTTTCAGCCTCTCTCTAGGGAATTCTACAGCCGTCTAGTAATCCATTTTTTTTCCAATTGATCGTTGCTGGTGTTTTCTAGATGTTTCAGGAAAGCCGGGAATATTCCTTATGTATTCAGGGAAGATGTTCGTTAATTATGCTCACACCAACTTAATTGGCAAGTACTCGTAACAATATGTTTTTACGCTCAGAACCAACGTATTATGGCATAAAGTTTTGAACAGTGACACGTTCCACCAATGAATGAATTTATCGGCAGTTTCACCATTTTCCTAAAGTTTCAATGAATTTCCGATATAAAGATGTAAAAACATATGCAAATGAGGAAACGAATCAGTTTGCAGAACTTCCGTTATTATGGAAACAGAAGCAGAAGTCTGTTATAGCGCTACTGAGAATGACATTTTGAGTGTCGAAGCGCGTTTGGATGGAATTTTTTATTACTGTTGTGTTTAAACAAAACAATTTTTTTTTATTAAAATGAAAACAAAATAAATACAACGGTCTTTTTTTGTAGGAAAAGCTGATATAATTTTAAAAAGTTTACTGTTTCGATGTTGATAAATTCTTTCATGGCTTAATTTTGCAAGATTGCCAATATAAAAGCAATAATGGTGCTTAGTTTTAAAGGTCATCTGATAAACTTCTGCCTAGTTTAATATACTATACCTACTATTGAATAGGCATGTTTACGTCCATTTGTGAAAATAACGTAGGCACACTATATCTTTTTAAAACACCTCCACTTTGATTATTAATGTGACGCTAAGGGCTATTTATATTTTCTGTTACTACTAATTGCATCTAGTACCTAATTTATAACATTTGACAAGGTCTCCTTACCAACTCAATATAACGTCTATTTTGGTTTGGGATGTTTTCACTTATATTGAAATTACTACAAAAGCAACGCTGGTTTACACGAGTTTAGGAAAAAATCCCCTGGACAGAAACCACCCGAAAGAAAACCCCGGAAAAAAAAGCCCTCGGAAAATTTTCCCACCGGAAAAAAATCATTACGATAAAAAATTTCCTAATATGGTTTCAACTATATGAGACATCAAACAAAGCAAACATACAATTATTGAGCAAATGCAATTTTGACATTTTGCTTATAATTTCTAAACAAATTATTTACCTCGTATCGGGAGTCCAAATCTATACTCGAATTGAAAGTAATATTGGTCCAAAGAAAGTTTGATAAGTATTATAAATATTTTTTGAGTTTTCACCCAGCACCATGAGGTTTTCAATTTTCAAGCAAGAGCGACAATTTAAATAAGCCTACTCCCTAACCGGTTAAATTATCTTGCAGTAAAGGAGTTCCTTAAAAGCAGCAAGGGTACCAACTCGAAACTAATGTTTAGATGGCTATATATATATACAACTTACACATACATTGCAAACATCATATATAAACTACATTTAATTGATTCTATCCATACTCGGTTGAAATTTATATTAATTTTGACGAATACAAAAAACACAGAAGTTTAAAAATTTCAACCGATTTAATTAATCAACTGAATTACAATTGTTTCGCCAAACTTTGGCTTCATCAGAAGTTTATTATTAACATAAACCTAGTGATAACATATTTCCTTATATACTATTTTGTTAAGGGAGGGGAAGCAGGGAACATATTCAGTAATGGAGATTGGCTTAATTTAGTTTGTTCGTTAATTGGAAAAACTAGTAGAAATTTTAGCATAAGAATTAAAGAACATAAAAGATCAATTTTGAATAATAAAACCGGACGCAATTTATACTAACCATTTAATAACAAATAGTCATGATTTTAATGAAGAATTCAACACACTGCACAATGAAAATAATTAGTATAAATTGTCGGCTTTAGAAATAAACAAATTTAAAAATAGTAGTCTATTAATTAACGAACAAACTGAATTACGCCAATCTCCATTACTAAATATGTTCCCTGCTCCCCCTGCCTTAACAAAAGAGTGTATAAGGAAATATATTATTACTTTAGGTTTAAGTTAGGTAATAATAAACTTTTGATAAAGCCAAAGTTTGGCGAAACAGTTGTAAAGTTGATTAATTAAGTCTTTGAAAAATTTTTAAACTTGTGTGTTTTTATTCGTCAAAATCATATAAACTAATTACCTATTTTACTAAATAATAAATAAAAATAAATGTTAGGTAAACATTTTTGAAAGTTTTAACAAATTATTAAAGATTTTGCAGGAATTACCTTCTAAGGAGGCATTTTGTTCCGGAGGCTTTCCTTACGGGTTTTTTTGCGGTTTTTTTTTTGGAGATTTCTTCCGGAGGTATTTTTTTTTTTGGGATTTTTTCCCAGATTCGGCTTACACGCAAGATCTTCAACACTAAGTGTACAGTGAAAATTTTTTCTATGATAAAGACAGCTTTTGGTGGTGATTGTTTGTCAGAACGCAAAGTTTAGTAGTGGCACAAGGCCCTTTCAGAAGGTCGTGAAATGATCAACGATAAAGCATAAGCTGAAAGACAATCAACCACCATCGCCGATAAAAATGTGATCATTGGCAGGCCAGTCAAATTAGATCCAAAAAAATCGTTTTGCGGAATTAATTTCCAGTAAGCTGGAAATCGTTTTAATACCTTCATTTGGTCCTAACGGCGTATAATCTGAGTTCCATCCCAGGAGATGAGCTTATCTTTTGGCAGCCAAAAAACCGCATAATGGTAATTTATTTAAGCCAAAACAAAAGTTGTCAAAATGTTTCACCAAAATAACAATCTAAGTAGGTATTCGAGGTATTACGAATAAAATACATTATTCCTTTAACCAAACTTGTAAATTTTGAATTCATATAAATTAATGAATAAGTAAGTAATCTTTATCTTAGTAATTGAGGTGCAAAGGAGTAACAAAAACGTAAACCTGACATGACATTGATAAAATATGTATGAAAACATGTCATCGAAAACTATAAGCATGCAGCACAAACAGAGGCAGCGGTCATGTTCTCATTTTCTTTTAGACATCGATGGCCCGTCATTTACGAAGCCCTCAAGCTGCGGTGGCATGGCGAGGCCCTCGTCATCGGGATCATCGTCAAATGAACTATCCTCAACTATTTCGGCTTCTACGGCGATCGGCATGTGGGGCACACCCTCATCCTCGAAGGGTACCGAATTCGAGCATGACTGGCATTGGCAGTTGAAGCGAATTGTTGAACATTTCAAGCCTACTTTCCGGCAGCTGCACTTCCCTGGACACCCCTTCGTACATCGCAGGACACTGTGTTGAATATTTCAGATGGAGCTGGATCCTTTGTGTTTATGGTGGGGAACAGGCCAAGGTTCGTCTTCCTCCAACCCCAGTTGAGAGGATCCTTTGGTCTATCATACCAGGCCTAGATTTGGAGGTAGATCCGCAGAATATGTTGGGCGGCAGCTGTATTTGTTGAGGGTAGAGAGACCCGATTGAAAGTTGGCTTTATGAGGCATTTGGGGAAGATCGCGTGGCAAAGTTTCAACTTCCCTTGGCGATAGAATGCAGAGATGGTATCACGTGCTACTCTGACGTACCATACGTCACGCCACAGAAGTCTTCCACTTGTACGGCAATTTCTAAGATAGTAGGTAGTACTCTCCGTTATGCCTCGTTCAATAGTCCACCTTGGGCTTTCAGAGATCTCATGACGACCTGATCAATCGTCTAATCAGTGAATACACCAGACCAGAACTTGTCAGATCTTCTGATGGTGAAGAAGCCTTGCTTCGTAAATTTGTCATATTCATCAGGTAAGAGCTTTTGTTCCAAATCCAACATGTCCTGGAGGTACAATTGGCATGATTTAGCATAAGTGAACGCCGCCGTAATAAAAATAAGGCAACATCGTTGTACCGACTGTAGATGTAATTGCCAATTGCTAGTTCGCTCAGCCTGTATGGATTGCTTGACAATGGACACCATGTGGAAATATTGAACCCATAGATTTGCGGTGGGTCCATTCTGCTGAAACTCAGAAAATTTCTCTTAATTCTTAATATTGAATAAAATGACTTGCCGTCCGACGCAACGTTTCCGCGTTACAAGCACAACTTGCAAACACTATCAACATGATGCGGTTTTTTGGCTGCCAAAAGATAAGCTTACCTACTGGGATGGTGCAAACTCGGACTACATGCATTTATGACCAAATGGAGGTACCTATTAAAACGATTTCCAGCTTACTGGAAATTAATTCTTCAATAAATTCTAATTTAACTGGCCCCACAAAAACTTCCTGAAAACCCGTTTGCTAGCCAAAGGTTCTCGAAGAGTCTTAAATTCCCAAGGTGGTATCCCATGATCTGTTTTAATTTCTACACATACCTAAAGATCTTATGGAACAGTTCACGAAGTCAAAATAATTTGACCAAGTCTCTACATGACATTCCAGAAATAATTACCGTGACATCTTTGATACATAGAAATTTTGCTGTATTCCATATGTATCAAAGTAGGTAATAATTATAATAAAATAATGTAAAAATTAAAACACAAAAACAGTTTCAAATAAATTAATTGTATTCACAACAATATCGTTTCGCCACCCAGTGGCATCATCAGGTGACGAGAATACAAACTTCGACTAAAACTAGGACTATTTATACTAAATAGTTGAGTGGGGGTAATTGTTTGGTTTGCTAAAATTAATATTGAGTAACAGGAAACTATTGCCTTCTATTTGATCAGTTAAAATCACTCCTTTTTTTAAATATCTATTTATTTTTAGTTGTTCTAGTAAGTTTAACTTAACACCCTTATTGTGCCTATGTACAATTCAATAGTCTAAATTAAAGTTATGATTTTTCTCTAACAAATTTTCAGCATAGGTAAAGTCTACTTTTGTGTTGTTAAAACTTTTAAGATGTTCGTTTATGCGGATCTCAAACATTCTGCCTGTCTGTCCTATGTACACTTTAGAGCAATTTTTACAATATAATAAATAAACTCCTGAACAGGAATGTTTTACATTTGTTGCTGATTATACAACTGCCTAGACCCTAGAGTATTGTTAGTCTTAAAGCTAATAAGACTATTTTTGATCATTTTTACAATGTTATTCACTTTTTGTGTTTTAGTTTTTACATCATGGATAAGTTTCAACATGTATTGGCCACTACCCTAAGAAGTTAAGGTAAAGATAATCTTGAAGTTTTTTGATACTTTACCGTTTTATATATGCTCCCCGTTTTTACTTTTTGATGGACAGCCTTTTAATGGTGACACTTTTAAGTCGTCAATGATGTTGTATTTTGAGACCAAAAATAGGATAAGAAAATATGCGCTTAGTCGCAGTTTTATCTGTTTGTAAAAAACCTGCTGCAGTATTCTGCATTTATCGAAATTAACTTTGTTACTCTGTGTAAAAGTACGCAGAATCTTTTGCAATACATCTTTTAAACTTGTCCATTAATAAAGATCGAACACGAAGTTTCAGATTGTTTAGAAATATAATACAATATCAAGATAATCATTTATACAGTTGTACAAATTTGGTTTCGCAGCTGCAATACGAACGGTAGGCAGTGGGGTTCGGTGGCGTTGCGTGATTTATTGGCCGAGCTGGTCAGAACAAGGATAATCATGAGAGGTCCTTGTGTTCATGTTTATTCGCTCGGGCCATACTTTATTATGGGTTTCAATTAATATTAATCGTCGTAAAGGATGCTTTTGCCCTTGGGTGTGTAGCGAACGTGGAGAGTGAGATATATGGATCTGGAACAGAAATGAAGTTAAAAGTCACCATCCACCTACGGTTACATTATTACATCTACGGACCTACCACATATGAAATGAAATGGTACTTTTTTAATTGTTGATTGTTTTTGCCCGAGGCCCGAAAAAGTGTTAATTAGATATTGAATTCAGATGCTGTAGATTGTTATGACCGGATGTTTCTGTAATGTTAAAATTTTATTCTTTAAAATAATATAAATTAATACACTTGGAGTGGTTTCACTTATTTATTATAAAACTCGATGTATATTTCGCCTTCTTAGAGCATCATCAGGAATATTATTACGTACTAAAATGACAAGCTTTTTATTTTTTGTTGTCTACCTCAAGTGGCAAAAAAGAAACTTTTGGGTGTTTCATTCTCACCAATGTCGGTGGGCGGGCTGACCCCCTCCCGACCTACACTCTTGTGCAAAGTCGGAGGGGTAGGATGGAAGGTCCTCTTCAGCCTCCTTTAGGAATCGTGGGAATGGGTGGGTGACGGTTGGTGGAAGAAAGATAAGACGGACGAAATGAAGACAGAAGAGAAGTGAAAGACTATCTGTATAATATTACTACCCCAGCATTTGCCTAACCTAACTTTTTTTGTGTTCGGAGATTCTGTCCCTAAAGGCTCTACCAGTCTGATGGCCAATGTAAGCTTTGTTGCAAGTACCGCATTGTAATTTATAAAAGCCTGATTTAAAGTTTTTATTGGTAGGATTTTTATTATTTATCAAAACTTTGCCTAGAGAGTTATTACTTATTAGTCTTGAAAGACATGACTGAATTTGTAAAATTAGCTAACTTTTTGCCTATGTTGAGAGCAATATTTTTTATGTAGGTTTTAACAAAACTGTTTCTTATTGGCTCAAAATAATAATAGTTAATAATAAAACAAATGAATTAACCAAATTTAGAAAATTAAAAAATGCTCGGGCGCCACTTTGTCAAACAAAGAAAAAGGTACTTTGCTCCGGGTAGAGCAGTGGTGGTTCCTGAAGGACCGTGATGCTGTGAGAGCTCGAAGCTCTCATAAAAAACACAACAAAAAAACTTGAAGAGTACATCATATAATTACAGAAAAAAAACACTTACGATCAATACCAGCCCACACAAAAAAAATACCTTGCGCCAGTGATGGGACGGTAGCTGTTGTTAGGGTCTCGTTGGGGACTTCTGAATAAGATCAGGAGGCCAGCCAATCTATTTGTGCTTCGAGGGACCAAGTTTTGTACAAATAAATATAGCCGCCTGCAGGATTTTATCGGCCAATATAAGTTGTTCAGTTAATATGGGGTCTCTTAGAATGGATATATAAGTCCTGATGTTGTCTTTACCCCAGACCCGTACTCCCAGCCACGCAGTCCTTCAGGATCCTAATAACAGTGGGTGGGCTGACAAATAGCGGGAACAGACACTTAATGAAAAAGTTTTCTAAAAAAAATTAAAATATATTAATAACAAATTAAAATTTTAAAGGCATTGAAGATGCCTAAAAGGAAAAAAAAAAACAGGGGAAGAAAAGGATGGATTGAGGTGAGTCAACGTCGAGGTCAGAACACAAAAGATTCACCAAATCACTCCCCAGACACCACAAGAAATAATTATATAAGAATTGAAATTACAAAAATAAGATGTGAAAAGCTAAATAAATTAATAATTTACAAAACTGCCACAAGGGCCCAAAGGATGCAAAAGATAACGTTAAATTTACGAAATGCCTAGTGGCTAACTAAAAAAAATTTTGACAAAATGGTTAAAATTAATTAAGAAAAATTACCAATTTAAAAGAGTGCTTCGAGAAATTATGAGTTTAAATGAAAATAAATGAAATACTTGATTTGGATAATTTTACGTGAAATATTAACAAAAATTAAGAGGTTCACACAAAGACAACGTGAAGCACAAAACACAAACAGAAAAATAGACACACACACACGTCTTGTCGGTACCAAGGCTAGAGGAAGAAGTCCTCAGCACCGACCGGAAAAATTCAACGATCGTATCATCGATTCCTAGTCCTGCGCAAAGTTGTTAGCCTTGATAATAAGACGGAAGGTCGAATGAATTCATGTGATTGTATTGTCAAATGTGTGATTATTATTATAGATGTGTTCCGCAAAAGTTAATGTATTACATTTTAGTCTTATAGCTCTTTAGTCTCGTTTTGAATTTTCTACCCGTTTGTCCTAAATACACACCATTACAGGAATTACATTGAATTTATATACGCTGGATTTGTAATTTTTCTCTATTTTATCGTTATTGCTGAATAATAGGTTACATATTTTTGTGTGAGGTCTAAAAGCTTTTTCTACATTATCTCACTCTTTTTTATAACATTTCCTATTATTTGTGAGATTTCTCCGAAGTATGTTATTGTTTTATATTTTATGCCCTTATTTTTAACTTAGGGAAGGGGAGCGGGGGGCTAGTTGTAACAGGGGCAAGTAGTAACAAGCATTTTTTACTGGCATAGTAAAAGAATATTCGTTTGATTTTCAACCTAACCTACTATGTAATACCCATTCTATCATATAAGCGTGATTAGTACCCCTTCGGACGGCGCAGGAAGCGATATTGTGCAGGCGCTCCGATAAAGCCAGGGAATGGACTTTTTTTGTTTATACAAAATTGATTATCGTAGATTTAAAATTGCTTAGCAGTTGTTGATTTATACAAATACATTTCGCATTTGTTTAGTTTAATTATATTAAATGTAATTTCACACCAAGTGAGTAACTTTTTTTTAATAGACGTTATTTCAAAAAAACTCGCAGTGGGGTATGTTGTAACACTTGTACGGGGCAAGTTGTAGCAAGTTACAACTTCCCCCTTATGATTTATAAGGTATATGAAATTATGCGGGACGTATTTAAATTCCTTCTTTTCATGTTTTCAATACTTTCCTGTTGAACTCGATTGATTTTACCTACGTCAATCAAAAGGTTGATTACTTAAGAAATTGAGATTTTGTTATTATAAATGGCTGTGTGCCTAAAGTTCCTTTATAGTTTAAGAAAGACCATGTTTTTGTTAATGTTTGGTTATTTTTCTATTAGATTAAGAATAAAACTTAAAAGTCTAAGTTTCTTATAACGTGCCTAAGGTTTATCATGCTAAATGAAACAAAAATTTGATTACTGAAGTAGTTAAGATTATAAATGGCTACAAGCCTAAAATGCCTTAATAGTTTAAGTTAAGAAAGAGCATGTTATTTGTTTATTTTTAAATATTTTCTGTTAGATTAAATATTTAACTTAAAAGTCTGAACCTGTTTTAGCATTTGTATAGTTTTTTATGCTAAATATGCCAAATAAATATTTATAAAATATGAAATTGGTTTTCAATTCCTAATGTTACAATTTACCCCAAGCCTGTTACAACTAGCCCCAATCACGGGGTAAGTTGTAACACTCGTCAGTTTTTTTTTCAAAGCCGATTCTAAAAAAAATCGTTACAGGTTTGATCAAAAGTTTATTTGGAATCGATAGTTGAATAGTTGTTAATTGGAAAAGAACTGCCAGATTTCATAAATACCAAACAAGTAAGCTTCATAGCCAAGAAGCGACAAATTGTTACAACTAGCCCCCCGCTCACCTAAACCTTATTAATTGTTGTTTGTATTATAAATTATAACTTGTGCAAAAGTTTATCAATTAGCTTGCTAGTATATCCGTTATTTTTTCCATTTTTTTTTATAAATTTTATTTCAAATGAGGGTTTCGTAAGGGTTCTATGTAGCATAGTATGGAACAATGCTAGTTTGTGGCTTATTGGGTGTTTTGATAAATTATTCATTATTATTTTCTGTATATATCAAACGTTATTTTGTTGTTTACTTTTCTTAAATTTAGAACGAAAAATATAATGCTGTTATCTTTTTCAACTTCGTTTTATTCATTATAGTCATTATGATCAGTCATAAAGTAAAAACCCGAACTATAGAATTTTTTCTTACAGTTCTTTAAAATTTACAAAGATCGTTAATTACAGATTTTAACCCGGAAAAACTTGATGAGGTTCGTTAGTTTTAGTATTTATCGACCTTCTCCATTCAATACGTCGATGCAGTTCGAACGTATCATTTTTATGAGACTTTTTTTTGTTTATGGCAAATCTCAAAAGTTATAGAGACAACATTACAGGTATATTCGATAAATAGATAATTTAAGAGTCGTTCGAACTGTCGGACAATCGATTGGCTTCTCTGCATTAAAAACATGTAGGTAACACCACCAAGAGAACTCGAAACCTTTCTCACATGGAGTTGTATCAGCGGCAGCAGCATCACAACTTCGCGTCGTAAACTTACCATTTTACATCATATGGGACGTTTAATGTGAATAAAAACGAATGTTTAACTTACACCGTCGTTTGTTCGTACGACACGTTTTAAGACATAATTCAGCCCAATCGAGCGGAGCAGGAAAATTAATCGAACATCGTTTATTATGCAAATTTTAATGACCCAGTCGAGGAAATAAAAATTACTTTACGTACTTTACCGGAATTGAACACAATAGACCATCTCAAAAATATTTAAATTGAGAATCGACAGGTACGTGTGAAATGATACTGATAATAAAATTTGAAGAAAATTCATGGTATCTAAAGGAACACTATCTCCTATGAATAGCGAGCAAATTATAATTCTAATTTACATACACGAAATAAATTTCACAAAATACCTTCTTTTCACCAAAGAAGCGTGACTAAAGTAAAATTAGTGACTAATGTGCTATAGAAGGACAAAAAGGAAATAAATATTTAATTAAGGGGATTCAGTAGTAGCATTGTATAGTAAGCAGGGTCTAACGTCGCCTAGTTTCGAATTTAATAATTTAATTTTTCTGTTGGTACTTCCCAATACTTCTTAATTAAGTTCTGTTTTGGTTCCCATAACTGGAACTCTACAAAAAAGGAAATAGAGGGACGCAATGTCATGGTAGTTCGGTATTCTTGATAGAAACAAAGGAATTCGATATCGAGTCATTGTGGTGCGTAGATCAATAAGAAAGTGATAGATATGTTTGAAGATAAAAGAAAGTGTAGTTTTTAAATCCTGTTATTTTGTAATTTATGATAGAAGGCTGTTTACAGGTGAATTACTATTTTATTTGCATATATTATAAACATTGGAATTGATTATTCTAACCATTTATAAAAATAGTATTTAACAATTCATAATCCGAAATAATTACAATTACCTGTTGCCAAAAGGATATTCCTTATTCCTATATATATTGCTGCAGATGCTTGTGATGCGTCGCATCACATTCTACCTGGTTGCAAATTTCCAGATCTGATAAGATTAATTCTTTTTCTACAGTAATGTGTTAAAAATATTGCATATCCAGATTTAACCAGAACAAGGGAAAAACTTTCTTTAATTGGACGGATAACAAAATATTAAATATTTCGTTTCTACAAGATAGAGTTCCGCTTCACTTAGGCGTACAGGTTCGGCAATATCTTGATGATACATTTCCTCAAAGACGAATAAGGCGGAGAGGATCTCATGAGCGGGAGCTGCGTTCCACCAACTTGAGTCCCCTAATTTTTTCTATGGGAATATTTAAATTCTCAATCGGCCAAACAATTTAGTACTTATAACTGAGAATTCGTGCCAAAATAGAAAAAATCAGCCCAAAAATTATAGGGCGTAGTGTGCAAAATGTTTAAACTTGCTCGGACCAGAGTTAAATTGTTTGTGGACGACAATTTGAATATTTACATTTGTTTCATTTCCAAGTACAATTTATTCTATAAAAAATTACATTTAATATTTTTTTTTTAATAAATAACGATATCTTGCTTGTTCTTTGTTGACGCCTACTTTGACGAACTTTATACACAGAGAAAACAATCATGAAAATATTGCTAGAATTCTAGCAAACATGACTAAAAAATCTGTCAATTATATGAACGACAAGACGCTCAAGGAGATTTTACTAGAAATGTCTAGTCAATCTACGTTTGGTGTTGAAACCGAATTCTAGTAAAATTGACCTGATTAGAAAATAGTTTTTACAGTTCTTATGACTAATTTTACTAAACTTTTCTCATTCTAGTATTTTTTTTTTCTTTACGACACGATAAAATAATCGAGAGGTAGAGAAAAAAAGTCTAGACTTAATAAAACTTAGAGAGTTGGTGGTGTATTCGTTGTGAAACGTTATTAATTTAATAAAATAAGAAATGAATACAAAAACACTTTTGGATAAGATTCACTAATATATTTTTAAATTTCTTAACAAATTTGTTTCGACAGTTACGCCATTTTCAAAAGATACATGAAATTGTATTAAAGTTAAATAAAGTTTTAAAAGATATTTATAGGAATGGTTATTGGAAAAACCTGTAATTAAGAGTGGTATGTTGTTACTAAGAAGTTCGGTTTGGTTGTTAGCTAAGGGTAGATTTTGATGCACCGCTTTCTTAATTTCAAGGTTTTCCAATAAATTTAATTTCTGACTTTTGTTTACAGAATGTAATAATTTAACCGAGTCTGCATTTATATTGTGTTTATTTAAAATACAATGTTCGGCGATCCCTGTGGTTTTGGAATTTTTTATGCTACTTACATGTTCAGTAATACGACATTGAATAGATCGGCCTGACTGACCAATATAACAAACGTTACAATCATTACAAAATAATTTATAAATACCGCTCTTTTCTAAGGGGTTGATTTTGGATTTATTATTAACTAAGAAAGAATGGAGATTGTTTTTATTAATTTCTCTAATTGAAAGGTTGAATTTAGACAATCTGTTTTTTACTCGGTTACTAACATTTTTAATAAAGTTTAATGAACAAAAAATGTTATTGGTGTTTGAATTATCATTAATTAGACTATTGTAAATCTGTTTTCTTAGAAAAGAACGCTGTTTATGTTTTAACATAATATCTATCATATCGGGTTTATAACCATTGTTGACAGCTATAGTTCTTATTATAAGTAATTCTTTGTTGAAATTTTTATGATTTAGAGGTATCGTTATTAATCTATGAATAAATGAATTAAAGGAAGCCATTTTTATTCTAAATTATTATCAATTGAAATAAGTTGATTTGTTCAAGAGAAGAAAGTGGTACTACAAAAGGGTGTGGTTCGATAAGAAAGGAAAAAGGCACAGTGAAATAATATTGTGACGTGTTCAGCCACGAAAAACACAATTAACAAAACAGAACAACGAATTTTATTAATAACTAAAATTAATTTGACTACACTACTGATATATACAAGTCCACGCAATTTATTTCACTTAGAAAGTCTCTTCTTCCTTTCGCTGTTACCGTAACAACTGCCTAATCGCACTCTATGAATTCTATCGCCACTATGGTTCGCCAATCGATCGCTTCTGTCATTCGCTCGTAAACATCAGCTGATAACTAACTCGCTCGGTGCAAGCCGTCTCGCCTTATATAGTTTTTCAGCTTCTTTCTAGGAAATTTTACAGCCTCCTCGCAATCCAATTGTTTTCCCATTGATCTTTGCTGGAATATTCTAGATGTGTCAGGAAAGCCGAGAATATCCATTGTCTTTTCAGGGAAGGTGTTTGTTAATTAGGCTCACACCAATTCAATTGGCAAGTACTCGTGACAATATTAATAATAATAAAAATGTCAGTAACCTTATTGAAACATTTTAAGTTAGGATAAACGACCAATAAATGCCGGATATCGGTTGTAAACAACCCAAGGAGCAAATATTTATGAATAATCTTAAAATAAACTAACAAAATTCCAGACGCAACTATTTAAATAAAGCACAGATTGTAAATCCAATTATGTATTTCTACTAAATGAATCAAAAGTATACAGAAAGTGTTCAGCATTGACACTAACGTCCTTTAAGATAGACCCATCAACCCTTATATCACTCTATTCACAGGCTCAAAAATACGTATATAGAGTATTCCATAAGAGGAAAAAGTTATTGACCGTCACCCTGTATACAACTAAATCATCTTAAAATATGCTCCTCCCCTCGAGATCAAAATCAACCTGTCTGGAGGATTTTTCAGAAATCGTTCATTATGAAAGTTATGAATTTTGTTCCAAACTTTATCGTCACGCTTCATAATAACAAAAATTTTAAAAAAAAGTTATTATTTTATTTGTTTTTTGTAGTTTAATGTTTTTAATCGCTTTTAATATTGAAATTCTACCATGCGTAGGTATCCGTATTAAATATTTGATATTCACTTTTATATACAGTGCATAAATACAACAATAATAACCAATATCTTACTATACGTAAACTTATTGTACTTATAGGTACTTAATACATCGACTTTTTATTTTAAATAATTATTTACTTCATTTTGCATTAATGCGCTGTAATTATGAGTCTTTATTTAATCAGTAAAACAATATCCACATCAATCAATTGTTTACGATAGATATATTTAAATTGTAATTTTGCATTTAATTTAATCGTCGGTCTCTTGCTGTTAGCTTGTGCGTGTTTAAAATACATAAAATAGAGATCTATTTAAATTGAAATTACTTTATTAATAGGAAGTAAAAGGTGTTATTAACTAGACATACTAGGTTTATTTATTAATTATATTTCAAGGAGTAACTTCCTGATGAAAGGAATCAACTTTTTATGACATTAAAAGGTACCAATTTTCTCGTACCGAACGCAATTTATTTACCATAAGAATTTTAATACATTCCTCATTTCTCAACTGCTCAATAGCGTGAGTCATGAATGGAAGAAACTTCACCTGTTAACTATACTGAATTAAAATTAACTGGAATATCGAGATTTTGAGGTGTTAAATTAGCAGTAAGAACCTATTAAAAACAAATAATTAATAATCTGTCTATAGTTATTTTATAGCAGGTCAGGTTTTCTGTAATAACTTATACACTGCGATTCTACATTCATATTTGGACTGGATGAATCAAAAGCAGCAACACTTCTTATATTTTTGGTATTTCATTATTTAAATAGTGTATATGTTACCGGCAATCTGTATAATTCAGGTATTCTATACAATACCTAGGAAATGTATAGAATAGGTACCTAGAGCGCCCAGGCAATGTATAAAATATTATGAATATTATTGTCTATTATATACTTTACCTAGGCAATGTATACAATTCCTAGGGATTGTATAGAGTACCTGCTGGTCCACCGGCAAAGTGCAAAACCATAAAATGACGGGCAAAAGAAACATGTTCTATTACTTAAAATTAACTTTATTAAAATTGTATTAAGACTTGAATACTGTTAAGTTCTAATAAACTTTTATAAACAATAAAATATTCTTTAAAAACCACTTAAGTATTACCTTTGTGTTACTAAAGTAAAATCACAATAAAATTAACGTGAAACTTAAAAAAACTTCTGGCTAAAAGTAACATAATGTAATTTGCTTAGAAGTACTTAGGTAAGTAATAATTATAAATAATTTTAGAAACAAAACAATTCTGTCAAAAAAATAAGTAGGTCTACATCCTAATCAAAATCAAGTAAGTAAAAACAAATTATTTATTCTTACATAAGGAACTATTATGACATTTTGATGTGCATAAAATCTGTCCCCGTAGAATGCAGTCGTTACTGTACAGAGAGTCGTTTCTAGATGAGGGGCATCTTTTTTAGGTAATTCTTGATGACAAACTGTAAATTGCTGTCTTGAATACAATGTCTAAATAATAAATTTCCCCGTTCAAGTCTTTTCCACACATTACCGGCTGTGCATTCAGTATTGTATAGAATACCTAGGGATAGTATGAAATAAATAATATTTCGTACATTACCTGAACGTTTTAGGTATTCTATACATTGCCTAGGTATTGTATAGAATACCGGATTATACAGATTGCCGGTAACATATACATAGTTAATAGGCCATCAAGACCATCGCTGCTTTGATGCATATAAAAATATGGAAGGCCTATTTATTACCTTATGAGGTACCCATTAGGTAAGTAAAACTGAATGGAATCTGATTGAATGTGGGCTGTTTTAGAATTTACCAATTTACCACCATTCTTCTGAAAAACGTTTTCTCCTCTAAAAATGTTGGTTTTTATCAAAATTCTGCCGACAAAAATGGCAGTTAACTTATAAATAATTTAGTATTGACTGAATGTTTTGATGATTCTGCTTAGATTACAATTTATATTAGCTAAATATGAATCATTTTGAAATGCTTTATATTGACATTGACGAAATATCTACTAGGTAAGTTCTTTATTGAAATTAAATGTAAGGTACTCGATATTATTGGATTGTCTACGAAGAAAACCCAGGTATCATCTGCAACATCTTTGTTATAAGATCCTTAAACCGTTAATAATATCTATTCTTTTATTCCCACCAGCTGATAGTGGTGAGTGAGCTGTTCCACTCCGGGCTTGTCAAGAAAGTGAAGAAAAAAAGGGTGAAATTTATCCTGGTCCGATTTTGTAAGGAGTGGCCATAAGTTTGGACCTTTAATAATCCCTACAATAGCTTTATGTTTATTATCACCTAATAAGACATCTTTAGCTTTTTAATTTATTATCAATTATAAATTGCTTAATCCCTACAATATCGCTCACTAATTCGCTTCTTCGCCCTTCTATTTCTTCTTGCAACTTAAACTAAACTGGCGTTTCGAAAACAAACAAAAATTTTTTGGGTGTTTCATTCCCAACAATGCTGGTGGCCGTCTGTCCATCCGGCCTACACTCTAGTGCCATGCCACAGGGTAGGATGGAAAGCCCTCTTCGCCCTCCTTTAGAAATAGTGCGAATGGGTTGATGGTGACTGGGAAAAGAAAGATGAGATGGACGAAATGGAATTGAAAGGCTATAAGTGGTATATTAGTGCCTCAGCATTTGCCTAAATGATAATGATCCGAAAAAACCACAGAAAAACTTGGACCAAGGCAGTGGGTCTCGAAATCGAACCGGTGACCTCCCGAATGCTAAGAAATAATCTAGACGACTAGACCATGCCACTCGCTTTGGCGTTTCCATTTTTTTTGTTTTCGTGGAGGACAGGAAATCTTCAAAAGATACCCAGTCGCCCGTTGCGGATTCGCCCTAAGAAGGGCATCTACCGATTAAAACCTCTCCCGCTCAGGCCGTTATAGGACCTATTGAGTCAGCTCCTCTTCAGCCGTATGGGGTTGTAAATGTTTGTTGGTTATCGTTTTTGTTGTTGTTGTTGTGTATGTGTGTTAGGTGTGTATGTGTGTTATTTGAGGGAGTAGGTAGGTTTTCTAGATAATTTAGGAATTCTTCGGATAGGTCGGGAGTGGTGTCCAATAGTTTGGCGGGAGGAAAACGGATTTTGTTTTTAGGTTTACCGGTGATTCTACGAGGTATGAGGGATAGTGCTTTGGTTGTTATAGGATTGTTGTTACCGATGGCTCTTTTGGTGAAGTTGGTTTGTAGGTTGTTGATGCGTGTAGGTATCGGTGTTTCGACCTCCCAACGGCCACCCTTGATGCTTCATTATATGGCGGGTTGTTTGTCTATGGGTAACTATTGTCATTTTATAGTCTTGGACATGTCCCATAAACTTTTGTTCTGAATAACGATAAGACCTGTAGCTTCTTGCAGGAATCGTGGATATAAGCAGAGACTGCTCTGTGATGCAGATAGCATATAAGTTGGCCAGACAGACGAGTAAAATAGTAGTGTGATAAAGCAGCATTCTGCAAGTATCTGTGCAATATTACTTCCCCAGCTTTTGCGTCCATGATCCAAAGGAATGACAAAAAAATTAAACTAGACTAGGCAAAATGGAAATCGCTATAAATCATAAACTACCATCTTCTGGGTGTTTCATTCCAAACAGCTACTAATGCTGTTGGTAAGACAGTTTGTCAAATATGGACTCTACAATCCATAATATATTAAGCCAGAGGATTGAAAAAAAAGGTTCTCTTTAGTCATTCTTAAGCAAATGAAATTAGATGGAAAGTAGGTGGGGAGACAGAAGAGAGATGGGTGAAGTAAAATTAATGTAATAAAAGAATATAAGTGGTCAATGGAATACAGTACCCACAACTGCTCTAGCATTTGCCCAAATGTTCCAGTCCCAAAAGCATTTGAACCAGAACAGGTAGAACGGAAATGAAACCGATATCCTTCGAATTATAACCTATATTTTAGATATCCACACCATTACGCCATGCAATTTCAAATATAAAATAAGGTTGGAACATACCAAAAAAATAACAGTAGATATTTTCTGCTAATGTAGCATTTCAGAACGGTTAACAAAATCCCCAAAACATGATAAGGCAGATGAGGAGTTTACTACTTCTTCTCTGATATTGACTCTGCAATACTTATAAGTACCTACAAGGGTTGGAAATGTTGCCAACCTTTTTTTGATATTATTTGAAATCACTACAGGCCTAAGCACGTTGTGCAGGTTTATCTTCCTCTTATGGGTTGGGTTTTGGTTAATATATAGTAATCAAACACAATTAGGTTACAAATACTTATTTATTATTAAATAATAATCTACAATAATTATTTCACCACACTGTAGCTTCTGCAGGTAGAGAAAGTAAGTATGTTTTGGTTACCCTAATTTAGGTTATATTGGCAGCATTGCAGGCTTCTTTATGGAATTTCGTAAACTTCTTTTTTAGTTATTATTTATTTACAATTTGTTAAAGAAAAAATTGTTGAGAACGTAGCATAAGAATCTTATATAAATAAATATTATGAAGTAAGTAAATACTTCAATAGTGAATAGTTTTGACCTTAACTTGATGAAAATCCATAATACAGGAATAAAACTTCACAAAGTAGATTTTCACTTTTTTTTTTTTTTATTATTTAACAATGTAAATTTTTGGCTTCTTCGGACAGTGAGTAGTTCTACTAATACCTATAGTAATAATTTTAAAAAAAATTGTGAAAATCTACTTTGTGAAGTTTTATTCCTGTACTACAATATTGTCAACTCTTCCACATAAATAAGCAGGTCCTGTGTCCTGGCGAAGTTAGGGTACAAGCTCTAACAACTTGCGTTTTCATATCAAAGATAATCTCCTTAAAATGTACCTACTGTCAAGATTGTTTGTAGGTTGAATGTAGGTACATAAGTAGTTTCCAATAGATCTCTCAATATTATTATTATAGGTCTATTATTTATAGAAAATGGCAATGCTAAAAGAAGAAGGTTGACTTTGTTTCTATCTGCTTGGTCGGCAGGTATGTATGTAATTGCTCTGGCTTTTAAACTGTAATAACAGGCTGTATACTGATGTAAGCTACAGCGAAAAGTGTCATTGAGAAAATGCGAATTTATTGACTTAAGCAGAGGCCACACATCATATGCTTCGTTGCTAGGCAACTTAATTAGACCTAGTTTTCTATTGGTCACCGCGTTCATACACCGGAACAGTACCACTCCTTTTCATTCATAAGAGACATACGAAATGGTAATGGTAATAAAATTAATGTACGAATTATGTATGTATACAAATTGCAAATTTTTTGATTTATTTTATACCTATCTGCATATTGTATAGGTATGTAGTTCTCAGCGAGAGATCGCGTGATCTCACTTCGAACTATGCGAACAGACACCTTGTCCAATAAAACAAATCGATACTGGTGTTCTAATTTTGAAACATAAAAAGAATATTTACATTAATTTATGTATTATGTACGTTAACTACATGAGTAATTTTATTAAGACCTTAGTCTAAATGTTGACACAAGTTTTTTTTTTATAGAATCAGTAATTAAAGTAACATACAGTATGTTGTCGCCTGGTTTGACGAACTAAGCAAATTGCCGGAAATCACTAAAAGATTGCTCACACACACACAAGGATTGATACATTTCCCTTTTTTAGTGTTTTTTTTTTATCATTAAATTTTAATAAACACTACACATAAAAAAAACATAACAAAGAAAACTTAATCTACGAATATCCAAATATGAAAAATGAGTGAGATATAAGAAGGACCGAATTGATTTAAGATTAGAAACTTACTGTCGAAAATGAAAAAGAATTATTAAAATTTGGAAATAAGAGAAAGGGTAGAAATGTGTTGGCGTGGAGTTTAGAATCGGATTTTTATCGATAATTGGTGAAGGTTGATCGATTGAAAGTAGATAGAGATACAGGGGGATGAACAGTGATGGTCAGCAAACAAAGAATGGTAATACTCTAAATTTCCCATAATAAAAATAAAGTAGAAATAATATAATCTGAAATAAACATGTAGACATAAAGATACAGTCGACCGAAAATGCCATGCAACACAGTACAAATGTGACATTCACTACTCATGTCTGATGTAATACGTAATTAATGTGCCTTAATTGAGGCAAATAAATAATCGAGCCTTTTTCTATTTAGCACACCAATGTTTAATAACTACACGGAGAAAAATAGTCATGATTTTATTACTTGATGAGCCAAGCATAAATTTTCTAGTAAATAATACTAGACTTCTCATAAAATGTACTTGGTGGTATAAAACAATTTTTCATTCTTTCTAATAATTAGTATTCGGATAATCAAGCTAAATAAGTCTTGCCTTTTTTTCTCTACCTCTCGATTATTTTATTTTGTCGTAAAGAAGAAAATACTAGAATGAAAATAGTTTAGTAAAATTAGTGATAAGAACTGTAAAAAATGTTTTCTAATCAAGTCAACTTTACTAAAATTTAGTCTCAATACCGAACCTAGATTGACTAGACATTTCTAGTAAAATCTCCTTGAGCGTCTGGTCGTCCATATAATTGACAGATTTTTCCGTCATGTTTACTAGAATTCTAGCAATATTTTCACGATTGTTTCCTCCTTGTAGATTCCACCCCCAACTACAATAATTGTAATTGACTGAGAAGCATATTTAAATGAAGACCAAATACAAACACATGAAATCTATTTAATGATTGTTTCGAACACCTTAAAATCTTTACACAAAAGTTTTACACTGCGAATTTCTTTTTTTTTTTGTAAATTTTTTAAACTCATTGTGAATAAAAAATTCAATTTCTTATCAACCTAAAATATTTTTTTGTTGGAAATAATACATTGTTATCTTGTCTTTAAATCCGTTCTCTCTTCCTCTAACGCCTTTCGAAGTAGTGAAACGGTTTGCCTTTAACGAAATTGGGTTTTATTTTTTTCAAACTACAAATTATTCAAAAATCAAAACTAAACTTGTGCGCCATTTTGAGAAAGCAAAAAAGTAAAATAAACAAAGAAACGCTTTAGGGATCTTGGATTAATCCGTTTGAAACGAGAGCTCAGTTTTCGTAAATAATACAAAAAGATAAAATGTAATGATTAGTATACAAATAGATTAAATATAAAAAAAATCAACCAAGCAATTACTTAAAAACAAACTTAGAAATTTAATAGAAAACCCTACTTCATCTGGAAGATGATTCAGAGTGAAAAAGTTGAAATGTAACTTTTCACTTTAGACTTGACTCACAAGCGTTAACTAGCATCCACTCAAAATTAAGGGAGTCAAAACTGCAATTGCAAAAAGGCCGGAAGAGCTGCCTCGAACAGAAATCGAGACTGGAAGCTCCTATTAGAGGCCAACTACCGTTGAAGATAGAAGCTAAAACACATCACGTTGTTATTTGAAAAACATTCAAACAGACTCATATTGTTAATTGTTATATAGATATTATGGGTAAAAGCCATGCAATTTACCAGGTATTTTTGAAACAACTTTACCCCAAGACTCTAAACGTCTGTATAATAGCCAAAGATCCTCTTCAACTTCTTCACACTGAAACACTTAATGCACGGAGAAAAATAATCATGAT
Source organism: Agrilus mali (assembly GCA_029378335.1). Classification (NCBI taxonomy): domain Eukaryota; kingdom Metazoa; phylum Arthropoda; class Insecta; order Coleoptera; family Buprestidae; genus Agrilus; species Agrilus mali. The sequence goes on from CM055656.1 coordinate 22,764,289, forward strand.
TTTATTACTTGATGAGTCTAGCAAAATTTTTCTAAAAAATAATACTAGAATTCTCATAAAATGTACTTAGTGGTGTAAAACAATTTTTCATTATTTCTAACAATTAATATCTATTAGAATAATCAAACTAAATAAGTCTACACTTTTTTTCTCTATATTTATCGTGTCGTAAAGATAAAAATACTAGAATGAGAATAGTTTAGTAAAATACGTGTAAGTCATAAGAACTGAAAAAAATGTTTTCTAATCAAGTCAATTTTACTAGAATTCAGTCTCAACACCGAACATAGATTGACTAGAAATTTCTAGTAAAATCTCCTTGAGTATCTGGTCGTCCTTGTAATGGAAAGATTTTTTAGTCCTGTTTGCTAGGATTCTAACAATATTTTCATGATTGTTTTCTCCGTGTGGGTAAGTTATAAATATTACAATGAAAAATTAACGATTTAATTAATGAAGGGTTTTTATATCATTAACCGAATTGTTCACATGGAGCCCAGGTAGCAACAAACAAAAATTATAAAAACCATCAGACTACCGTTGTAATGTTGCCAAGTAGAACAATTTCTATTTTATATTATCAATGGTAGTGAAAGTAAATAAAACTAAATTATTACCCTAGCTTAATTTATCATTGTTTTCGACAAGTGCATATACACGGTGTCCCAACGAAAATTTGTAAAAAAGAAAAACAATTCTCTAAGGGACGTCAATTAAGGGGATGGGGTCAGGGGGAAAACTTTATTTACTATATAGCATTTTTGAAAATGTTTTTTCGCTGGAAAGTGAATTTTGTTTTTATATTTTATTAATTGCATTTGTTCTAATTTCAATATGCAACGTACTGATTTTATGAAACACGGAACTTCGACATAGTTGCTGTTGCGAATCTCCAAAGGTCCGTTTGGGGGTAACCATATAAAAGTATACTATGTGGATAATTATGAAAGAATGAGTTAATTAGTTTTTGAGTCAGTGAACAGTCAGTAAAACCAACTAAGAGTCAGAGGGTTAGGGTGGCGTAGCGGGTGACCGCTATCAATCACCCTAATCTCCTACTACAGTCATTGCCATTTTCAACCCCACTAGTTACGATAAATCATTAATAAGGCAAGTAGTTTTTATAATTGTTGTAATTAGTTTAAGTGTTACTTATTATGTAGATCATTATTAATTTAGATATTGTCAGCAAAATAATATAAAATTCGTTCTTCTTTATGACATTATTAACACGAATGGGGACAACAAAATCTTTGTGCGCAAATAGTATCTCCATTTATGCTCAACTGATGTTTAATAATTGTTTTTATGTTCAAATCGGGTGTAGGTACCCATCAGGCCTATAGTTACTAACAATGTCCACAATATACAGTTATTGTTTTCTTCAAATGAATTGTGCAGGGAGGGCACGCACACATTAAATTTAAATTCCATGTCAAACACAGAAAATAAGTTCTAGAAAAATGTACCTACTTATACTTTTAAAAATTTAACCTTGTTGTAGTGTGATAAGCACGAGTCGCTGCTAAATTATCCATATTACATTAACATTTAAGTTTATTACCGATGGCACAAGTTACATGTCGCTATTAGATTTGCTACCGGTATGTTCACTAATAAGGAATCGAAATGCATAAATCAACTTATCATCACTATTTACGACACGTACTATAAACGTTCATTTTCAGTGTTTTCTTTATGTTTTAAATGCACAAATAAATTAAGAAACCCCTCGAAGGCTTGCAATATGTCTACGAGTTGTTAATGGTAATTTATTTATTCCCCTTTTTTGTTAAGTATGTATTCGATTTATGTGACTACTTACTAGAAATGACTATATATATGAGTAGGGTAAGAGTACCAGTGAATGAACAGTACCAGTAAATGAACAATTCTGAACTAATATACGATTCTTAAGCTTCTGTCGCATTTCTCTAACATATTGGGATTTCCTATAAATCCCTCTTACTCTGTTTTATTGTTGTCTCAAACAGTATTAAGTTCCATTCCACCGATTGAAGACAAGAGCATTTTGTTGACAACTGTTTTAGCTAACCAAGGTGTTCCCTAAGAGTTAATAAGCAAGCATGTAAGTAACAGCAGTGTATAATAAGAGTACTAGACTTGGTCGCCTAATCATTTTTAATAATTTTAATACACTGTTATATTTCTCGTTATAATAACTGCTAACATAACCTGAAAATACAAATTATCATCGCAAAAACCGGCAAAAGTATTGTTCATTCACTGGGTCGCGTAGTATTCCCAGTAAATGAACAATATGTTCATTCATTGAAAACTAGTGTGAATACGCGTTTGAGCACATTTTCGTCTTTAAGTAATCGTCTTTTAAGGCGATTCCTTAGTTTTAAAAGACTTCGCCGACAAATGCCCCTGTCCAATAAGTGAACGACTAACAAAAATAGGTTCATTCCCTAGATCAAGTGCCCTTATAAATGAACAGTCGATTTTATGTCGCAAACAAGGTGTTTATGAATGTCCCCAAATGAAAAAATTCACTTGAGTTTCAATCATAAGTTTTATATTTACATTTACACGCAAAATGTCCTTTATTCGTATTATATTTTCAATTTTTTCAATTGTTCTAATAAATTTTACCATTCACTTTCTTAGTTCATTTATTGGAACAATGGTATTCATTTACTGGTATTGCTTGTTCATTTATTGGGGTTTTATGCAGAATTAAATAGTTATATTCCCTTTCAATTCAAGATTAAACGTAAGTGAATTCTTTAACCGTAATCCCAATCATGATTAAATAAGATGTATGTATAAACTAAGATCATATTTTAATATAACATAATTAATTTATAAAGATTATCCAAATTCTGTAAATGCCTTAACTGTTCATTCACTGGTGCACTTACCCTAGCACACTACATTAGGAAACCAGAAACGAGTTAATAAAAAGGTGTATGCAGTATCGGACCGGTTTAAAATATTTTCTGCTCTTTTATTTTAATTGCACCCCCACCCACACCATAAAAAATATTCGGGGTAAGGTGTCGGAGACGTAACGGGTGAATCAGTTTATTCACAATTATTACATTATTATATAATACAAAGAACAACAGATAAACACAACATTGAACGAAAATAGTCAAAATAACAATAAAAACGTAAACAGAGAAAATAACTATAAAATCAGAGGTACGCGTGGCAAACGTTCGCGCGAGCGGGAAAACACTGTCTGCTGTTCGCGCCTGCAACCCCACGCTGTTCGATAAATCAATAAACCCCATCGTATAGGAAGTGTTCGTTGAACTGACCGGTGCCACACAGAATTAAAATATTAAATTGCCTATAGGAAACCCTACAAAGGTAATTCATAATAATTAATGCCTTTATGCCGTATCAAAAAAATAACTAGGGGGTAGCGACTTCCTCATTTGTAAGCCATTTTTATTGTTTTTTATATTCTAAATGCTATCATCGTCCATTCCAACTTTGTATTTTCCCTTCCTCTGAGCTCCCCAAACTTTGTTTACTGAACATTTATTTCTTATTTTTGTTTAACGTTTTTGAGTGTCTTCTCATCTCTTTTATTCTTTCATATTGTGACGTGTTCAGTCACGAAAAACACAATTAACGAAACAGAAACAACGAATTTTATTAATAACTAAAATTAATTTAACTACTCTACTGTTATATACAAGTCCACGCAATTTGTTCCGCTAGAAAATCTTATCTTCTTTCACCGTAACCGTAACCACTACCTAATCGCACTCTATGAATTCTATCGCCACTCTATGATTCGCCGGTCGATCGCTTCGCTCATTGTAAACAACAGCTGACAATTCTTCGCCAATTATTTTTAGGTGCAAGCCGGCTCGCCTTATATAGTCTTTTTTCAGCTTTCTTTCTAGAGAATTCTACAGCCTCCTCGCAATCCAATTGTTTTCCCATTGATATACTTGTCAGGAGCCATTTTATTTACTTACGATTAGTTATACTTGCTCTTATACATTTACATTTATATACTTTCACACTTTTCTTTGTATGTATTTTATATATCCTTTAAAGTTATTTGGTTCGTTAATGTTAAAGTATGTGTATTATATTTTCTGAGCTTTGTTATTGTTTACATTCCTAGGAATAAGAAACGATAGGAGCACGGGACGCTGGGTACGTCCACGGAAAATAAAATAATAAGATCAGAGTTCTCGCGGTCTCGGTATGTGCAATAAGTGTGTGTTCTTTTTTTTCTTAAGGTAAAGGTATTAAAGCAGATCTGTCTTTAATTATTCGTAAATCATTAATTATTAAATTATTGAATTGTTATGTGCACATTTCATAAAAATAATAGTTACCCAGGGGCCGTAGCCGAGTGGTATAATCAAATACAAATAAAATCATTGCCCAGGGGCCGTAGCCGAGTGGTATGATAAAAGATAACGTGCCCAGGGGCTGTAGCCGAGTGGCCTTATAAGACATAACTTTACCCAGGGGCTGTAGCCGAGTGGTACACGTTTTCGATATTTATTTTAATAAAGGTTAATTGATGTTATGGTTTGCGCGTGTGTGTAGTTCTGTTTATAGGCCATTTACCGTGCACGCAACTCATCATTGGTCGCTCAAGGGTACAACGCAGCTTACTGTAGATCCAGTAGGAACAGTGAGGCTAGGGGGTGGAGACCCCCCGGTGAGTTTTATTTACACTATTTTATTTCCTATTATGGGAATACGGCAGTTTGTATTTTCTTTTGCATGTGGCGGATTCCGAGATGAGAATAAACTCTGATCATGAGCTAAATACATGAGAAACGGAAGGGAAGGTACACACACTCGATGCCCATGTATTACATAATTTAGTTATATCAGGTAATTGCTAGTTTTGTTGACTGACCACTTTTCCTTGAGAGTTACGCAAAATACGTTCTGCGCTCTTTTCCTTGGATTATTTTGTTTTTTTTGCGGTTACAACCTAACATACTAGATGTGTCAGGAAAGCCGAAAATATCCATTGTCTTTTCAGGGAAGGTGTTTGTTAATTATGATCACACCAACTCAACTGGCAAGTATTTGTGACAATATATTATTACAACGTGTATATAGGCAGGGGCAGAAGAAAGTATATAGTGGATTGCCATCAATTCATTATAATTAATTAGTGTTATTTGGAGTTCAATTAGAAAAATAAAAAATTTTGAGTTTGATAGGTGTTTGATTATGCGGTATTAAGATACTGGTTTTCCTGTTTATAAAACAATTTTCTAGTCTTCTCTTACTTTCGGCACAAGTTCATTCTATTTTTATTTTTCACCATATAGCCATGATCCTATTGATCCAATTAAATATATTAAATGGTATTCATTGAAAACGATATTAATCTAACATTGTCTGTGTCATTGAAAAATAATTGTGATCATCAGCAATTATTCTCGCTTGCGCGATTCAAATGCGTATCGACCTACGACGTAAGTAGTTTTTTAACGCATGGACTAACATAAAAATGATTCCCACTTTATGCCAGTTCCTTCCGGTGATTACCTACCTTCTGTTCTCGTAACAGCAATTGCTCTCGATTATTTTAATTAACTTTGAATCGACGCTTATGCCATACGACATATACAACATGTCATGTCGTATGGACGTGTACTGAGAAATTTAAATCGCATGGACAAGAAAACACAAACACCGTGTTAGCTGACGATAACTGTCACTATCGAAGGCAATGTCACCGATTACCGTTACCTTTTTTCCTATAGGAAGAAGAAGGAGAATCGCAAAATGTTGATGTTCAATGGGGTTGATGGACAAAGCAGCTGTTAGGTTTGTGTTTAGAACTTATATTTATTGAAAAATTTGTTTGAGGTGGTTCTTCTTCATAAAGCCATACTGGTTTTACACGGTCAGAATATTCGACTTCCACAAACCGACTGCCGCGATCTTTTAAAGGTGTGCGTAAGCAGAATGAAATCAAATGTCGCTCTAAAAGCATTATTGGCTATTCTGATAAAATTTGAAGTAAATGAATATTGCACAATGAACAATTTCTTTAATTATTATTGTTTAACTTTGACTATTAACTTTTTTTTTTATTTTATCACAAGACATCAATTTTAGATGCACATTTTTACTGAGGATTAAGTGATTGATATGGGATGCTATTTAAAAAAAAAAACGATTTTTTTCTAAATTTAGTTCAGGGAATAAAGACAAAAAGAGGCCGAATTTCGGAATAATTAGGGGAAACCTGGATTTTTGCATGGACCCTCCTTTTGTGGTTCTAAACAATATCCCAAAAGTCTCCACCGAATAAACAGTTTTTCGCGAATATCTCGTTAACGGTTACTTCCACCTATCGAAAAAATAGTAGTTATCAAATTTGTAGCCTAGGAAATTGGCTACAAAAAGATATCATCCTCCTCGATGATATGTATGTAGAATGTAGATTGAACGTGTTTCTTGACTGAAACTATGGAAATAGGGGAAGCAGAGGAAGAAGAAGATAATGAATAGATGAATGAAGAAGAACCATAATGAATGATAGCACTGATGAAAAAATCATAGTATAACAAATTCATTATATATTAAAATAAATACTTTTCAAATAATTAAGAATCTGTAATAATAAGAATTAAAAAAAAAAACATTCTTTTTGGAATAAAAACAAAAATAATTTATTATAAATTTTATACATTACTTATTATTTTTCAAACAAAAAAAATTTGATAACATATTTTTTTTTTAAATTAACATTTTTCAATCACAAATACACTCTACCTCAAAGGTGGTGTGGGAAGGAGTGCACGTATTATGAAAAACATAAACATTATGAATTTTTAAATCGAATTATCTCGAAAACCGTTAGTCTTACAAAAAATGTAATGATATATTTTTTGTGAACAATTTCCTAGGCTACAAATTTGATAATCACAATTTTTTTGATAAAAATAAACGTTAACGAGATATTCACGAAAAGCTGTTTATCCCGACCTTTAACCCCGCCTAACATTTTTGCGGCAAATGCATGGGTAGCGACTTTTGCGATATTGCTTAGAACCACGAAAAGAAGGTTAATGCAAAAATCCAGGCTTCCCCTAATTTTTCTGATGCGCATTGTCTCTATTCCCTGTATGAACTTATGATATTTTAACCGCTTCTTTATTTTTTTTTTTAAAGTTTCGGACAATTTGGTACGATACTAAAACGTTAAGAAGATGTCTAAAAATAATTTATTATCATCAATTAAATTCGAAGATGATAGCAATAAAGGGATGTCTCAAACGGAAAAAAATTTAAAAACAGTAAATTATCTCAAAACCTATTAAGAATCGAGGTATGCTTATATTATCAACATGATCCTCAATTTTGATGAGGAATCCGGAAATGCAAAAAATTGGGAGTTCCCTTTAAAGTAACGAAGTTAACGTTAACTTCTAGTATAACTGGAAGTGATAAAAGATTTAGAATATTTTAGAATGGTAAGCCAGACTTCTTAAAACCCAATCGACCAAAATCCGGAGATACATCTGAAGCGTAGGCTGAAAACTGTCACCCCGTATATATCATAAACTACATTATAAACAGCATAAAAAACGGGCCGCTAAAATAGTGTCATAATGAAGGTATGTGCTGCAACAGCGCATAAACGTACATTTATGGTTCAATTTACTAGGATAATAAACCGCGGAAATAGCATATGTGTTGAATAAACTAATTTTTGAAACAGCAAGTGTATTGGTGTTATTTTATAATTTATTCAAATAAAAACGTGTACCTATGTGTGTTTCTCTTACCCAATCATAGCAATATTTCACAAATTACTGTGTATCAAGACCAAGAATAGTAAATTTTTTTTGTAATCGTTAGATGGCTTTGCCACACCTACCTTAGATGTATACGACGCAGTACGTACACGCGTTCAATAAAAATTGCTAATGTGTTTTCTAGAATTCCAGGTTAGCGGATTTAATGCATATATACATAAGGACTTACAAAATTAATCTGCTGCAGCGGCCACTCAACGTTCACGCACTTCCCTAGAAGGTTAAATAAAAATAAAGAAATAAAACATATTCTCACCTTCTTGTTGCTCTTTTTTTCGATCGGCAAGGCTAAAATTGTAAGGAAGAAATGATTGCAACAATATAACCTCGCCAATTGCATCGATAAAGTTTAACAATTCATCAAACATTTAATAAATCTGTAAAATTCCGTGGACATAAGCAACCACAGCTACCTGAGATGAAAATAGTTGATTTAATCGCATTTATCTATAAACCAAATTGCTTTGTTTACCTGTAAGAGGGTGAAAAATGTGAGAAAAAAAAAACATTCAATTAATCAGAAAAGCTTTGTACGAGTTTAATAAAAATTAGCAATGAGATAAAAGGAAACACTCTTTTTAAGTTTCAAATTTTAATTTTTTAAGCCCCCAACGACCGTTTCAAACTAAAATTAAAACTCAAAATTATGGATCAGAACATCTGGTCTTTATAACAATGCAATAAGAAGAATCTACGTCCGAATTATTTCCATATAAAAATCAACCAAAAGGGAGAAGCATCAAAAGTTGTGAAAATTTGCATTAACGAAAACTTGAAGATCCTTTACACAACAAAAGACGTAGTCGCAGCATTTACTAAGAAACGTATTTTCAGAACTCTCTTTCAGATTACATATTGTGTTATTTGATAAATTATATGATCATATTTATGAAAGAATAAAACCCATTATTCATAAGAAGTATCATCTTTATTAATGATGTCAATTTCGCTATCAAAAATACTTTAATGAAAATTTGCGCAGATGATATAAAAATTTAGAAAATAATTAAATCCATAGCCGATTGTACCAAACTACAGAGTGATATTTCAAGTCTAGATATATGGTTTAAGAAAAATGGTTTAATGGTTAATGTCGATAAGTATCCATGCATCACTTTTACACGTAATCAAAAAAAGTTTTCACCTGACTATAACGTCATAAGAGTTAATTATGTTTAAGATCTAGAAGTTGTTTTAGATAAGAATTTAAAGTTTGACAAACATATTGAATGCTGCTAATAAACAACTGGGATTCATTATGAGAAGAACCAAAGGTTTTAAGAACATCGATGCTCTAATTTCATTGTGTAACTCTCTTGTTAAATCAAAATTAATGTATGCATCAACTATATGAACTCCAACAATAGAAATTCTATCAAAAAAGATTGAAAGTGTACAACACAAATTTGCAAGATTTGTGTCATGGAAATTGGGAAAACTAATATGATCACGATTATACTAATATCTTAAAAAAGATTGGCCTACCAACATTAAAATCATGCAGATTATACCACGATCTAATATTTTTATATAAGTTACTTAACAAAATGATTGATGATGAAGAACTTTTCAACCGTTTTAAAACAAGACAGAAACCAAGAAATCTAAAGAATCAACTAACTAACTTTGAACATCCAATACTAAAATCTGATGTATTAGGATACAGAACATTAACATGCAGATTATCAATGGAATTCAATTGCCTTCAACTAGATGTTAACTTTTATATTAACAAGTTAAGTATATCGAAATTCAAAAAGTAATTAAAGAATTGGTTTTTGAATATAAATGAATTATTGTAATTATTTTTATGTTTGCTTGATTTTTTTTCTTTTTCTCTTTTTTCTTTAATTGAAGTGTTTTATGTTTGTTGATTAACTTTTTATTTTCTTTAAAATTTTTGTAAAAGATTAATATTGATATTACGGGTTGCTATGTTGCAATTAGACGTATGATATTGTGACGTGTTCGGTCACAGAAAACACAATTAACAAAACAAATCAACGAATTTATTTAAGTACTAAAGTTAATTTGACTACACTACAGTTATAAACAAGTCTGCACAATTTATTTCACTAAAAGTCTCCTTTAATCGCCGTTCCGGTAGACACTATCTATCGCTCTCTATGAACTATCAATCGCCACTATGGTTCGCCTGTATCGCCTATCGATCGCTTCCAAACATAAGCTGTCCACTGTAAACTAACTCGGTGTGAGTGTCTCGTCCGCTTTTATAGTCTTCTCAGCCTTTTTCTAGGGTATTCTACAGCCGTCTAGTATTCCAATTGTTTTCCCATTGATCTTTGCTGGTGTTTTCTAGATGTTTCAGGAAAGCCGAGAAAATTCCTTATGTATTCAGGGAAGATGTTCATTAATTATGCTCACACCAACTTAATTGGCAAGTACTCGTAACAATATTATGATATACCATGTAAACCTAATGCAAAAAGGTTTATACCCTTGAAAGTAAATAAAATTAAAATAAAATAAAAAACCCAAAAAAATAAGTTATACAGATTATCACTTAAATTAAACAATAATAAATATTATAATAATGATAGTAATAAAATAAAAATCACCAATTTATAAACTGTAATTCGGCATATGCCGAACACTTAATTTGTACCTAGTAATCATAAACCTATTAGAAAGTTTCAAAATTAGTAATTATAAAAAAACTAGGTATTTAATTAAACAACTCCACTTTACTAAATTTACAGTTAAACCCAGTGGCGGTTTTACTGTAGGTGCATTTGTTCAGTGAACCCCCTTAAAAATTGAACTACATACACCATATAATTTTATCCTTTTAATATTTATAATATAATTGATAATTATCGTATAATATACGTACTACCTTTTTTACCATTACCCTCATAGTTCATAATTACAGACAAAACACCAACCCGTTGTTTTATGGCTGACGAAATTACCTAACTTTTTCGGTTCAAGTTGGATCCTGAACATATCCCGAGAGCGGTACTCTGTGTGTTAAAAAGAGAGCAGTCGAACGCGTGAAATGGAAGATAAAATACACTCAACATAATATAGCGTTTATGTGCAGTGAACGAAAAGCATGTGTACGCTGCACCGGCGCGAGTATCCAACAGTCTGTTCAAGTCTGCTTTCGGCCGCCGCAGCCAACCAGGTGGAACTATAACACTCGAACAGTAAAAAACGCAGGACATTTAAAGGATGCCTGGAATGTATTATAGACTCCGTAGGAATTGATTATCATAGATATAACCAAGCTGAAATGTTACTGGGCTATCTAAACAATGACTATTTTAAAAATTGGTTTACTTTTTTGGTAAAATCATATGCCTCGCTGTGAAATTCTTTTTGATGATTACATGTTCTTTATTTTGTGAACCCCCTTCGTATTCGACCACGAGCCGCCACTGGTTAAACCGAACTGCATAATTTTATAATTAGTATACAGGGTTTTTCAAGTTGATGGGCTATTAGAAGTATATGAATTAGTAGAAGGAATTCAATTCTGAAACTTGGGCTCATTTGGTTATTGTTTATGCCGCTTCTTTTAAAAATATTTTCAAGTTTATATCCGGTTATACCGGAAGTCGATACCAACTTTGTTATTTTAAATGGAATGGTATATTTTTCACGCTGGATTCGAATAAAACGTTTAATTGTAAGGTAAGTTTGATAACCAACTTATACACCTATGACGATCGGTTTCTGAGTTAATTTCATTTATAGAAAAAAAATCGCTACCGCAACCCAAATTATAAAAAATCATAACTTCCACAAAATACGACTAAGAGTGTTGAAATTTTTACTAGTAATAGCTGAATATTAGTGCTAACGCCTTGACAAAATTGAATTAAATAATTTATACAGGGCGTTCAAAATAAAATTCTAAAATTGAAAAACTTCAAACACGAATTACTTCGTTTTTTCAAATGGCACCTACTATTTTTTATTTTTTCAATCGATTCCTTTTTTTATCCTCATTCGATCCATATGGATACTTCCTATTTTATGTAATAATTCAAAATTATTCCAAAATTTTCAAATAAAATAGGAAGTATCCATATGGATCGAATGAGGATAAAAAAAGAAATCGATTGAAAAAATAAAAAATAGTAGGTGCCATTTGAAAAAACGAAGTACTTCGTGTTTGAAGTTTTTCAATTTTAGAATTTTATTTTGAACGCCCTGTATAAATTATTTAATTCAATTTTGTCAAGGCGTTAGCACTAATATTCAGCTATTACTAGTAAAAATTTCAACACTCTTAGTCGTATTTTGTGGAAGTTATGATTTTTTATAATTTGGGTTGCGGTAGCGATTTTTTTTTTATAAATTAAATTAACTCAGAAACCGATCGTCATAGGTGTACAATTTGGTTATGAAACTTACCTTAGAATTACACGTTTTATTCTAATTCAGCGTAAAAAATATACCATTCCATTTAAAATAGCAAAGTTGGTGTCTACTTCCGGTATAACCGGATGTAAATCGAACTTGAAAATATTTTTAAAAGAAGCGGCATAAACAATAACCAAATGAGCCCAAGTTTCAGAATTGAATTCCTTCTACTAATTCATATACTTCTAATAGCCCATCAACTTGAAAAACCCTGTATAAGATTTGAGAATTGATTTATTGTATTTCATCCACCTGATAAAACCACAGTGTGGCGAAACGGTCGTTGTGGGGTTATAGAAATAAAAACAATGAAACTTGTAACATTTTTTTTCTATGAAAAATCCCGTTAATAAAGTTTTATTTAATTCGATTCAGTTTGTCTTTGTCTTGGTTCAGTTTTGTTGATTATTTCTTAATGTTGATCGACCTTCCGTCTTATCATCAAGGCTAACAACCTTCGCGCAGGACTAGGCGATCGATGGAGGGATCGATGAAATTTTCCGGTCGGTGCTCGTGGTCTTTCTCCTAAATCCTCGACACTGACGTGACGGGTGTGTGTGTTTTTCTGTTGGTGTTCTGTGCTTGGTTTTGCGTGAGAGTTTTTTTGATCCACTTACCTTTGCATTTTAATAGTTCATGTAAAATTCATTCATATTAATTATTTCTTTTAAAATCTTTTCTTTGCTATTCACTCAGTATTTATTTTTGATGTAACTTTGATTAATCTTTACAAAATTTTCCTTATTACCACGTGGTATCTTTTTTAAATATTTAACAGTATATTTGTAATCTTTTGGGCCTTTGTGGCCAATTTTTAAATTTTTTCATTTAATTGATTTTTCTCACTTTTTAATTTATATATTTTTAATAGTCAAAATTTTTTATGGTATCTGGGGTGTATCTTGAGTGCATGTTGGTTTAACGACGGACACCCCAACTCCTCCCTTTTTATCCGTTTTTTTTTTTGAAGCATCTTCAATGCGAACAAATTTTCAACATTTGATTAATATTTTTTAGTTTTAGGAAATTTTTTCAGCGTTTTTATTTGTGCCCTTATTTGTCAGCCCATTGAAATTTTCTTAGAATAGGTTCCTGTTGGATTAGGGGGCTGGGATTAAAGGGTAGGGGTGAAGATACCCTGAAAACTATTTTAAAAAGGCAAATAGACAAAGCTCTGGTTTCCAACTAATCTCAATAACCAGTTAGAGGCCGATAAATTCCTGCAGGCGGCCCCCTGAAGATTAAAAGGTTGGTCCATGAAGCTATTTCGCTGATATCCTCTTGCCTCACAACACAGCACGAGAAGTCCCCGATTATACCCTGAAACCAGCTTCCAGTCCCTACATTGGAGCAGGGAACTTTTCTTTTTGGTGGGCTACATGTGTTATTGTAAGTTTTGTTGTTTTTGTTGTGTGTAATTTTTTGTTAATATACTCTTCAAGTTTTATTTGGTTTTTTTAAGAGAGCTTCGAGCTCTCTAAAGCTTCAGGATTCTGCAGGAACCACCGATACACTACCCGGTGCTCAATAAAGTTGTCGTTTCATTCATTCTTTTCTTTGTTTGACAAAGTGGCGCCCGAGCACGTTTTCTTTTTAACATTTCATGATAATTAAATTTATTTAAAACAAACTATTAATAATTTCAAAACCCAAGTAATAGTTTTGTTAAAAACTTAAAAATTTGTCTTTTCTTTTATCTCATTGTTAATATGGAGTTTCAATAAGTAAAGACTTATACAGTGATTAATTTAGTAAAAATTGGTAAATAGAAATGTCTACTGCTACTTTCTAAAGTATCAGGTTTCTGAAACGTCGTTACGGTTATTGCCCTAACCCTAATTTTTGCAAACGTTTATCATTTGTTTAAAAGAAAAAGCCCTGTAGAAGCTTTTAAACTATTTTGAGCTTTACAGGCACAAATGTGAATAGCAGAATAAAAACGGTTTTCTTTTGAATGGTACCACAATAGACAATTCCAGCAAGGTGTAGCCAAGGGCGGTGACTTGGTGGCAGTTTTATTGTTTTTTTTAAACTCTATAGTTATGGTTTTAACTTTGTAACAATCCATAATTGCAGGTTGAATAGAATCAAATAAAACAACAACACAACGCAGTGTCATTCAATTATAATTTTTTTTTTACTGGACCAGTTTCGACTTACAAAGTTATTATCAACAGTACTTGCTAATGTTAAAAGACTTTCACGGCCAGCGTTATCAGTAAAAATTGTGGTATCCGGACTTGTTGGCCGTGGTCTAGGATTATTTCTCCCCAAATGAGACCACTGAAGAAGTTTCTGATCCAACGTTTCGTCAACAACTGTAGTTGGCATCCTCAGGGAACGTAGCGTGGGCGTAATTGTATATCGCTGCGGTTGTGCTGAGACTGCAGTCTTCTTCTTCAGTGTTCTCACCGAAGGAGAAATAATCCTAGACCCCGGCCAACAAGTCCGGATATTACAATTTCTTTTGCTTATGTTACTTACACCTTAATTTATATCTACAATCCAACTTAAACAGGGGGAGGGGGATTAATTTTTAGATACTTTTTTAGGATTACACATTTGAAAATCTCTATCTGGTCATTTCGTAAATTGACGTTTTCTAATTTATTGTATTTAAAAATTTCTAATGACTCTGACATATCTAGTTTTTACCTTTATTTACATAATTATCAAATTTATAGTTATTTTCAATGATGTGTTCCCCAAATGTTGAGGAACCATTTATTATTCTAATTGCTCTTTCATGATCTTTTAGCCTTGTTTTAAATTTTCTACCAGTTTGACCCAAATAAACAACATTACAAGATTTACATTTTACTTTATATAGGTAGGCATGATTTGTCCATTTTTTCTATCTTATCTTTAGTGTTAAATATTAAATTACTTAATTTTACATGTGGCTTTAAGCTATTCTTATAGTTTGTAAAATAAAATACAACAAATATCGTTTCACCAAATTTGTTTTATTTTATTTTACAAGTTTCATGATGTTTCACAAACGCTGCACTATTGAAAGTATTAATATTCTTATATTGTCTAGATCTATTTTAGGGTTCCGCACCTCAAAAGGAAAAAGCGGAACCCTTATAGAATCACTTCGTTGTCCGTCCGTCCGTCCGTCTGTCAAGACCCTTTTTCTCATGAACGCGTTGAGGTATCAACCTAAAATTTATACCAAATACTCAGATCTATTGTCCCTTGAAGCTGTGAAAAAATCAAACTTCTAAGCCAACGCAATTAAATGATACAGCCGTTTATGCCGCAAATTTCCGCAAATTTTCGAATCAAAACCTACAATGTACTTCCCGTGAACTCAGAATATTGAAATTTGGTACGAAGCAACGTCTTATAGCACAGATAAAGGAAAAATTGCGAAAACCGTAAATTTTTAGTTACATCATATAATAAAAGTATTTTTAATAATTTTAAAGTCACTACCCCTTTCCTCATGAACGCGTAGAGGTATTAAATTGAAATTCATATCAAATACTCAGGTCTATAATACCTTTAAGCTGTAACAAAATCAAACTTCTATGTCAACGCAATCAAAAGAAACAGCAATTTAAGCCTCATATTTTCAAACTCGCAACTACTCGCAAGGGAATCAAAACCTAAAAGGTACTTCCAGTCGATTTAGAATCTTGAAATTTGGCATGAAGCAATGTTTTATAGCACATATAAAGGAAAAATTCCGAAAACCTTAAATTTTTAGTTACATCACATATATACAGGTTTGTACGAAACCCTCGAGTTCGACTCGCACTTGGCCGGCATTTTTATTATATTTGCGATGTTTTCTGTAATACTCCCAAAATTAGTTAGTGTCCTATATTGTACATTCTTATCTCTTACCTTAGGGTACACTCTACCTATTGCTTGTTAATACAATTTTTTATTTAACAATTTATCTATTAGTTTTATTATGGACACTTCCAATTGGTCGCATGAACTCAGTATCGAAGCAATGGTTACCTTTCAGATGCTTTATTTTGGTCTCCATCACTGGACAAAATTTCATAATAAAACAAGACGGGATGTAAGGGTAATTAGGTCTAGTGCACTTTTCTTAATTTCTTTTTTAATATTTATCATCTAAGTAGTTATTAATTTTTTAACTAACATACTCACCGTAAATAGCAAACTGAAACGTTTTCTTCCAGTTATTATTCTTTAATATCTACCAAAAGAATGATAGTAGTTTCCGCTTTAACTCTCGTTGATCTTTCATAAATTCATGTTTATTTGATAAGCCCT
Organism: Agrilus mali; assembly: GCA_029378335.1. Classification (NCBI taxonomy): domain Eukaryota; kingdom Metazoa; phylum Arthropoda; class Insecta; order Coleoptera; family Buprestidae; genus Agrilus; species Agrilus mali. The sequence continues at coordinate 22,780,731 of CM055656.1, forward strand.
CCTACAAGGGCTTTTAAGTAGATTTACTAATACGTTTCTAACCTGTATTATGTATATGACGAACATAGTTTCAAAGTTCGATTCTTATCTTCACATTATACCTTTTGTACAAGCCACTGTAAACACATACTGGTGTATAAAAACAAATTTCATTGTTTAACCATTGAAAATCGGTGGCTTCTTTGAGGGTCCTCTCTTATCTGGATCAAAGACGGACCAGGATCAAGTAACCACTCGCTCGTACGATACGTACAAGAATGGAAAGTTTCCTCTGTAGATATTGAGATGTCTGATTAAGATTATGACTTGCAATTTGTCGCAGATTAAGTCCAGAAGCCCATGAACCCATTGTGTCGCGTTGAATTTATCAGAAGCAACGTGGCAGGCCGTGGGGGATATGCCTATACAACCAGTGTTAATACTGAATGACATGTTGTTACGATATCGATAAATTGTCATTTCGAAATTGAATCCATTGAACTCCGTTGAGATGTAGATACGCAAGATATTGACTCTTGCTACGGTCAAAATTAACACTAATTCCCTTATGAAATATTATCTATAGGAAATCGAATATATATATAGAGGTATATGTACATAGGTACCTAAGTGGCTGACACGTTGACAGATCTTTTTTAGGGTTTAAACGCTTGGTTTACTGTTCAGTTTCTTCTTATTTTTAGAACTAAAGTAACACTTGCTGCATAGGATGTAACTGTCGCCACCACCCCCTGCCAGAAATAATTTTCTAATGTTCATGCAGAACGAAATTCATAAATTAAAAAAAAATATATTGTGTAGAGCAGTAAAAGTATTTCAGTCTTTCTCGAATTTCCTAATTTTCAGGCCACCTTTTCCAATTTTTCTCCCCATAAAAACCTGACTGGAACTGTAACGAATATTTCAGAAATAATAATAAAATCGGTTCAACCGCTATCAAATTGTATTACAAGTAATTTGATTTCAACGAAGAAAAAGCCCACCATCGTTTGTAAAAAAGCAGATATTTTGACGTGAGGATTTTCGATTGAAAATTAGGGTGCTTTTTCGATATTAAGTAAAAATAAGGTGAAAAAATTAATATATTAAATCAAAAAAATTACAGCGTGTTTGGGACATAAATAGGTAAGTTTTCACCAAATTTCGCGAAAAAAAAATTTTTTTGTAAAAGATAAAAATAAAAAACCAAAAAGTTGGTTATTTGAATTTTTCACAAAAATTTTGAGGTTATGTGAAAATAGTGTAAATACAAAAGTTGTAGATCTTTTTATTACCTACAACTTTGCTATTTAACTTTAAGACTTGTAGTTTTTCCGGAAATCAAGGAAAACCGTTTTTTACCCTTCAAAACTCACCCCCTTCCCCTCTCCGACTTCAGATCGCCCGTAAATTATTTTTCCTTTCATTTCTGTTATATTCTCTTCCTTGTCCAATGGGTTTTATCCCACTATAATTTTTTTTCACTTTTAATATTTGTGAAGGCTTCAGCACTGGTTTATTTGCAGTGTAAAGTGCAACCAAGCGGTATATAAATAACTTTACATCTTACATGTTAGTCGTTTTGATATTGCAGATTCCGAAATTCCGTTTTACTCCCTTAAAGGGTGAATTGTGAAAAACGACTTCCGTGTTAATTTTATTACTCTTATATAAGATAAGTCTGTGAAATTTTTATGGTTCTAGTCTTAACTATTCGGAGTTAGCGTTTGATATTAAACTTGTAACTCCATTTCAAACCGTGAGAGTTGGTACTTGGAAATCCCAGTTTACATAAGAAATCATTGTGTAAAATTTCAAGCTCCCTGACTCATCAGTTTCAACAAGTGAAAGCTTCAACAATCAACAATATATTAAGCATTTATTAAATTCTGAATGCATGACTAGACTTTTGACAAATACTCTTGATGTCAAAATTTTTCTCTTTGTTTTTTTTTTCAATTTTTACATATATTATGATTTTTTCTTGAATTAAGACAAGGTTGAGAGTCTAAGCGTTTATATAATTCTAGGTTTCTAGGCTCGCGCCCTCTCGGCGATGCTAAAATCGATTAATCAGTATAGGGGAACACAAACCTCGAAGTTCAGATGAGCAAAGCCGATATCACTACAACACTATTTTTTGTACCTAATTAGGTATGTATCAATGAGCAAATTACATAGATACCTTATAGTGTTGGCTCCATTCAATCTAAACACTAAATGAAATAGATTAAACGTTATATTCACCCTCTTTGCACACATTAAAGTGAACACTTCGGACCTTGATCTGCTTGAACTGTTTATTTTTTTCGCTGTCACCTTTTACACTTCCACTTACGTTGCAACAGTGACAAATTCAAATTCAAAGTCAACGTGTGGCAACATATGCTAATGAAGTCGAAAATGATCGAATCTCTTACCTATAATATACGTTATAGGTAGGTATCCTGAAGTGGAACTTTTCGAAATTATAATTAGTGCATTTCGGCAACTTGATCGCACGTGCTAGGTATTACTATATTGTTGTAAACTGTAGTTTTTATTATCAAGACATGACAGCGAACCAAATTTATTAGACGTATTAGGTCAACAGACTCTCTAACATAAGAAATTTAAATTGTTGAGTAACAATACGTTACTTACACTTATGTACACCTTTTAAATAATATTTGGCATTCAACTCTCAACTTTTATTATTGTTAAGACGCAGCATGCAATCATATTCTGCAACAAATGATTTATTATAATTAAAACTTATCTATCAGTAGTAGTATTATTTTATTAACTCACTTGGTCTTCATTACAACAAAAACAAAAAACTAACACTTACTTACTTCTTAACAATCATCATACAGTAGCTTAACAGTATCCTTCCTAAACAAAACAAAAAAAAAAGGCAAACAACATTCAATTATGAAAACGCTTACAGTTTGCCGGTAAACCACTACAAAACTTTCAGCTTCAATCAGTCAACGTTATGTCCCATCCGACCCTGTGCCTTTTAACGTTATTTCTTATTGTTGGGTAAAACAATAAAAATAAGTTAATAAAAAAAAATTTTAGTTAAACAAATTTAGAAAATGCTCGGGCGCCACTTTGTCAAACAAATAAAAAGTTATTTTGCTCCGGGTAGAGCAGTGGTGGTTCCTGAATAACCCTGATGCTTAGAGAGCTCGAATCTCTCAAAAAAAAAAACCAACAAAAAAACTTGAAGAGTATTGTAGTGTAACGTACCCGGGTCGGCCAACTCGGTGTACGAGGCGTGATCGAAAAAATAATGGACCCCCTACGTTATTTCGTAGAATAATTTAAAATACCAGAATTCCACATTTCTTGGAAAGCATCATCGTGTCATAACCAAAGATTAATAAAAAAAACAACTACTTCATAATGATCCCTACATTTTATTCAGAAACACAAACAATTTAGACAACATAGTTTCAATTGAACAAAACATCAACAATTTTAGTACCAGAATACTTAATGCACATGAACAAGATTAAACGTTAAATTCAATCACAAAAGAGAACAAGAAAACAATTTTTAATTTCAAGCAATAAAAACAAAACTAAAGTGCCAGGCTCAACCTTAGACTCAAGGGGGAAAAGAACCTGACAGAGAAAACCTCATCGCAGTCCAGAGTTTGGGACATGAAAAGTTTAATCATTATTTTACAACAATTCGAAATATAAAATGAATATTACACAAAATCAAAACAAAATGAGTGGTTAACATCCCCACCCCTTACAAAAACGTCTCATTCGAAACTGAAGATATGTTAATACAGAGGAGTTTTGGAGGTGTCCCTCTTCTTTTGTCGTTTTAATTTTCTTTGTATTATTTTTTCCATAAATCAATGTATAAAAACTTTGATAAAATCAATCAAGAAATACCCACAAATCCCAAAACACCTCAAACATAGTATAAACAAAAATATGACAGCATAAAAGAACAAAACAAACGGTAAAACAAATTCGACGCGTTCTGTGAATACTCCCAGATCAATGCTTCCAATGGGGAAAATGTTAGTTAACACAACAAGGCTAATTCATACAACCATTCGTATCTGTGAGGATGTTAACAATTCACCCTGTACATCACATGTATGTGGCGTCACCAAACCCGACACGCCCTGATAACGGTATAACTACCGGGAAATCCCAACACTCTCATGTCCCAACGATATAAACTGTATTCGGAATTGAAAAAAAAAACAAAGCAAAGAAAGATTGATTAAAATTGCACAATACTGCAATCATAGCACACACAAAAAAAAGAAAACATTAATATGAAAGCAAGAAAATCAAAATTATTTTAATAGTAAAAATCAGTACAACCTGTGGTTCCTCGTGGAATTGTTTGCACTGGGTTTTTTCCTTTTTTCTCTTTCTTTACTGCACAAAATCAACCACTATCACTGATGGCTAATTACCGATCAATTGCTCTTGCTAAAATCCCAAACTTCCGCTCCAGTAACGACGTTCCCCCCCTTTCCTCGCACTCGAGATGGGTTTCTTTAATTTTACGCCCCCAGCGTGAAACCGTACCTGTACTTTTTTTCGAAAGAGGGAACTAGGGGTCCAGGTTACTACAGTATATTGCAATAAATACAAAAAAAATACATGCACAATACCACAAAAAAAATGCACCCTGCGCCAAGGTCGGAACTGCAGCTGGTCTCAGGGTCTCAAAGGGGAATTATCCAAAATCATAAGAGGCCAGACGATTTTTGTGAGAATTGTAGGGACTAACCTTATTAGTAGTTACAAGGGCCGCCTGCAGGTGTTCATCGGCTCATAAGAGGTTGTTCTAATAGATAAGAGTCCCTTAGCCTGGTTGAATTAATACCTCAAGAAGTCTTCACCCCGACCCTTAATCCCAGCCTCTCAGTCCTGAAAATTAGTATAAACTGGACGAACTAACAAAATGACAGAAATAAAAAAACGTAATTTTCCTAAAAATAAATTTTGATGGCATTGAGGATGCCTTAAAAAGGGGGTAAAAAGGAAATATTGGGGGTGTCAGTAGTCAAGGTCGAAGTCAAACCTAATTTCAATCATTCAAGAATTATTCTTGTCAGATACCATATGAAAATTATAATTAAAAGGAAATGTGATTTTAAAAAAGTTCAAAAGAATTTACTATCAAATACAATAGTCTTAAGGCAAATCAACAAAAATGTTAAAGATCGTAAAGATAAAACTAGAATCAAGAGGTATGTACTTGCTTCGTGGAAAGAAATTGTTAAAAATTATTAAAGCGTTTAAAAGAATACTTAATAAACAGTATCCCAATGGCAAAGTTAAAGGTGCTTAGACTGCAAGATTAATTTTGAATTTTAAGTAGAAATTAAAAGTAACTGGCTCACATACAAAAATTTTCACACGAACATCAAGCACAAAACACTAACAGAAGAAATCACACAAACACGTCTTGTCGGTACCAAGGATAGAGGAAGACGCCTCGAGCACCGACCGGAAAAATTCATAGATCCTTCCATCGATCGCGTAGTCCTGCGCAAAGCCTTGATGATAAGGAAGAAGAAACTGGACCAAGACAAACACAAACTGAATAGAAATAAATAAAATTTTCGTAACGGGATTTTTCATAGTTTAACACAACTAATACTTATTGACTCAAAATAATAATAGTTAGTTACAAAAACATGAATTAACCAAATTTAGAAAAATGAAATGCTCGGGCACCACTTTGTCAAAACGAAGAAAACAAAGAAAATTTATTCAGCTCCGAGTAAAACAGCGGTAATTCCTGAAAACCCTGATCATTCGAGAGCGCGAAGTTCTCATAGAAAACACAATAAAAAAACTTGAAGAGTATATTTAAAAAAAATATACAAAAAAACTCTTACTTAAAATGTCAACCCAAACGGAAATTTTCCCTGCGCCAAGGTAGGGACTACCTCTGGTTTTCTGGGCCTTGAAAGGGGACTTTCGAGATAATTTAGAAGGCGAACGATCTTAGAGTGATTCAATTTAGTTCCAGTAGTTTTCTTCACCCCGACCCTTACTCCCAGCTATTCAGTCCTACTGGATCCTATTATGAGTAGAGTGGGCTGACAGTAATGGCAGTAATGAAGATGTACAAAAAAAATATTTCCTAAAAATTAATGTTAATTAAAAAAGAATATAATTTTGTCGACATTGAAGATGTCTAAAAAAAAAGGTAGGAAAAGGAAGGATATAGGTGAGTCCCCGTCGAGATCAAACAAACCAAGATTCATCAATATACTCATCAGATACCACAAGAAACAATTATTTCAAAGTCGAAATTACAAAATTAGTGAAAATTTAAATTAAATAATGAATTACTAAATTTGCCACAAAAGCCTAAAGGATTCAAAAGATAATATAAGATTTATCAAATGCCTCGTGGAAACAAAAACAATTTTGGCTAAATAGTTAAAATTACTTAAAAAAGTAACAATTTAAAAGTGCTTCGAGAAATTATGAATAAATAATGAAAATTAACGAAATACTTCATTTGAAATAAATTTACGTAAAATAATAAAAAGGTACGAAGTTAACACAATTAAAAGCACAAAACACTAACAGAAGAACACACACACACACACACACACACGTCTTGTCGGTACCAAGGCTAGAGGAAGAAGTCCTCAGCATTGACCGGAAAAATCATCGAATGCGTAGTTCTGTGCAAAGTTGTTAGCGTTGATGATAAGACGGAATGTCGATCAAAATTAGGAAGAAATCAATACCACTGAACCAAAACAAAGACAAACTGAACAGAAATAAGTTAAAATATTCGAAACGGTATTTTTCGTAGAAAAAAAAGCGTTACAATAGAAAAAAAGAACGTTACAGCTTATGACAACCCTATTGAAACTTAGTATGGTCCTACAGTGGATACCCTACATCGGTTGTTTCACGTTAAATCGGCGCCGTACAGGGCAAATCCTATCCAGACCATGTTAAAATTAGTGTCCAATGTTTTGAAGCTTTACTTGTCCTATTCGGACCTTATTCAAAGTGCAGTGCGTTTCCGCCGTTCTTGTTTTTCTTTTTACGTTTCAATTGCCAAAAATTGCAATAAATCACAAATCTAACTTTTTGTTTTAGTATTTATACTATTCAATGTGTTACGAAATAGGTACTGGTGATTTTCATACTTTTGCAAATAGTGGTTAACACTGTCAATTGGTTATTAAACATTATCGGTAATTACGTCTTTAGCAGTTTTTTTATCCATTCGATAAATCACTCAGAGTTGTATTTTGAAAGGCTTAATAATACACATCACTGTCGTTATTATATTACCGTCATCGCTCCATTCGTTTCGCTTGGAGAGCCGTTGAAGAATATCATCGTCAAAATGAACTGGCCAGAAGTTTATTCGCTCGTTTATTAAACTTTTTATTCGCTTCTCAGGTTATAGGTGGCACGTTGGCACTTTTACGGACAGATTTTATGGCGATTCAAATGAAAGGTCGCGTTTTCTTCGACATTAATGCCTGTTTATTTAAAGATGTTCTTTCTCCATCTCCTTCTTCTCCTTCATGGTAGTAGTAAAAGTGTGAAGTGTCAGGGTATAAGGATATGACGGTGGATGTTGAAAGAAGTGGCCGGTCCTCGAAGTGAGAGTCCAGAGAGACTGGATGGGTATCTGATGGCATTTCAAGGCAGGTAACAAGACCAACTGGCCGGACTCTCCCACGCCAACTTGGATCACTCGGTCGAACGTTATTTACACATAATATGCGTGTAATAAACACGTAGAACGTTTTGACTTTTATAAATAATAAGGAACTGCAGCTGATATCACTAATAATACTAATCATTTCTAACTAAGGCGAAGAATCTGATATTTAACACAACTTGGTATTCTTCCTGGAATAACTAAACCAAATTATTAACTGTATTAAACTTTACTTGTTGAAACTTTATATTAACCATGAGATATAAGAAAACACTTTTTTTAAGTTTTTAACGTTATTACTTATTGATTGTTGAAAGTGTTAAATATTTAACAAATTAAATCAAAATTAATTTTAATCACAAAAACTCGGGCGCTAATTTGTCAAACAAATAAATATAATTAAGATGTTCCGGGCAGAGCAGTGGGGGTTCCTGAAAACCCTGAAGCCTTTGAGGGCTCGCAGGTCTCATAAAAAAAACAAAATAAAAAACACTTGAAGAGTAGGTATATTAAAAAAAATTACAAATAACAAAAACTTACAAAATAAGTCAAGCCCACCCAAAAACGCTTCCCTACGCCACAGTAGGGAGTGCTGCTGGTTTACGGGTATTTTGGGGGATTTTTCTTAGTGATATTTATGAGGCAAAATGATCTTGGTGAAGAACTTCAGGGATAAATTTTATAGATACTTATGAGAGCCGACTGCAGGTATTTATCTGTTCCTAACTTGTTAATGGAGTTGCCTCAGGATGTCTTCACCCCTACCCGTAATCCCAGTCAGTGTCCTAGTTCAGCCGAAATCTACTCTAGAAATCTGGATGGGCTGACTAAAAAAAAAAAAAAACACTTGGGTATTTCATTCCCACCAATCTTGGTGGGCGGGCTGTCCCCCCCCCGGCCTACACTCTTGTGCAAAGTCGGGGGGTAGGGCGGAAGGCCCTCTTCAGCCTCCTTGAGGAATCGTGGGAATGGGTGGGTGGTAGTGTAGGGGAGAAAGATGAGACGGACGAAATGAAGACAGAAGAGAAGTGAAAGATTATCTGTGCAATATTACTACCCCAGCTTTTGCCTAAATGGTCCAAGGAAACCACAGAAAAACTTGGACCAGAGTAGTCGGCCCCGGAATCGAACCGGTGACCTCCCGAATGCTAAGCAATGATCTAGACCACTAGACCATGCCGCTCGGTGGGGCTGACTAAAGAGCGAGAACAAGTACCTACTTATCAAAAATTTAACCTAGAAATTAAAAGATATTTATTTAAAAACAAATATTTTTTGGAGGCATTGAAGATGCCTTCAAATAAGGTGCAAGAAAGGAAGAGTAAGGGAATGTCCGTCGTCAGTATGATGGTCAAAACAGACTTCAAACATTCAACAATTACTCGACACCGGTACCATATGAACAATTTAAAAATTAAAATTGCTAAAAAAAGAAGGTGTGATAAATGAACTTATTTAATGATTTGCAATTTGGAACAAAAGCCTAAAAGATTACGAAAATAAACTTAGATTTAAAAATGCCTCGTGGCAACAAAAAAAATTTTGGAAAACAAGTTAAAATAATATAAAAAAATAAATTAAGGGAGAGCATAAACGACTTATAACAAATTAAAGATCAATACTTCATTTTGAAAAATTTACGAAAAATATAAAGAGGTAAGTGATTCACAAGAACTTTCGAGCACAAAACACATCCGAAAAAAACACACAAACACATCTTGTCGGCACCGAGGAAAGAGGAAGAAGCCTAGAGCACCGACGAGAAAAATTCATCGATCTTTTAGATGATCGCGTAGACCTGCGCAAAATTTGTTAGCGTTGGTGATAAGACGGAGGTCGATCAAAATTAAAAAGTAATCAGTAAATCTGGACTAAGACAAACACAAACTAAATAGAAAGAAGATAAGTTTTCATAACAGGATTTTTCCATAAAAAAAACCTTACAAATTTCAAATTTTTATTTCTATAAAACCACAACGACCGTCTTCTTTTTAAAGTCAGTTTTGATTTAGAACTAAATAGAAGTCCTATAACGGCCTGAGGTAGAGGGGTTTTAGTCGGTAGGTCCGAGGACACCTTCCTCGGGAATCCGACACTACCCAGTCGTACGGACGGCTGGGTGTCTATGAAGATTTCCCCTCTTCCACGAAAACATAAAAAAAAAAAAAAAAAAAAAAAAAAAAAAAAAAAAAACTAAATAGAATAATTCAAATTGCAGAGAACAATGGTTATAATAAAACAATTGTTCTACAATTACTTACTATAGAAAAACTATAAATTCAATAGGTATATACCCATCATAAAATCAAAATTTGAAAGTAACTTTAATACATTCACATACCTAGGAAATATTACCTACCTTAAAAATTAGTAAATACTCGTATTCACATAACAGTTGTATTTCATCATTCTTTGGGGTCATTAATTAGAAACGATAAAGATAAAAAACTCAAATCAGGATTAAAATGGCGTCCTTATAGTTCTGTACATGTAGGTCGAACATTTGTAGAACGTGTTAAAGAGCATAAAAGGAGTTTTGAATTTTTAAAATGTTATTTGGCATATACTGAACACTTAATTCAAAATCCTAAACCATATATATGGTATATATTAAAAACAAACACTTTATTAAAATAAGGTACAAGGTTATATATGTCTTAACTATTAGGATTAGTCTAAAGCTAGAATAATTAATATTTATTAATAAAAACATAATTCGTATATTATTGTCTAGTGACTTCGACAATTCTAAGGGAATTTGCATACATGAAAAAAGGAGTCCAATTGCACAGTATTCATGGGAAACATGTGAAGATGCGTCCAATAACAGATAGTAACAAATATAACACATATAGCAAATAACAGTAAAAAAACTAAACCTATTGGAGAGTTTAGAAATAAATAACCAAAATAAATACGGTATTTTGTTGAACAACTACTTAACAAAATTTACTGTTAAACCCCACTCCATAATTTTGTGATTAGTATATAAGGTTTGAGAAATGTTATATAATTTTTTTAACGAGCGGCATGGTCTAGTCGTCTAGATCATTGCTTAACATTCGGGAGGTCATCGGTTCGATTTCGGGGCTGGCTGCTCTTGTCCAAGTTTTTCTGTGGCTTCCTTGGATCATTTGGGCAAATGCTGGGGTAGTTATATTCCACAGATAGTCTTTCACTTCTCTTCTGTCTTCATTTCGTCCGTCTCATCTTTCTTCCTCCAACCATCACCCACTCATTCCCACTATTCCTAAAGGAGGCTGAAGAGGGCTTTCCGCCCTACCCCTTCAACTTTGCACAAAAGTGTAGGTCGGAGGGAGGGACAGCCCGCCCACCAATATTGGTGGGAATGAAACACCCAAAAGCTTTACTATATATAATATATAATATATAAATTGTATTTCATCCACCTGATGAAGGCACAGTGTGGCGAAACGGTCTTTGTGGGCTTATAAAATAAAAATTTTAAACATTAAAAGAGTTTTCTTTTGTCTCATTGTTAACTAGGCCAAATTCTAAATACTGCCTGCTAGTTCATAGTTATTATTTTATGGAATTTTTTGGAACTATTGAAAAGTTATCCCTTACATTGGGTACAAGTGTACCAGGAATTTCCAAAATTATGAGAATTAAACCCCATAAGAAAAGAGACAAAGTACTTCTAAGGTCATAAGTGTATAGGTAGCCTAGCTATCTGTCAAATTGTCAGTTTAATTTTAATTAAAAAAAGGAGGAGGCGTCGGGGGACGTTAAAACGCTAGACAGTATTCTAACGAAACATTTAAGAATTTTTGTTGGTATCGTGTTAAAAGTGTGTGTATTTGTTATAGAACAGAAAATGCGTATTGTCACACAGTGCTCATGTTTTTCCAAAATAATATTTCCTTTTAATTGTTTTTTATTTCATTAATTACATTTGTTTCAATTTAAATATGCAACGTGTTGATTTTACGAAACAAGGAATCGCCACACGGAAATGCGACATGATTGCACGGCAAAAATGAGCCGTGACCAACTTGAGTTCCGTTTGGGGGTAACTAAAAGAGCACTATGTATATTAATATAAAAGAACAAGTGCGTAAGAAATAAAGGAGTAAAAAGCGAAGTTCGAGTCAGCGAGTGAGAAGGGTTAGGGTGGTACAGCGGGTGACCGCTATAACTCACCCTAATGTCCTACCAAAAGTCCCTGCCATTACTAACGCCCCTAGTTGGTAGTTAATTAGGGAAGTAGTTTTAATATATATTTATAATTAGTTTATAAGTATTAGTTGTTCATTTAATTTATTAAATCATTAAAAACACCATAAAAGTTTCGCTTATTCGTTACAGTATCTACTACTATAACAAAATTATTCCGTTAAAAGAGTTGATTTGTCACTTTTAATCGGACAAACAGGGCGAAACCGATTACAGTAGTTACCTACTCATTCTAAAACCCATTAATTTCTGTTTTGTCTATTTATTTTGTCAACTGTGTAATCGTATATGCCTATTTTTGTCCCTAGTTTCTTCTCGACTTCATTAATTATTTTTAATGTAATTACTTTCACGTCTGAATAAGAGGATCTTTATCAAAGGAGGGGTTCGATGGTCGAACCAGGGGACGGGATCACTTAAACTTACAAAAGGGGTTAATCCAAAACGTGGCAAGAAACCGAATTTCACAATGATGCGAAATAACAAAACGTGGAAGTACCTATTAATTAACGATTTATTTGTAGTCGTTATAGTAGAACTGAACTAAACTAGGTTGGAACGGTAGTTTTATATAGGTAACCTAATTAGATAGCAATAGTTAACGAAGTCACAGGCAACATTACCTATTGTGATGTGAAACAATTACAAAATATAAAAACTACAGATATGTTTCAACCCGACCGGGTCCGGTAACATTCGCCGCTAAACGGGTTGATGTGTTAGGATGAAGCATTTAAAGTATTTTATGAAAATTTGCTCTAAGTAAATGGAGGAAAAATACAATGATTCAAGGTTACGGAATAATATTTATTTCAAACCAGCAAATCAACAATAATCAGTCTTAATCAGTCTCAAAATCGCGAGTTTTTAATACAGAATTAGTTAGTTTCGTTTATGAACGGAATAGTAACATTTGTGTTACTAATTAAGTTTAAGCAAGCATTAGTATTCAGTAAATAACTTTAGGATAGAAATGATCTTTCACGCGCTGATGAAATGCCTGGATTTAGAGGATTTCGAGAAAAAGTTTGGAAAGTAGTCAGATTATTTAAGAAGTCGCCCGCAATTTAGTTACTTATACTATACAGAGTAAAGAGAAAGACCTGCTTGCTTAAAGTTAATTACCAATACTAATGTTACTATTTGAAAACATAGTATTAGAATAAGAAACTAATAAGGCAGCCTAATGTACTAAACTAGTCTTAACTATAATTGAGTAAATAGCAAAATCTTATAACTACTGGCTGGGCGGCAAAATCGCGGTTCGCAGCGTTTGCCATGCCAATTTTCTACAAGTTGGAGCTTTCGTGCCGCAGTTTCGTACCTACCGGGTCCGGTGGATGTCTAAAATGGCAGTAGCACATGGCTATCTAAGATAAATTTAAGAAAATGTTAATTACTTATCTTGACAATTCTTCTTAGCTGTGTTGTCAAAAACGCTCTTTAATCAACGGGTCTATATAACGAAAAGAAAATTATCTATACAAATAAATAAAATTGGAGTGTCTGTTTGTTATATTAAAATAACCGCTTTTTATTAAATGCGTATGGATTAGAGATGCCACGAATAGTTATTTGGCCGAATACCGAATATTCGGCGAGGCTCTTGGCCGTAGCGCCGAATATTTACTTAGTACTTTCCGCGAGTGACAAGTCACAACTCGTCACTTACGATTTTAAACTTGCATCGGTAGTTTTGTTTCATTTGTGATTAGGTTGCGGTCGTGGTGGTCAGCAAACGCAAAACAATATCCAACCCTTTTACAATTTGCTGAGAGTTATTTATCATTTCCCGGTAGCAGTGTATATAGTGAGCGGCTGTTTTCAGAAGCAGGTATAATTTATGAGGAAAAACGCAATCGTCTGCTATCGACAAATGCTGAAAAAATTGTTTTCATTCATCATAACTTACCACTGGTAGATTTTAAATATTAATATGTTAATTTGTTGGTTAAATAAATATCTTTGTCAGTCATATTTGGAGTTCTTTTTTTCATGATTTACTATTCGGTATTCGGCCGAATAGTTTGCAAAATTCGGCCGAATACCGAATAGCGTAAAAAAGTGGCCGAATAGCCGAATACCGAATAGTTGCCGAATATTCGTGGCATCTCTAGTATGGATGTATACACGGTACATATACCAAAATAACATTTTTTACAATATTTCTGTCTGCCTGTCTGTTTGTTCCGGCTAATCTCTGACAAGACTTTTACTGGCAGATATCTGATGAACTTAATAAGGAGTAACAGGCTACTTTTATTAAAAAAAAAAGAAAAAAAGAAAAAATAGGGTCCCACGAAAAAAAAAATTAAAACCAATGAAATATCGAATAATTAATAAATAAGTTTCGTCTTCATCATATACAACGTACTTTTAATGGTACAAAGATTTGTATGTGCAATGTTTTTTAACTCGGGCAACGCCGGGTTTCGCAGCTAGTTTTACATATTAAAAGAAATTCAAAAATTCTTTTTGTTTATAAAAATATAGATCGCTTCTTCTTATACTGTTCTTATTAGGTCAAAATGTTCGTGTTATTCTTTCTCCATTTCAATTAAAAAGGTTTAGTGATTAGGACCCCTTAATATTTGAACCGATTCATATAGGTACTCAAGGGTCAGTTAATGATGAAACCGAAACTCTTCTATAAACTGCAGAAATAAGAATCAATGAAACTCAGGTATAAACCTTTTGAAAGTAAATGTAGGCATTCTGTTACGATCTCATGAATTTAGTTTAAATAATAGATAGGTATAATTAAGAGTGGTGATATCATTAATTTTTTCTTACACCTTATACAAATATCGAGACATGCACAGAGTTCCATGATCCTTTCGCTAAGTCTTTTCGTTTTACTTTATTTTATTTTATTTCTATAAATTAATAGATATTCAATAACAGTAAAATTTTTACTACCAGCAGTGCCTGTAGTATCAAGTTGTGCGGTTGTCGTATTTATATATATGTATACTCACATACATACCTTAAAAAAACGAATGAATGCAATAGTGAAATCTTTGACATTTATAGCAATAAAATAATAAATATAATCCAAAATGGTCGTTTTTTATATAGTTAATTGTCCCTGATGAAGGTTTTAGTGGAACAAAATTTTAAAATAGAATTTCGTAAATATAAAGAAAGTTAAAATAAAAATAAATAAACTATTCCGATGAGAAATTTGATTTTTTACAAAATTGTTTAACTGATTCTTTCTGCATTCTGCTTTTTTTCGTTTTATATTTAATTAAAAATACTAATATTAACGGTGCACTTTACTCCCTTCGCAAAATTGCACCCTTTCACTAATTGCCACTCCATTGAACAATAAAAAAAAAAAATGTAACTCCTTTGTAAATGATCAATACTCAGTAGCCTATACTGCATGGTTTAATAGAATTGATTTTTAGTTTTTGGTAACAGGATTGTTGCATTAGTTATAAGCCCATTAAAAAAAATAGGGAAAAATAGTCTCCTTAGTTGAAAGGAGTCAAAAGGAGTTTTGGGGTGTTTACTGGTGAAGGAAATGAATCTAATCTAATTAACATTAACATTCTAGAATATTCGCGAACTATCCAGAACATCCCATAGATTCAAAATATTTTCTAACTTTCTTTAACATTCTGAAACATTCTTGAATGATCTTCAAGATTCTGGAACATTCTTGAACATTGCCAAATCATTCTGAAATTTTATAATAAAACATTATTTTACTTCTTAGAACATATTTGAACTCCCTGTAACATTCTGAAAAATTTTGCTTCATTCTCACCCCACTCCGTGCTGTTTGCTGGGTGAGTAGTGACATCAGTAGACGCCTGGCGGGGATGACTAATCGATTGATAATAATTGATCAGTTATTGACCACTGAGAGTTGAAGATTATTACAGTACTAATATCGCTATTAAAAAATGGGGGTTTGTGGTAAAAAGGTGAAAATTAAGGATTATATGTAGGTATTTCTTAATGCCAAATCATAAAAAAATTAAAGTTAAAAATTTTATCCAATAAATTAAAAAAAAGTTAGGAGTGGACAACCCTTGTCGCTTAGGGATACCTATGAAAAATAGATAACTCCCGATTCTCAGACCTATTGAATTTGCATATAAAATTTCATAAAAATCGGTCAAGCAGTTTCGGAGGAGTATGGTAACTAACATTGTGACACGAGATTTTATATATTAGATTATGTACTTATATTGAAAATATTTTAAAACGATAGACTACTTTGTAAAACCCAATCGACCAAAATTACAAAACAAATTCCAATTCAGTCCGGAGATACATCTAGGGGGTAGGCTGAAAACAATCACTCTGTATATTCAAAGGTAAAATGTATTTATAATTTTACTATATAGTTACAAAAATAATGAAAATTCTAATTTGATATTTGACCTTGTTTAATACCAGATAAACGATTTTATTCATCTCACCCGATCCTTTCCGAAAGTATAAACACTTTCTTTAACGACTAAAAGTTTAAGTTAATTAAATCAATAATATATCGATGTGTATTTTTCTGAGCAATATTACATTGATCAATAACGATCGTTAGCACGAATTACGTTCACATTCGCATATGTTAAAGTGGCCGTGTTTCAGCAAACGTGTAGAGTGTAGACCGTTAATAAAGTAATTAGCGGTAATGAATGCCTCGAATTACCAACTAACTGACCACCGTCATAAAACTACCTGCAAACAGTCCGCTCAAAATATATGTATTATGTGTAAGCACGTAAATTTTTGTGCGGCAAAGTAGTTAACTTCATTAGAACATATTTTTCGTTTCTGTAATTATTTTGTAAGGCCGCGTATTTTAATAATTAATTGATGTTAATTGACTCTACGCATGAACGTGGCAATTAATCCGGTTGCATAGCTGTCTCATTTTCTCTTCGTCCTGCTATACTTGATCAATACCGCAGAATTTTAAATCAATAGACAGGTATAAAAGAAACTGAAACATTGATGGCATCATATTAAGGAAAATTTTAAAATATAGGTAAGTAAATCATAAATTCAAATTCCAATCAAGAATACCTACCTATCTAAGAAAAATGAGTCAAGTGCGAATTTAGTCTGCTCGTTGAGGGTTTCGCATCTTATGCAATACATTATTTTATCTAAAAAGTTATTGAATAAACTTGTGCGTCATGGGACGCGCGACAGAAGCTACGATTCTTAAGCATTGTTAGTGGAAATTATAAGAATGCGCAACGAATACTTACAGTAGATACTAATAAAATAACTAACGTATTCAAACTAAACAACTACCATTTTAAACATATTCTGTACCTACTAGTGTACTAAAATCGCGTATCCACAACTGCATGGGTTACACCAGAGGTCGCCAAAATGGTCTATATAGACCCCTGGGGGTCTATTTAACAAACCGGGGGTCGATCCGAATCGGAAGGGTCAATTGGGGATCGAAGAAAAAACAGTTCTTAATACGCAAACTACACATATCTAATTGAGTATGTATTGTGACGTGTTCAGTCACGGAAACACAATTAACAAAACAGAACAACGTATTTATTTAACAACTAAAATTAATTTGACTACACTACAGTTATAAACAAGTCTACACAATTTATTTCACTAAAACTCTCTTTCAATCGCCGTTAACATAGACACTACCTATCGCACTCTATGAATTCTATCGCCTATGGTTCGCTTATCGATCGCTTCGGCTTTTCGCTCGTAAACATCAGCTGTCCACTGTCAACTAACTCGGTGCGAGCCGTCTCGCCTTATATAGTCTTTTCAGCTTCTTTCTAGGGAATTCTACAGCCTTCTCGCAATCCAATTGTTTTCCCATTAAATCTCTGCTGGAGTTTTCTAGATGTTTCAGGAAAGCCGGGAATATTCATTATCTATTCAGGGAAGATGTTTGTTAATTAGGCTCACACCAACTTAATTGGCAAGTACTCGTGACAGTATAAATATAATGCAAAAATATGTAAAACTTTACGAAATAGCTCAGCCATTCCTACAAGTTCCTACATGGTTGAAGCCGGTTTCAGTTACGTAAATTAAATATTAACTAAGTACAGAAATAAATTAAATGTGGAGTTTCGAGGGGATTTAAGATTAAAATTGAAATTTTGAACCCAATATAGCGAACCTTGCAAAAAAACACCAGGCACACCAATTTCATTGGTTAAGAAGCAATAAATATTCTGTAGTTACTTTACTTATTATTTCTACTTATTATTTAACAAATATTAAGGTATTTAAATTTCATCATTAATTAATTTTTCATAAAACTATTGTTACACAATGTACCATTAATTTAATAAATGTTTAAAATCATAAAATAAATGTACAACAGAGTATCTAATTAAGTTTTATTTTAATTAACAGAAAAATTACTTTTATGAGGGTCGATGGAGATTTCGAAAATTATATAGGGGTCGATGATCAAAAAAGTTTGGCGACCCAAAGGTTACACCTGTAGCCGCGCATGCCCCCGCTTTTGGGACAAGGATGTTTGGCCGCCGAATTCGCCAGATCTCAACCCGATTGACTACTCCATTTGGCCATCCTAGAGCAAAAAGTTTAGGGAACATGATACGCCACTGTGAAAACACTCAAAACGGCTCTGAAGCGTTCTTGGGACGAAATTACGGTGGACCATTGTGCGACCATCGTTACCAATTTTCAGAAGCGGCTTGAAAACTGCATTGAAGCCCAAGGAGGCAATTTTAAGCATATATTGTAAATCTTTTTCTTTTAATTTATTGTTATTAATTAAACAAAAGTTATTGTTCGCTTACTTGTGTTGGTTTATTTATTTGTTAAGTATTGCTATACTGCTGCTTGTTGTTATCCTGTATAAAGAAGCATTAGGTACTAATAGTTTTGCTAGAACGTTACATTATATATTAATAGAGATATTCAGAAAGTTATGTAGCAAATTAGGGGCTAATTAAAGTTCAATGAATGTTAATTTTTGCCATTAGACAAAAAGTTTACTTTTCCAAGTATATACTTTTAACAGTTTCATATACGAAATGTATACGGATGTATCTGTTTACCTAAGTATTTGAAACAAATGTTTGATGTTAAAGCGGAAACGTATCTGTAGAGCTCTTTTCTCATGCTAATATTTATCTGTTTTTACTCTTTATGGCTCCGTCTTATAAGAATTCTTATAATACCTAAGGTATTTTAGATTTTCAACTTATCTTTCTCAATAAACGATTAAATATTTAAATTAAAAATTAGTAAGCAAACGTACCCGCCTACGTTCTGTAAGTGAGTTATAAATCATTTTATTTTACTCTCTTTTTGGCAACCAATAAAATTTTAATATTTATTATAACTGCGCTATAATGGCCGGTCATTGCAGTTTTCCTAAATAATTAACCGCTGGTTATGGCACGAGTAGGTGTGTTTCTATTACTAAATAAATTAAAGCCGTCACTTTTGGCGTTATTATCTTGGAATCTCTTAGTAGTCTTAACTTCTGTTACTAAAACGCTAGTGTGAAACAACATATAACAGTACACATTATTTAAAACGATGTTTTATACCTACTACTGAATTAGTTACATCAGAAAATTATGTGATGAAATGGACATAAAAACACCAAAGGAAGTAGCAATAATGAGCTAGAAGTACCAATAGTACCAATTTAACAGCTACTAGGACATGTCAGAAAGTTAGGTTAGGTTAAGATAGATAATAATTACTGTGTAACCGAAAAATGTAGGTTCATTGCTCTTAACAAAAAACTTCTTAACCAGGATAATTAGTGTTACCTAAGATTAAATTTTTTGTGGCTTCTAAAAGGGTTGCGCAACATTAAAACCAAAAACAAAGGAATGTGACTTTGGTCGTTTTGAACAAATAAAGACCTCAGGGTGCGAAACCCTTTAAATAAAACACAGAAATAAAATAATTTTAAATAGTACAATTTAAAACCTGAAGTTTTACAATAAAAAGTCATTAAAGGATTGGCATTAGAAAATAGAGCTACTTAGATTTAAGGTCCTACGACACGATGGAAACCCAGACCCATGGGGAACCTTCCAGAGTTTCTCTTCAAGGGATTTAATGCGACCCAAGTCTGAAAGTATGGACACCAAAGAGAAGCGGCTCACTAGTCTGAAGGCACGGCCTAGGGGCTGACGGAGAAATTACGTGGTGGTGTCTAAAAGGTTGATTTAAAATCAGGCTTGTCCAGTATCAGTCTATTATATGGATTTTGAAGCCAAAGTAAGGTGTGCCAACACGTGGATTCAATTTCAGATCCTGAGGATACTCGATATCTTCACGCTGGAGCTCTTAGTCGGGACCGTAGGTCTTTCTTGGAACCTCTGAGCCTCTAACTAACCAGTGCTATGAAACCAAACACAACCCTACAAATAAAACAGGGGTTTGCCTTGATGAGTCTAGCCCTCGAAATAATTACAAAAGAATTATAATACAAAGCTCCAGAAAATTACTTACTTACCTAATAAAAAATATATAGGTACCTAAAAACAAGAGCTCATGAAATAGGGAGGATGGGAAAAGGAATCGTTAAGTAGGAGTCAAAACAGATATTTGGCACGTGGTGCAGAAGAAATTAAGATCGAAAGAGAATTGAAGAGTATCTACAGTAAAAATTTTAAATGTGAGAAGGAACAAGTACTACATGAACAAAGTGAGAGTGATCGGAAAATCGACTGAGGGCCCAAAAATTACCAGGAACAATTAATTAAAAGATTAATTAAAACATCAAATATATTAAAAATAAGCAACTTCAAGTCATAAAAAATATAGCAAAAAAACAAATCTGAAAACAAAACATGTGACTGAAATAAAAATACAAAACAAGAAAATTATATATTTTGAGTACTCATCCTCAAAAATAAATGGCTGTGACCAAGGATAAAATCACTCACAACACATATTTAAACATAAAATTGATAAAATGAAAGTCTAAACTGCCGACGAAAATAGATAATCGAAACATATAATACGAAAAATACTAGCACCACGCCAAAACGTCTGTCATGGTCGGTGGTCAAAAGGAAGGTCCTCGTTGTATCGAAAGTTGATCTCGAACTTTTAGATCCTTTTTTGGAAGGGATCGATACGTGCAAGACAGTTGAATAAAATCAATAATTAATAAGGACGTAAAGGTAGGTTCACACACTCACACTTTATACACTACGATGAAACTGAACTAACACTGGTCGATAATGGGGCTAGGCGTAACGTTGGTTTTTGGGTCGTCGAAAAAAAAACATTAGATGTTAAGACATTCTTTTTGGCCACGTTCTGCACACTTAATTTTAAGTTACCTACTAAAACAGTCATTTTTGAAGAAATCCCCTAACATTTATTACTGTAAAGTCTTTCAAACACTTCTTCAACTTCTATTAATTAACGTGAACAACACTGCCTTAATTATTATTTAACTCCTCACTGCTACTGCTACCATTATTTCGCTTGCTATTTGGCTGCTCCTTGCTTTGATCACTTCATAGCTATCTATACTCTTACCCGTACTCCTGCTCCTCCTGAGCTTAAAAAACTTTTGGGTGTTTCATTCCCACCAATATTGGTGGGCGGGCTGTCCCTCCCGACCTACACTCTTGTGCAAAGTCGGAGGGGTAGGGCGGGAGGCCCTCTTCAGTATCGTTTAGGAATTGTGGGAATGGGTGGGTGATGGTTGGGGGAAGAAAGATGAAACGGACGAAATGAAGACAGAAGAGAAGTGAAAGACTATCTGTGTAATATTACTACCCTAGCATTTGCCTAAATGGTCCAAGGAAACCACAGAAAAACTTGGACCAGAGTAGTCGGTCCCGGAATCGAACCGGTGACCTCCCGAATGATAAGCAGTGATCTAGACCACTAGACCATGTCGCTCGGTCTCCTCGTGAGCGTTGTGTCCGCCTATTTATAGGATCGGGCCGATTTTCGAATGTTCTCTTGTATCATTTAGAATCTTCTAGCTCTTTTGTTAAACAGTAGACTATCGACCACTCAGGCATTGCTGTCTGATGGTTTGCCTAACGTCATACTGCCACAGCGTATACGCCACAATCCTTTATTAAGACCCCTAATTTGTTTTATTTAATGAGCACTTAATTACTGTGTGGCCAAACAAGCTAATTTCATTACTTAAATAGTTTTTTCGACACGCCGTGCGCGAGGCTCGATTTTAACGCCTTCCAAAGCGTGCGCGGGGACTGCGATTTACGCACGATCTCGCAGAGTGCGCGAGGCATCGTTGCTTAGCAACTACATTAATATCGTAGTACGCGAGGCATCGTTGCTTAGCAACTACATTTCTATCGTAAATAATATTTATTTTTTTCAATGAGTAAACCATTCTTCGTATGTCAGATATTCGTTGTTTTCTATTTACGTGTAATGTGAAACTTATAATTTATAATATGCTTGCTTAATCATCGAGCCTCGCAACACTAAAATCGAGCCTCGCGACACTCGTGTCGAAAAGTAATATACGCAACACGTGCGCGGGGAACGCGATTTACGCACGAGTGGTTCGCGCAGGTTCGCGGTCCGAGCGAATTTATATATAATATAAATTATAAGTTTCACATTACACGTAAATAGAAAACAACGAATGTCTGACATACGAAGAATGGTTTACTCATTGAAAAAAATAAATATTATTTACGATAGAAATGTAGTTGCTAAGCAACGATGCCTCGCGTACTACGATATTAATGTAGTTGCTAAGCAACGATGCCTCGCGCACTCTGCGAGATCGTGCGTAAATCGCAGTCCCCGCGCACGCTTTGGAAGCCGTTAAAATCGAGCCTCGCGCACGGCGTGTCGAAATAGTATATTGTGTAACAAGTGCGAGAAATTGTCAATTGCTCACGAGAGCGAAGTTGACCGCACATTGAGATATTTAATTAACGCTTAATATACCATTAGGTATTATATATTATTGTGTGACCAAAAAGTCTATTTTCAGTAAAAGCATCTTTTTATTCACGTCGTCCTACACAATCTTAAGTTAGAATGACACTAATTTTTAAGAAAATTCCCGGGCCATTTAATTTCTGATTAACAAATTAATTAACACTTAATGAGCACCCAATTTCCCATATGTCTGTCCTTCTTAATGAATGTCCACATCTCTGTGTACATGTTTTAGGGCAGTATTATTGTATACAGGGTTTTTCAAGTTGACGGGCTATTAGAAGTATATGAATTAGTAGAAGGAATTCAATTCCGAAACTTGGGCTCATTTGGTTATTGTTTATGCCGCTTCTTTTAAAAATATTTTCAAGTTCGATTTACATCCGGTTATACCGGAAGTCTACACCAACTTTGTTATTTTAAATGGAATGCGATATTTTTTACGCTGAATTCGAAAAAACGTGTAATTCTTAGGTAAGTTTGATAACCAATTTGTACATCTATGACGACCGGTTTCTGAGTTAATTTAATTTATAAAAAAAAATCGCAACCGCAACCCAAAATATAAACAATCATAACTTCCACAAAATACGACTCAGACTGTTGAAATTTTTACTCGTAATAGCTGAATTTTAGTGCTAACACCTTGACAATATTGTACTAGTTATTTATTCAGGGCGTCCTAAATAAAATTCTAAAGTTTAAAACTTCAAACACGAATAACCTCGTTTTTTCAAATGGCAACTACCAATTTTTATTTTTTCAATCGACTCCTTTTTTTATATTCTTTCGATCTATATGGATACTTCCTATTGTTTTATTTTATTATATATATATATATATATATATATATATATATATATATATATATATATGTATCATGGGTATCTTGTCGCCTCCGGTATAAGGAAGAGGCGACCTGGCCTCCGGGTGTTCCCAAATAGTTAGAATAAAAAACTGTGTATATTTGGGGTGAGGGGAGCCTTGATATTCCAGAACCCTTGAGAGGGGAAAAGATTTTTGACTTTTTTGGGACGATATATAAGGAACACGAAAGAGACCTTATCACCTCCAAAATTTGTATATGAGCAGATACTGTGGTAGCGGTCTTGCCTCCGACAGTGTTGTCATATCTTCGGAGGTCACAAAGACGCTTTCCTATACTTTCTGTTGTATATGGTATTTCTGGACCCCTTCTATTCTTGTTTTGAGAGAATCATAAATGTAGAAGTAAACAAAAGTAATCATGTATAGTCGCTCATGACCTTAGCTGTTAATGCGACTTAAAATATCTTAAATAAATTAAAAAAAAGTAATTATTTTAAATACTATATATTAATTATTAAAAAAGATTAGCTAGCCTGCAGTTGAACATAAGATTAGTTGCTTGATTCGCGGGTTTTGATATCATATTATTTAAAAGACACACCAGCAACATTGTCGTTCTTTCATCATGTGGAAGGACCAATAAAATTGTCGAGTTTAGGGCCTGCGCAAAGACACTCAAAACCGGTAGGCGATAGACTTCTGCGAGATTTATATTTCCATTTCAAAATGTTGCCTTCAGCAGCCACTCATTGAGTAAATTGGGTAAGTTCAATATATTCTTATATGTATATCTATGCTTCCAATAAAGGTACCATATCATTAGAAACAACCCAACTATTGTTCAAATTGCAGGGGTTTTAAACTAATTGAGTGCAATTTAGACTTTATCATCTTCACTAAGATACAACATTTAGTCTTAGATTTTTGTTATTATGGTTCAGTCATATAAAATTTAATGCAAAAATAGCCATTATCGATGCAAAATCAATTTTGCAATCGGCTCACTCTTATCACTCCAAAAATATTTGCTCTGAAGGATTTTTGATGTAAGATGCGATTATTTAACATAAATGAAATTTCGCCGGAAGTGACCCCAATTTTTGAATTATTAAGTCATGAAAACGTAATTTTTTACATATTTCGATTTTGATACTTGCAGAAATTGTAACGGCAAAACGAAGTCTATAACGTTCACTATCTGATTTTTTAGTTAAAAAGACTACTAAACTGACTCAATCGAAGAAATTCGCTGCTATACAGGATATTCAATAATGCGCATGCGTACAGATTTTCAGACAAAAAACAGATCAAATGGATAATAAATTAGAAGCAAAAAACCTTTTTTAAAAGAAGCTTCTATTTAAATGCTCTAAAAAGAAGAGAATAAAATTTTCCTTTAAAATTTTAACTATCAACTTATAACCTCATTTTACACAATTTATATGATCATAAAAGTTTGTTGCGAGGTTTGCGTAAGTACCTATAAGTATTTAATTAAACTGAAATTTAAAAAAAATTAAACTTAGCAAATTAAGTTACTCAATTAAATAGTTACTAGTTTATTTACACAAGTAAATCCCGCGACAAGCTTTTATGATCATATAAATTGTGTATAATGAGGTTATAAGTTGATAGTTAAAATTTTAAAGGAAAATTTTATTCTCTTCTTTTTAGAGCATTTAAATAAAAGCTCTTTTTTTAAAAAAAGGTTTTTTTGCTTTTAGGTAATTTATTTTTTACTTTTTAGTTATCGCTGGCTAGGTTTCTGAGTCTGTTCATCTTATTCAACGCATCATTGTTGCAACGTCGTTTGCCGGTTAATTTCGAACAGTCTAGCTCTTCAATATGGAGACCTAATGATTTTACCTACTTAAGGCCACGTATGCTTGACCAGCAGCAGAGAGCTTTGAGCCTAAGTAAACAACGGCGTGGTCGACAGTACTACCCTGCATTTTGTGTATTGTGCAAGCCCAGCATAATACAATAATTAACAGCATATTTTTCTAATTATTCTAGGCAAGCCCCTTCATTTGATACCCATATTGCTGAAGTGCATAAAAAATAACTATTCCGCCATCTTGGATGTTCCGCCATATTGGATTTAGAATGACGTCACATTATTTTTCGAGTTACTCTCAACATGCCCTTTCATTTGATACCTATATTGTAGAAATGCATTAAAAATAATTATTCCGCCATCTTGAATGGTCCGCCATATATGATTAGAATGACGTCACACAGTTTATCGTGTATTGTCATCCAAACTAAACGTGTATACAAAATTTCAGCTCAATCGGTTGAAGATATCTGCTTCAAAATTGAGTAGCAAGATTCCACCCGAACAAACGTACATACATACATACATTGCATTGCAAGTTAAATAAAAGCTTAATAATATTAATGAACTATACATGTAGACATCGGCTATTGTTTTGATAAAAAGCTAAATTAATTATTATGACTAAATATAAATTGTTGATGCCTGTAAATTTCAGATGCAAAATATAAATTTGCTATAGTAATAAAACAGTTTAGTATAGGAAATTTAGAAATATTAAAACTTCCTAATTGGCACAAAAAGTTATCAGATTGCATTCAAAAGGTCATCTAGAATCGAAGCATGCTTGGCTCTAGAATACATTTTACACTAAAGATTTTTAAAGTTACGAGTTTGAGTTGAGTAGTTAGGTAGTTTGATATATCAGAATAAATGTTATATAACGACACGGTTAAGCATAAAACCGCTGCCATGTTGCCATTTTTTAGAGGCGAGAAGGAAACGCAGGTATCATAAAACATTCCTTCGCATATTCGGAGGCGACTTCGTAGCAATCGTACCAGCTAAGAGCGACACTAGCGCTAGCGATCTATAACGGAACTAAAAGATTTTTTTGTGAGTATGGGAGGTACTTTATGGTCTCCAGACGAATTTTCGTTTTTTGGATCTAGATGACGTCTTAATACCAAAACCATCGAAAATATTGAAGGACGTTGTCGCCTCTGATTTCGGAGGAGACAACGTTATATATGAGGCGATAGCGATACCCCCATGCAGCGTTCCGGAGGTGACAAGATACCTTTGATATGTATATATATATATATATATATATATAGAGAGAGAGAGAGAGAGAGTTTAAAAATTCAAAACAGTTGTACTTTCGGTTTACTCCCCAAGCCGATACATACGGACTATTCGTAAAGAAGTTGTTCTTTGAAAGAGATCGCTGCAATTTGATCACAATTATTATACCTACGTCTATATTTACCATTCATATTTTGCCAAAATACTAACCCATTATGCCATTATAAGCTAAATAGCTACTACTGTTCAGCTTTTATGTTAATTCTTAGGGTTTCTTAATGGCCACGGGAAAATCTGTAAAACTTTAAATAAGAACCAGAATTGTCGCCACCACGGTTGCTGTCATGAAAACATTACAGAGACGCCTTAACGAGGATAAACAACTATCTTCCGAGGAGAACGTACGTAAGTATAAATCGAGGAGGCCGTTCCAACGGCACACTGGAAAATCAGTTAATGATGAATTATGATACATATGGTCCACAAACGATAAAAAAATAAACGAGAAGTGTGCCGTTTGTCCACTTGCAAAGGTTAAGTGACGGTTATGACATTAAAAAAAAATCAATTGCCCATTGTAGTGTCGCGTGTGCAGAATGTGACGATGGCTTTCTGGAAGTCGACAAAAGGTACGCATCACGAACGGGGAGCAATGAAAATTGTTGTTTTCCGGTGATTAGTAAATTATTGTTATTTAAAACGGGTTTTAATAACTAAAAATAATTGAAAGTTGCATGTGAAAAATATAGAAAAGGGACAGGTCGATGGGTCATGTTGTTATACCAACGGGAGCAGTAGATCTCATTGTACTACCTCCTAACGAACTGATATCTAATATTTTTAACATTTGTAACGTTTTTTTTTTCTATGAAAATTCCGTTGCGAAAATTTTAACTTATTTCTATTCAGTTTGTGTTGGTCTTGGTTCAATTGTATTGATTTCTTCCTAATTTTGATCGACCTTTCGTCTTATCATCAAGGCTAACAACCTTTGCGCAGGACTACACGATCGATGGAAGGATCGACGAATTTTTCTTTATGTGAAAGTCTTTGTGTTAACCTCTTAAGAAGCGCTCTTCACCCCTGAATATACAATTTTGCACAGAACTTATGTTGAAAGAAAGTTAGCAATGACAGATTGCTCCAGTGTATGGGATATTAATGCCTGCAGAGCGGATGATAAGTTAAACTAAAAAAAATGGAAAAAATACCAAAAAATCTATAATTAATTAATTGTTTTTGAGTTGCAAATATATCCACGATTGTACGACAATTCTTATGTATTTTATATGTATATAGTTTGTAACTGTGTAATTGTAGTAAATAAGTATATGCAAAAGCAATTTACTATAAAG
The DNA here is from genome assembly GCA_029378335.1 of Agrilus mali. Classification (NCBI taxonomy): domain Eukaryota; kingdom Metazoa; phylum Arthropoda; class Insecta; order Coleoptera; family Buprestidae; genus Agrilus; species Agrilus mali. The sequence goes on from CM055656.1 coordinate 22,808,745, forward strand.
GAAGTGCCGCTGCGTTTGCGGAGACTATCTAAAGTAACAATTCAAAGACGAGAATGCATGTGCTTTGGCAATCATTTCCGTGTAGAGCCACGCGACGAGATTAGAAACGTCCGTCTATTATTGTTGCCGAAAACTTACTTTGCCGGCTCCGTGAAGCGGGGTGAGTGTGTGGTAGACTGCACTTGATCACGTGATGTACATGGCTCTCAATACTTTTAAATATTTCCCGTAAGTTTATTCAAAATAAGTATTTACTTAATTTTCATTAATTCGTTATTAATTGTTGAAGCACTTTTTAAAATTGGTATTTTTTATTAATTCTAACTTATTTTCAAAACGTTTTTTGTTGCCACGTGACATTTTATAGGTATATTTAATTTTATCTTTTGTGTCCTTTAGGCCTTTGTGGCAAATTTTGTAAATCATTATTCATTTTAAATTTTCGCACCATTTTTGTAATTTCACTTTTTAAATAGACAATTGTTTCTTGTGGTACCTGGTGAGTAAACTGATGAATCTTGGTTTATTTGATCTCGACGTAGACCCACCTAAATCCTTCCTTTCCTTTTCTATTTTTTAGACATCTTCAATGTCGACAAAATTATAATATTTTAATTAACTTATTAATTTTTAGGTAATATTTCTTTGTACATCTTTGTTCCTGTTATTTTTCAGTCCATCCATCCAACTTAGATTAGGATCCAGACGGACTTTGAAGCTGGGATTACGGGTCGGGGTGACACCTGCAGGCGGCTCTAGTATAAAACAAATAAGGCTGGTTCACGAACTCCTTTCAACTATCGTCTGGCCTCATACGATTTAGAAAAGTTCCTATCGAGACCCGGAAACCAGCTGAAGTTCCTATGTTGGCGCAGGGTGCGTTTTATTTTGGTTGAGCTTGTGTTGACTTTGTAAGTTTTCTTTTAATGTACCTTTTTGTAATATACTCCTCAATTGTTTTTTGTATTTTTTTTATGAGAGCTTCGAGCTCTCAAAACATCAGTTTTCAGCAGTGGCGGTTTTACTGTAGGGGCATTTGTTCAGTGAACCTCCTTAAAAATTGAACTAGTTACACCATATAATTTTATCCTTTTAATATTTATTATATTATTAATGATTATCGTATAATATACATCTCTTTTACCATTTCATAGTTCATAGTTACAAAACACCAACCCGTAACCCATAGAAAATATTTAAATTTTTGTTGTGTCGCTGACGACTTCACCTAACTTTTTTGGTTCAAGTTTTGATTCTGAACATATCACGAGAGCGATACTCCGTTTGATGTCCATGTGTTAGAGAGAGAGGCGTCGGACGCGTGAAATGGAAGATAAAACACACTCAACATACAGCGTTTAGGTGCACTGCACGAGAAGCCGGAATCAGCCGGAATAATGTCGGCTACCCGACAGTCTGCCAGGGTTTTGCAACTTCGGTTAGCCTGCCAGCCTGCCACCTGGTGAAAATGTCCAGTACGAGTCATTTTTAAAGGCTCTGGAAGCTAGTGTTGGTAGGAACCGATAGTAAAAAAAATATGTTCAGAAGCATGTTCAGATTTCAGTTCAAAGTTCACTAATTGTAAATGACGCACAATTTATTGCACAATACGTGTTAATTAAAATATTACGTAAATGATGGAGTCTTGTTCGGTAAAATTTATTAAAGAAAATTCAAATAATTTTCAAAATCGTTTCGAAATAAAGAAAAGGGGTTCACCTCGCCCAAAACTACAGCTGACACAAGAGTACACCTTAAAAAATAAAAAGTTCAAATGTGTGTTTAAAGAAGAACAGTATAAAAAAACTTCGTGGTTGTGTGGGTGTAATAAATTAAACGCATTGTTTTGCTTTCCGTGCCTGATTTTTGCCGGTAATTCTAATGAAAGTGTTGAGTGTGCTTGCTAATTCAAAACATAGACGAATGGATTTTCTGTATTAGTAAACGTAAGGTTTTTATTTATTGTGTTATTAAATGCCATAAGTATTTGTTTCTCCTAAAAATATTAAAAATCTTCGCCTGCGGTGCATTTACATCATCGTGAAATACGCTTCATGTTCTGATATTACCTACATGTTATTAACTTTGTGAACCCCCTTCGTATTCGACCACGAGCCGCCACTGGTTTTCTGGAACCACCACTGCTCTACCCGGAGCAGAATAAATTCTCTTTGTTCGGCAAAGTGGCGCCCGAACAAATTTTCTTAAATTCAATTGATTTCATTTTTTCATTAACTTACTATTATTATTTTAAACAATAATAAATAGGGTAAGAGTACCAGTAAATGAACAGTACCAGTAAATGAACAATTCTGAACTAATGTACGATTCTTAAGCTTCTGTCGCATTTCTCTAACTTATTGGGATTTCCTATAAATCCCTCTTACGCTGTTTTATTGTTGTCTCAAACAGTATTAAGTTCCATTCCACCGATTGAAGACAAGAGCATTTTTTTGACAACTGTTTTAGCTAACCAAGGTGTTCCCTAAGAGTTAATAAGCGAGCATGTAAGTAACAGCAGTGTATAATAAGAGTACTAGATTTGGTCGCCTCATAATTTTTGATAATTTTAATACACTGTTATATTTCTCGTTATAATAACTGCTAACATAACCTGAAAATACAAATTATCATCGCAAAAACCGGCAAAAGTATTGTTCATTCACTGGGTCGCGTAGTATTCCCAGTAAATGAACAATATGTTCATTAATTGAAAACTAGTGTGAATACGCGTTTGAGTACATTTTCGTCTTTAAGTAATCGTCTTTTAAGGCGATTCCTTAGTTTTATATTTACATTTACACGCAAAATGTCCTTTATTCGTATTATATTTTCAATTTTTTCAATTGTTCTAATAAATTTTACCATTTACTTTCTTAGTTCATTTATTGGAACAATGGTATTCATTTACTGGTATTGCTTGTTCATTTATTGGGGTTTTATGCAGAATTAAATAGTTATATTCCCTTTCAATTCAAGATTAAACGTAAGTGAATTCTTTAACCGTAATCCTAATCATGATTAAATAAGATGTATGTATAAACTAAGATCATATTTTAATATAACATAATTAATTTATAAAGATTATCCAAATTCTGTAAATGCCTTAACTGTTCATTCACTGGTGCACTTACCCTAGTTACGTTAAACATTATACTCAGTCATTTGTGTTTTAGTGGCACTAGAAGTAATTTTATTGCCTCCAGCGTATTCGGATCTTTTGTAGATATGACTAAATATGTTATTGGAAAATATAAAAATGGAAAGAGCGTATTGAACGCCTACCTGCAGGAAGAATTCCTAAAAATGTCCTCGATTACAAGCCTGCAGGATGAAGAAGTTTCGGCAGCCACAAAATAAGATGGTGAAGTCGGATCAGGCAACATGCATGCTTCTAAACTTGTCTCAGCTCATTTTTCGTCTGTCTTCGTTCAGTTTTATTAATTTCGTATTTAATTTGATCGACATTTCATCCTATCATCAATGCGATCTTAGTCTTATTCCTTGGCACTTTCTACTGACGAGACGTGTCTGTGTTTGCGGTCGCCATCTTTCCTGTGGTGTTACTATGTGAAAATTTTATTAGTGGCTCATGGGTTGTACTTATTATGATATTGTGTGGAAATTATTCTCATGGAGGAAGAATCTCAATACTAGTCAGTTAAAGTAACGTAGCCCCTGAAAATTTTGCATGCCATGACGACGCTCGCCATGCGCAAGCGCATGTGCGATTCTCTTTCCACTCAGTTCGACGGTGTCGTTTACTATAGTAAACTAGAAAATGGAAGTGAATTTTGCTAAAGATGAATCAATGCCATTAATTACGTTCCTCCAAAAAAAATTTCAATTGCAAATTATCAACAATCCAAGAGAACCTACTACTAGATATGCAACAACAATAGATTCTGTATTTATTAGATGTCTTGATAATGTTATGTCCAATACTTTAGTAACATACTTCAGTTATCCTCGATCAATTATCACAGTAATGCTGTCAGAGGCAACATCGAATGTAACTATTACCTACTGATGTCACTGATTAAAAGAATTGAGTTGTCGCAACTTGAAATAAATTTTTGAATTTTTAATTTTTGTATTTAATAAAAATAAATGATAATTAAATAAATAGTGATCATTTTGTGGATTTTTTCAATATGCCATATTTAGTTCCTGTCGTAATATTGTCTTTCATGCATATTACTTGTGCAAACTCTATGTTTCACATCTGTCAGGCGTCCCGTGACGGCTCACATTTTTTTACTATTACCTATTGCAATTTAACTTCTTTTTTCCATGTTCACTATAACAAATTAAATAGAATTCTATTAGAAACGCTAACACCTCATTTCATCTATAAATTCTTACTTACTGTCGTCATTAAAAATAGCTAATTTAACAATTACATCTCTCTGGGACAATTTGGTTGAATGATATAGCTAAAATTCGAAAATTTCAATATGATGACCTCCTTTTTTTCACAATGGCAGCTGCAACTCGGACTGTTTGAGAACGTTTAAACATTTCCTGAAAATTTAAGCTTGTTAAACATTTTGTTGGCATGAGCATTTCTGTAATGCCAGTGCAGCGACAGGTCATATTTCAGATTATAGCTTACGAGGAAATAAATTAAAAATTAAGAAAGACGAAAATAAGTATATTGTCCATGCAGTATGTTCGAGTGCACTCATAATTTGGCTGCTATACCTGTGTGACGACGTCGGCGACTCAAGGAATCCTTACAAGAATATTATATAGATGGAGTACTTTATTATCATATTTAAAACTTCAAAAAAATATGAAATCATCCTTCATTTTTATCAAAAATCTTCTTTTCTTTACCGTTTCCTACTATTAAAACATAAAACAGCCTTGTGCCCATAACAATGATAAGTACAGATAGGTATATAATGTGCATGATTTAGCAATTGATTGTTTAATTAACTTTTATTTCTGTAACTGCATGATGCCGTTACAGAAACTATCGGTTTATGATTCACTTTCATTAAAAACATTTCCTTTTAATTTAAATCGTGACTTGCGGTAGAAGAACGCGATCTCTATCCACGGTATTTGTCTGTTACCATTATCCAGATGATTTGTTTCTTCTTGATTTTAAATGTAAAAGTTTAAAGTCGTTTGCACTATTATTAATAAGTACGTTATTAACAGTAAATAACTAGGCAACTATCGCAATATGGGTCATAATTGTGGGAAAACATGAACATTTGTTTACGTTGTGTTTACTAAACGCCACCTATTTATGTAATAAAAACTCAATTCTCGCATACCTACACGCAAATATTTTATACATCAATTATTACTAAACCTTTCAATTTTAGTATTTATTCAAAACTTTAACATATTTGGTTTTGAAATCAGATCCGATTAAATAAATAGAAATTTTAATTACAGACAATACCTAAGCTTTTGGTATTTATATAAAGTTTCCTCAAAGAGGATGAAGTCTTCCAACTTATGTTTATTACCAACCTGGTAGATCTTTCTTCTTAACAACTACCTGTAAATATTCTCGAATTCGCAGCTTCCTGTATGTACAACTTCCTTTCTCAAAATATCGATTAGATGGCTTTATTTTTTGCTATTTAAGTGTAGATATAAGAATACAGATGTGTGTATCTAATTTCACAAACAAACGTTTCTGTTAATTTCTCAAAAAGTCGAATTGTCATAAATATAAAAAAACCTGTTGAAGCTCAAAGGACATTACCTTTGTCGTTACTTTTTGAATATGCTTATGAAATTAAACAGTTATGCATGGAAATTGCTTAATAATGAATTCGTGTGGTAGTCATCGAGTTCGGAAACGATTTAAAAAAGTCCCTAATAGCCTTTTATTAACAAGTTGGTTAAAAATATCTACCTATGTATACGAATATATATTTAGCTAGTCGTAAGCTGTTGAAGTTTCCTAAAAATGTTGAGGTTTGTTTTCTATCTACGTTATATCTAATTTTATGGATTATATTCTTACAAGATAATCTAAATCTAAGATTAGAGTATCTGCTGCAATCTTTTAGAGAACAAATAGACTGCTTCTGTTTAAACACATATTTAATTAACCATAGGTACCCCTAATACAAAAACCTGTAGTATTTTTTGTAGTTAAGCTACAGATGTTTCAGATTTTTAGAAAATTCTTGACCGCTCTTATTTACAGTAGATTATTTATTAAAATATTGTTTTACAATTATTAAAAAACTGATTTTTTAAAGACTTCATAGTCTTTTTCTTCGATTCCTTTCCCTTCGTTCAACCTATTCCATATTGATTAATAAAAAAAGGAAAATGTTTCGAAAACGATCATGCTCCATCTTTCATTACTAATATAACCTACATTAAGCCTGAAACATTTATATTTTTAAATAAATTTTTACTAGTAATGCAGTTACTAGAAAAGAGCATTAGGAGGTCATATTCCTTCCACCTGTTAGATAACAAATTACTTTGTTGCAGTGTAATAAAGGATGTGAGAAACAATTGTTTCAATTCCAAGTGTTGTGTAAATATTTCAAAATCATTACACTCTTATTCTTTCTCAGGGGTTTGAAGTTCAACACGTATTATTTAATAATTGATGAAAAAAATATATTGTAAACTAATTATACCTTACCTTTTTAGCATTTTTTTACTACCCCCCTCGCTTTTTTACATCTTATCCCAATGAATTTTAATACGTTCGATGGATTCTGCGGTTGGATATTTGTAAAACATTTTAATAAGTAGAAAGAAAACACACCGGTTTTTGAATTACAATTTTATTAATTAGATAACCTCTAACAATATTGGTTCGACTGCAGAGTTTCTGTAGGTATGAACTTTTTGGGAATGACTTTGCAGTCGAAACAATATTGTTAGAGGTTATCTAATTAATAATATTCAAAAACTGTAATTCAAAAACCTGTGTGTTTTCTTGCTACTTACCCCAATGAATTTTCAGATCCTTGGATATAAGTATAAAGTAGAATGATGTTGATCGAAATGTCTTATCTTTTGAAATACTTATTTAAAAAAAGATAATTCTTATATTAATACAAATAACTAAGGGTATCTACCTAATAAATAAATAATTTTACTATCGTTTCCCGACTATCAGCCCTGATAGAAATTTAACCGGGCGTTCCCTGTTACGGGCTAACACCCGGTCGGGGTGATAATACTCTTCCTGAATTCGTAGACCCGACCAGGCAAGTAGTTTGGGTAAATATAACGGACCTATCTACATGAGCCTTGCAGGGTAAATAATCCGGTGAAATGTACATTATCCGATTGCATACGCTTGGTCAGGGATATAGTAGGGGAAATTGATTGTGCCCCGATCGCGTGGATCCCAATTGGGAGCCTAATAGAGAGAAATATGTAGGTTCCATTTCTATGTACCTTCTCGGGTTATAAAAAAAAATTAAAATTATAACGTCGATTGTCGGCATACATGGCGTAGAAAGTTACCGCTTGTAGACGAACGCCTGTGTCGGCAAAAAGTTTTATCTTTTTTTTTTTGTAAAGATGTACACATTTATATAGAATGATGGGTGGCGGCAATTTTGTCGTCGGTCTTCAGTTACAGTCGTACTAGTTTATTTCTTGAAGTGATCCACCGGTGTTGATAGGCAAATCAAAAATGAATAGTGAATACAGTAAAATTATTTAAAAGAATGAGTTTATCTGATTTTGAGGTAAGTAATTATGTAATTGTAAAATGTCCATCATCTACGTTTGCATGTAAGTATATATACATACATATATAAGTAAATTAAATGGCATATTTCGTGCTTCTACAAGATTAGCTTAAAAGTCAAAGTGATGCTCTTGAAACGTGGTCCTAATTTCATTGTTACATAAGAGACGAAACAAATTAATATAAAATTATTTTCATTTTTTAGGAAATATTATTGTCTGGTTTAAAAAAAACTAGCTGGGATAGGCAAAATAACCGCCAACATTTAAAAAATATTATTTCGGCAAATTGTTGCCATGATGCTGACAGCAAAAAGGGAAGTGAAGGACACAATTCTTATAAGAAACTTCGCAATAACAGAAGTCCTGATATGTAAGTATTAAAGCTAAAAGTAGTTTTAGTTCTGTAAAACAGTAATTGTAAGTTGTAAATTGATAATAGTTATTTATATTTGTTGTTATTACAAGTTTATAATATTTTCAGTCATGTTGAAAAAATACACCAACGTATCGACCGATAAAGAAGCATTAAAAGCCATTGGGGATGCCCTTTCCAATCCAAAGATTGAGATGTGAGAAAAAAATTGCGATAATATAGTTTTGTGCCCTTAACAATTACCTTTCTTTAATTATTGCAATATTTAAGAGAAACAATTAATAAATAAAGAAAATATCAATTAAAAATCCTTAACTATAAATAAAATATTCTTTTGGTGACCTGTTAAACTAAAATAATTGTCTAATAACAAATAGGGCTAAAGATTAATCAACCAATCTAGCACCTGACTAAATGAAAAACTTATTACCTACCTGATTAGAAGTAGATACATTGTAACGCCCGATCAGGCTTTTAATTAACGATCACTTCAAAATCCGCCCAGATACTGACTAAATTCCCAAGTAGGGTAAATACCACATTCCCGCTCCGGCATTTATTAAAAAAACCAAATCGGGCCTGTTCAGGCATGCAAAGAAAAACCCGACCAGGTATCTAATTTGTAACCCGATTAAGCGCCCGTTGGGGCATTTTGATAAGGCCTCTCCTTAAATTATTCAATCGGGGTTATCAAATCAGGCCCGACTTTTAACTAAGTACTTTTGGTGGTAGCCCGATTTGGAGCCCGATTTCAATTTCTACCAGGGAGTGATTATTCTGATTATTCATATACTCTAACTGCTCATCGTCATTCACATCCCTTATACTCGTATATTATTTGTAAAAATAGGTAACTCAACATCCATCTGAATAATCAATCGCCCAATCATTCCCTCTCTCTCTCTCTCTCTCTCTCTCTCTATCTCACTTTCTCTCCCTGTCTCCCTTTCTAGGCCTTAGAGAAAAATGCTCGTAATCCCAACTTTCGTGTGCGGCTGGAACATACTAAATATGAGGCATAATCTACACAATTTACTTAAAAATGCAAAAGATAAGCTAGACAACTTAAACTAAATTAAATAAAGATTTTTTGGGTCGGGGGGAAGGGGTTAAATAATGATTACGTCAGAAAATAAGCGATTTACAATGTAATAAATTTGTTGTGGACACCTCTTACATTTCGTTTAATAAAGGAGATTATGACTAACCATTAGTATTTGACAAAATCTTTATAAAATTATATCAATGCTGACGTAAGCATATGAGGAGTAGGAGATTTGTACGTAATATTTGATCGAACCCCTATCTATTTCAATTTTTTTATAGTTAATGAGTATACATTTTCACACACTTATTGTGTGACTAATGTTATCCTTCTGTGTTGAATAAGTATAAGTTGTCAGCAAAATTTGAACATTAACAGCAGATTAATGAAACAAACATTTTCTTTCTTATTAACGGTACGTTATTTTTGCGTACGGCACTGCAAAAATCATGTTACACTCCTTCTAAATCGAATCGTATAGTAGAGAAAGGCCGTTCTTAATCTTTGTACCTACGACCTACCCCATTTTAAAAATGATTTACCTACGTCTTTTTTGTCTCCACTGAAGACAATACCTGTACCCATAGGTAAATCAACCGCAAGACAATTTGTCTTACCATTTGAGATTTAGAGAGGCTTTTTTAGTAGTTAGTGAGGCATTATAATAATAATCAAGAAACATATGAGTGAGTAGGTGGGTATGAGGCAAACTGAAAGGTTAGCTATCGGATGGATGGATGGAATAAAGGCGCTTCCTCGTAAAAAAAAATCAATAGGAAGAGAGTATCCCGTCATCCGTCCGTGTCCGTCCGTCGGTCTGTCCGAGACATAATTTCATTAGTTTTCGTTGCAGTCGCGTGTCGTGGGCGTATATACGCTTGCGCTCTCCGATTCATGACTTGCCGCGACTACGAGGCTAATCGGCGACGGGCATATCTCCTGGTTGTTCTTAGCCGGTTCGTTCATCGCAGTCGCCGTACGACCGTTGTCTTGGTTACTACGCAACAAGTGAACATCGGAACAACTCCCACCATATGGTGGTGCTTGCTTGCTCTCAGTTTGCTACAATCTCCCGCGTTTCGTGACTGACGGTTTTCTTTTGCTTACTCGTACAAATGTCCTTTTGGGTCTCGTTTGACTTCTTTATGACCATTAAATCGTTGGCAAGTTGATGGAAATGAGGAAATTTGTACCTGAATCGTGTGCTTGGTAAAAATATCGAATGCGCGACGGCGTCTCGATTTTACGCGCATTGAATGCGAGTGGATCATTTGTATGCAAATAGGATCAAGTGGTCGTCATCGGTCCAAATTGGCAATTTCAGGACCTCGCTGCTAGTTATACTCGAGACCCCAAAATTTGCAGACCGACAGTATCTTCATTCTCTTCACTTTCGTCTTCTGTTTCTTCTGAGCAACCATTCATCTATCCATCCACTCATCCATCATATCATGGATGAGCTGGGTCGCTGACAGCTGCATTCGAAGAACCATTTAAAGAACGATTCATCAATCAGCCGCGTTCTGGAATTGTGCGTCTTCAGAGAAAAATCAGAAGGAAAAGAGAGAAGAGGAAGATAAATACCAACCAGTAATTGCGCTCATCAATTCGGCCAAACTGGAATTAAGTGCGTTTCACAGTGTATTATAACAGTTTTCGATGGAAGACCGATGACCTGACTATTACGAAGAATTCGATAACAGCCATCCGTCCATTTTAGTAACAATTACACTTTTCGGACGCTTCATTGAAAGTGATCTTTTCAATAAACCATATTTTTTGAAAACTACTCTATACAACAAATAGAACTTATTACTAAGTTATTGTAGTCAGCATTTGTTTTGGAATCAACTTTATTTATTATTAACATTCTTCCGGGTACTCAATTGCTAATATTAGGTATAATCGGTAAAATAAAAACAGAAGTGATTATTAATCTAATTAGTAAATTCTTTTAAAAACTTGAGTGTTTAAATCAAAACTAAAACCTACTTAAAGAAACACTTTGTGAATGTGTTCTGGAGTTTGTTGAAATTATTTTGATTTTGAGTTGTTTTAAAGTTCGTTTTGTGTTTTGTTGTCATCTGGACCTAAACTGAGGTACAATCTCATGTGCGTTTTCGATGCCCTGAGGGGGCTATGGATTCGGGAACTTGCTGCCTGGCCCCTACGGCACCGCCTCGTTGCTCTGACGACCAGATTGTTCCAGCCCATCCCGGAGACTATTGGACTTTATCCCCTAACAACTATTCGCAGCCATTCATCGACGCTTGGTTACAGATGCAGGTTAGCAAATCCCGTCTATTCTACTTTTTCCTCTCTGTCTTTCCCGCAGGTTCTTTTTTAACGCGTGTGTTACGCACTTCTCACACTTAAATATTGAAACTCACGATCCCTGTGGGCAATTTTTTACTTTTGTACTTACCTATGTACGATTATCAGATTAGGAATGAAAAACGAGGTTTTAATAAATTGTTGTTTGTCAATTCGCAAATAAGGGTTGATATAGATACAAAAAGAATTTCGCCATTCTTCTAGATATTAATTAGTAAGATACCGAATGTGCCTCTTCAAAAGAATCTATCATGGTACTTTGGATTTAATTATATAAATTGTACTTAAATCTCTAATAAGGTAAAATTTCTTTAAGTATCTACCTACTTTTTTTTATTACATAGATAGGCACTTACTTTTTATTACAGTAAAAGTTTCATTTTGTTGTCCCATTTACAATAAATTTCATAACCGACAGTAATAGTAGCGTGATGTTGGAAGACTTAAGCTTTGTTTTTGATAATTCCGCATCTGTAGGTGTTTCTTGCTATTTAAGTAGATAAAATAAAATAAAATAGTTTTAAGCTGTGTAGGTAATTGTTAAGTTTGTACGTAATTACTTAGGTATAGTTTAATTTACCTATGTGTACGTATTAGGTGCCTAAATAACAACGTCGGATAGACTGTTACTGCAAATGAATTTAGCATGATATGCTACTGCTTTTGCGATTTATTTCAATTGAAATTACCTCCCAATGATTACTAATTAACCAGATAATGATGCTAATGAAACTAATACTAAATACGACCAGTTTTATTGGTCATGCTTTATTTACCTACTCATTTACCTGTTGGAATTAAAGTTATTAGAACTTAACAGATCAGACGAATCTTCAACAAAAACTTTCGTTTTAATTTTAAAGTCTTTTACTTTGACATAACTAAGTACAATACAAAGGAGTTTAAGGAACATCTTAAATAAAATAAAAATTTGCTTACCTATTAGATTTTTAGTTTTTAGATAAACATCTAGATATACCCTACAAAATTTAACATTGGATGCGGTTATAATTTTACCTAAACTGTATCAGTCAATCAATCGATAGCTCTGGAGTCAAATGAAATTTGATTTCAATTGCTACTAAATTAAATTACATTGATGAATGTAATAGTGTGAAACAACTAAATTATGAAAATATTTTTACCTCACTTTTTAAACCTCTACCTTAATACAATAATAAACAGTTTTTTATATAACAATTAAGTATTTCAGAAAATTCATGAAACATAAAAACAAGCATTAAAGTTAGGCTCGGTTAGGTTAGGATAGGTTGTATAGGTACAGTTTTTTAGTGACATTGTAAAGAAGTAGTAAATAACTAATTGCAGAGGACGCATCTGCAAAAATACGTTTAATTGAAATTTTACACAAATAACAGTGAAACAAAATAAAATATTGAAAATTACCTAAATGAAAAATAAAAAGTTATTATACTATATAGGTATAAGAGTTCATCTTCATAATGATTTTAAACTAATTTAAAATAGTTTTATTCTTAAGTCTAAAAATTTTATTATTAATTGTTATCGCTAGCAACTTCACAGGTATTTAATATAATTTTGCAAAAGTGTTTTGTAAAACTAGTCATTTATTAAATTTTTTTTTGGGCAAAACTAACTTATAGGTATTCACATTGTAGCTCCTCAAACTCCATAATTAAGGTACAATGTAAAAAAAAATTTCGCATTTAAAGAGAAAGAGAAATTCCTATGGACATTTATTGCACTTAGAAAAATGTTTCGAAAACATTTACTATTAACACTTTAAAATAAATTATTTTAGTACCTAGATCAAAACAATAAATATTATTTTATTTTATACCTATAACAACATAGACGTATCTACAAGTTAAGTACCTTAGTACCTACTAATACTTAGTACTTAGTAGAACTAAGTATTAGTTTTAATTTTTGTATAAAGTGGATTAGTTTTTTGTAATTATAGTTTTATTGATAAGATAGGTACCTACCTATGTAAATTTTACTTTTAATAAGTGTAAACTACTGGTTTCATAAAGGTATCAAAGTTCTGCAAATGAACAATTAAATGTGCTTAATATTCTAAAATTATTTTTAAATAAAATTAATGAATCAAATTTTTATTTTATTGATGATAATTAATCGTTTGCTGCATTTATTTAAAGCGAATTTATTTAACTAATTAATTACCTAATATTGTAATAGATACTCCAAACAAAAATAAAAAATATAATACGTGTTGTCGAACAGTTATTAAAGAACTGGTGAGATACTTACTTAGAGGTTGGTACTACATAATTTCAATAGGTACCTACTTCCTATTGTTTTCAGACTAAAAATCACCATTTGTATCATAAAAGTTAAAACTGTATTTTACAGAAGGTACAGTACCCAAATAATAAATAATAAATTACTTACAATTAGATAGTAATAGTGTTAGGTATTTTGTTTTGAGTCTCACACTGACTTTTTAATCTTTTGTTAAATTAAAATTAAGTACTTACTTACCCACTTGGTGATAGTTACATAACTGGTTAAGTGGTCCATTAAGCTTTTAATGCAAACATTTAAAATCTTGTTTAAAAGTTAATCACTAATTGTCCAACTGTAGCAATTATATTCGACTTTAAAAGAACAGCAATTAATTGCGTTTCCCGTTACATGCCATTTATTGATATTATTAATTATTGTTTTCCGATCTTTAATAACCTGGTTTTATAAGAAATACTTAATAATTAGGCATTATGCTTACTTATTTATAGATATCTATATATGTAGGTACCTAATATATAGAATATACCTACATACTCTTAGATATTTTAAATGATAATTCACAAAAATACAGAAAATTTATAGGTAACAATTTTTTTTTATTTTGATTTTAAAATGTAAGTATTGTCTATTTTTTTAAGTAGAGCTCAAGCAGTAAAACTTTCAATTTAGTCGAATAATTGACATCGGTCCTCAAAAAGAAGATCTGAACCTTCTGAAGTAACATTATTACGGAACAGTAAACATTGTTGTTATTACTTTGCTTTCAAACTATTTTAGGCTTTACAGGCATTATAACAGTAATAAAATTTTTCATTTCGGAGATAAGTCTGGGAAAGTCCTGCATTTTTTATTTAATATCTCTATGCATATTTGGGCCATGAATAAAATGATATCAAAATTAATCCCTAAATGTAAAGGGGTAGTTTTTCCACTGTATTATTTTATTTACGGACCAAATATGCATTTTATACCAAAATTGCAGGACTTTCCCAGATTTTCCCCGAAATGACAGATTTTACTGGACTAGGTATAAGTTAGTGGTTAACAGAATCCAAAACGTGTTTCATTTGAATAGTAATAATAATAGACAACTTCAGATAGGCGTTGACAAGGGCAGTCACTTGGTGGCAGTTTTATTATCATAGCCGTCACTTAAAAAAAATAGACAATAACTTTGATGACAGGTAACAAGATGTCTCTTGCGGTTATTTTGTGATAATGAGAACTATTTTTTTTTAACAGAAAGAGTAAAAGTTGTCTCACGAGATGTGACCGCCTAGAAACCGGAACAAAATCATTCTACTCATGAATACCTACTCAACAAGAATTTATATGATTTTTTGATCCATAGATACATACCTACCTGTTTAATATTCAACTGGTTGTTACGAATTAGTGCAAATTAAACTGTGCGAAAACGGTTATAATTACCTATTAGACAGATAATTAATCATTAAATTAGAATTGGTGGAGGGGATGGTAGCTGGGAACTGTGATGAGTTGAACGGATCATGTAGGCACAAAATTAGGTACATCAGCATAATTTATCGATTATTAATTTTTTTTGAATGCATTACTAAGAACAAATAACTCTGAACCGAAACAAGATTAAAAAATTGTAAACGTAATACATACAACTTACTTTAATTCAACAAACAAATACCTATGTCAGTCAACAAGTTAATAAAAAATCGTACTATTTAGAATTGAAACCTTCTTTCGAATTCTTAACGCACTACTATTTATTATTAACAAAAGAAGAAATATAAGTATCTATAGATAAGTGTATTGCAACGAAGAAAAAAATGTTCAAAGTTCCAATAATTTTTATTAAAATAATTAAAAACAATAAATAAATTACATCAACCTTCATGAAGTTAAAATATACGTATTATCACAATATGCTTCCAACTTACAATCTTTATTTATAAAGGATAATGAATTCACTCACTATGAGGGCAGTCCTTTAACCATATGGTTCTATAAAAGCGGGTGAAGGATTTGATTAAAGACAAGAGGAAGGGGATGATATCCGAGCAAGGTATTTTTTATTATTATAAAAAGATAAATGTCTATTATTTACCAGTATACAGTAATTGAAAAATCTGAGGATGACGTATTTCCTGGGATACTTAGGTTACTTACAAAAATGACTAGTTCTGGCATTTAATTTTGTTTCAGATGGTTTTAAATAAGAAAGTAAAATTAAAATAAAATTTCCGTGATAATTTTATTTCAGAAATGTAAACACAAAACTCATTTTATTTGGGGATAAAACCATGTGGGTAGTAAAGGTTACTTAAAAGTGGCCGAAACAGAGCCATCTGACTTATGGAAACCCTCTCAGGTTGTTTAAATTAGGGCAACCTAACCTACCCTAACCTATAATCTAACTTCACGCTATTTATTTAGTAAACCTGCGAAGAGTTCAGTAACTCGAATTAAAAATACCGAAACCCATGCTTTTTATTTTTTAGAAAATGTATATGTCCTATAAAATTTAAAATTGCATAATTAAAAGGCCGTATCCCAAACGTAACCGTTTTCAAGTTATTGGACTTTTAAGTTTTTATAAAAATTGCCGATTTTTTGTCTATTGTCCCATTTTTTTGTGTGTTGTGCTTCTAATTTACTTGTTTTTGCTATTTTTCTGTAGTACATACGTTGCTTTATTATTCTCAACACTAAAATTACAGGTAACTGAACCAACTGGGTCGCAGTAGACGATTGATTGTTAAAAAGGGTAACAAATTCATAAAAAAATTTTTTCCTTTTTAAATATTAAAAACATTCTATGACAGTTATGCTGCAGATGTATTTAAAACTATCTATGGTTCTTTAGCTATCCAACAGGGTATAACAAGCTAGGGTATTATCAGAAATCTTACAAAAAAACTTTGATAAAATACTTCCAGATAGTAGTAAAAAATTACGGTAGGTACTTAAGCGTCAATTTTATCACTTGAGTCAGAACACAAAATAAAACAATCCAAAGAGGTACAAAATAACGTTTATTACTCTTTTCTAGGAAAGTTTACAATGTGTTCCACATGTCCGCCTCTGTTTCGCACACATACTCTCATTCTGTGCCTTAAGCTACTTTTCACTACACCAGTTGTTAATCCTCTTCTTATTTCATTTGTCGCATCGATCATTTTCTGCCTCAAAACATCAACAGATGTAATTGGATTGAAAAATAGCAAAAACAAATCAATTAGAGACACAAAACACAAAAAATGGGACAATAGACAAAAAAATCGGCAAAAGTCCAGTAACTTGAAAACGGCTAAGTTTGGGGTACGGTCTTTCATAGTCAAATCAGTCAGAAATGAGGGAAACCACAACCTCTTAAAGGATATAGGTCGACTTAACCTGTAACCCTGTATATTAAATAATCAGCGTTGGCAGGAGCAATCTGTCCTATACTCGTTTTGATCAATAAGAAAAAGATAGAACCCACAAAACAATACATTTGAGGCTGAATTTAATTACGATATACCGTCATTTGCGATATATATTTCTAAAAACTAAGATAACTTGTTAACACTAACGAGAGACTTAACTTTTATTTAAAATGAAGATGGAAGTAGTTTGAGTGAATCTCCTCTGACCTAATCTATTTCACCTGTTTTGACGTTTCGTTACTTTTTCAAATCTATCAGTTTTAAAAGTAGGATGAACTGTTTATTTTCAAGATTAAGTTACATTTACGTATCTATAGATTTGTAGTGTTATTTATCAATGGTATTTAAATTTTGTAATAAAACTTATTGATTGACACTGTTTGGAATCGTAAAATATTTGAAAGAACAAACTTATTAGTCTGTAGATATATATTTAACTTATCAACAAGGAACACAACTACATTGTATCATAATATTTAATAATATTTTTTTA
This sequence comes from Agrilus mali, assembly GCA_029378335.1. Taxonomy (NCBI): domain Eukaryota; kingdom Metazoa; phylum Arthropoda; class Insecta; order Coleoptera; family Buprestidae; genus Agrilus; species Agrilus mali. Next base: position 22,826,345 of record CM055656.1, read on the forward strand.
TATGAAGTACCTATCGCTTGTATTGATGATAAAATAACATCAATTAATTGACTCATTAGTTAATTGCTTAATTGATTTTTTATCGATCGATTCCGAAATTCATTAAAATAATCTTCAGTCGAATCTTTCTCAATCTTAACTTACTGAATTAATTATGCGAACACGTCGATAACCAAGTAAAGAATAAAAAAAAGTGTATAGATCTTATTCTTACCTTTGATAATGGTCATGTGACCGAAACATGTTTTTATTAAATTGGTGAAACTTTCTACTTGTTTTATTTTTAAATATTTTCTGATTATCTATGAAGGAGGACTGAATTTTCAGGACAATATTTGAAATCTTGTTTCTGCTTGTCCATGGCCTAAAATGTCCATCCTCCTTTCACATACGATTATAACAAACTTATAAAGAATATTGTATGTGCACCAAAAAGCAATTGTAAGTGGATAGTTAGATATTTGGGATTTAGTCCATCCCCATAAGTATCATTTTCACGCTTTTTAACTTTTTTTACCCTCAATGACGTGACTTCGAGAGGACACCCAGGGTTCACCTACCCTAATTCAAGTTTTACTTTCATTTGAGACAATTTAGGCAAAAGTGCTTTACTTCTGTTTCCATTTAGCCCATCCCATAAATCACGATTAACCAAATCTCGTGATTCCTAAACGGACATAGAGGAGAGCCTTCCGCTCTTTCCTCCGGATTTGCATTAGAGTAAATAAACAAAAATTTCTTAAAAATGTATTTAGAGGTATACACATTGGTCTGCAATTATTCAGCATTAATAATGAATTTAAATAGAGACCTCTGGTGAATCACCATTAAAAGCACAATTACTTTAGCAATTGTTGTATGTCACTTTGTCGATTTCTGTATTATTAAGTGCGCCATTCACAGATGCAACGCAAAATCGTTGCGGCCTGTAATAAATTTACCGCAAACGATTATATCGAGTCCTATATTTCTCATACGATTAATAAACGATAAAACTTCAATTAGCCATTGAATGGCCAAGGTTCGGTTAGAAAGCCTTTGTAAGAAATGTATCGAGTGTGCAATCTCGTTATAAGGATACGCATTTAATTTTCTTCGCGTTACCGACTGACTGATGACGAATAACAATAATAATATCTAATAATAACAGTAATGAGTAATAAGCAATAATGAAAAAAAAAAGAAACGAAAGAAATCAACAAAAACAAAACAATGGATCCATTAAATCTAATTCTTATAAGTATGTGTATTATAAGTAATAAAAATACTTAACAATAATAAAGGAATTGCCGAAGCAAACCTACCAATTGGATATAAGCAATAAAGTGAAAGAAGTTTCGCAACGAGTCTTGTACGAATTGGCAAAATTTTTCTCTACTATATCTATAAAAAAAAATTATCATGGTATGCGTATTTCTGCAATATATTTTTTTTACGTAACAGATACATTTATATGGAATTGCTTTCATTCTTAATTATGTATTTCAATACCAAGGACAAAATTTCCTTGATACTCATAAATTATGCTCTACATGTCTACATTCTATATTGTATGGGTATATTAAAATTGTAACATTTGAATTAAATTAAAAATACATTCTCTTATATCTTTTTTATGTTAAATACTTATATGATCGTGAGAAATATTTAGAGATCTTCCAATAAACGTATCTACTAATGTGGCTGAAGTTCAGTTGCAGTTCTCTAATAAAAAAAAGGGACTGATTACGTACACCCCCTTGAATTAGAATAGGTATAAGCAAAACGCGTTAGAAAATTAAAAATTAACTTCGGTGGGTGTTATTCTTTCTTCAAAGTTTGCGTGACTTTTTGTTTGGTTGATCAATGCATACAGTACTAAAATCGGTAGATCGTTGTAGGGGGAATACATGTCCCTCTTGGTGTGTGTTAAAATTTTTATCAGTGTTACCAAGATTCTTTGCACGTAAAAGTTCAAGTTTTTTAAACTGGTGGTTCAGGAGTAACCCTGCGATCAGGTCTATCTCACAATCTCAATAATTTGTATTTGAATTTTGTGAACCATACACATATAAAACCCTTTTGTGCTTTTAAACGACTGATTGAAAATCTTATTAATGGCAAGAGCTTCTACAGCACTAGTTGGATCTCAACTTCAAAGATAGCTTATATAAGGATTATTGCTCCTTAACATAATCACTATACTGTACAAGGTTTGGACTGTCAGTGATTCAACATTCAACCGTATAAGTTAAAAAAAATATTGCTTTAGCACCCACTTTAAAAGAATTGTACAATAGGTATCACTTAGACATAATAGTCTTTGAACATTCCAGAGCACTCTTAATACTTTCAGTCCAACTCATTATAGACGATTTTGTTAGGAACAATCCTATAGAAACATCCGTTCTAGATTAAAAAACTACAAGCACCCCACCTACCAAATTATAGAAATCTCGAATAAAATACGGGTAATTATATACTGTTCACGGTTACCTTTTTTTTAATGTTAAAAAAATTGAAAAAAGATTAAGCTTGATGGTTTTGGTTTTATAAATAAAAAGTAGTAGAAGTGTCTAAATTAATATTTTTTTTAAATATCCTAGATATATATATCCTTTCCTTGTAAGTTGATTTTTTGAGTTTTTACAGGTTAAAATTGAATCAATGAAAAACAGTTTTCAGTTTTCTTGAATTATTGTTGTAGATATAAAAGTAAAAACTATTGACCAAAGCAACCTGTTTATCAAATTGACGTTTTATTCACTTTGTGATACATTAGTTAGGTTATGGTACGTAAAGATTCCCCCACATACCTACTTCGTCAATCGCCTTTATTTGGGAAAATGCTTTTTTCACAAAAAATGGTCTAAACTCGGCAAAACCTATTAGATTTTAGAGAAAAAACATTTTTCTAATTAACAACGCGTCGGTCGGTTGGGAGAAGGGAAAAAGACGGGGGGAACTTTTACACACCATAACTTTACCCACATGTCACAAATTGAAACATTAATTCCATAGAATATTTGTGAAAAAGGGATTCTTTAATTGAGGTTTATTTTAGGCTAGAAAAATCGGAAAAAATTGATTTCTTTGTGTAAGTACGTATTTTTTTTAAAAGATTACGAAAATAATTTAAGAACCCAATTTTGAGACAAAAAAATATAAAGGATTATATATGAAGAATGGTTTATTTTAGTATTCAATGTTGTTATTTTAAACCTATATAAGTATAATTTTTGTTCCAATTCCCATATTTTGTTTATAAATTTGCCTTTAAAGCAAACAATTTGAAAATAAAATTGCAAAAATTATTATTTTCTGATTTTTTATCATTACAAAATCAGGTGACTGTGAAAGACTATAATTACCAAAATATCTGGGCATACACACATCTCAAATCATGGTTGTTGTTGTTGTTGTTCTTCATGCTGTCTGTAGTGGTTTTTTAATACATACTTATATGTATCTATGTTTATGATAAATTTGTTTTTCTTTCAAGTCCAAATTTCTAATTGGAGACGACACTTTTATGTAAAATTCTAGTGCTATATATATATATATATATATTATAAAACTTATGAATTTCGTGATTAAAGAGAAGTTGGTGAACTTATGGTTTTAACAATTTCATTACATTACGTAAACCTTCGTGCATTCTTAAGATGATGAATAATAGTATCATTATATATTTTTAACACTTCTCCTTTCTGTAACACCTGCGTAACGTTAGTTTTATGTTCGTCTTTAGCCATCATGCTCTTCAGTCGTCATTTTAAGCAGCCAGTATCGAACTGGGTTTATTTTTTTATTATTCGATGCAAGTTTTCGAGACAGACACCAGCGCGTTTTAATACTCAATAAATTCAATTAACTGTGTAATTGGATATGAAGACATTTTCTGAAACTGCCGCGAACCATGTTGCGACTCTGCATCTGATAATGCGACGAACAATGGTTCAAAACAACGTTTCATAATAAATAAAACGGAAGAAGAAGAGAGCAATACGCCGCCGCACCGACCGCTGCTGCCGCCCGGCTAGAAGACCGTTCGACACGGGGTAACCCCCGCTGAAAAACGTGGCTATTTTCGCCATCTCTTATCCGCGTAAACACTCTTATTACACGAACAACGGGATACATTTTATCGTAATACTCATCGACTAAGAGCACCACCGTTTTCACTTATTGGTTATTTGCAAAAAAAACAGGACCGTATTAGTGAAAACTAAACGGTTAGAAAACAATTAATAGAATAGACAAAATGATCTCATTGACGTCTCAACAATTCACAAGTTGCAAGTAAAAAAAATCTAACAAGGAAAAGTGGATTGAAATACAAAACGGTTTATGTTTTCATAAAATGAAATTTTAATCGTTCGAATAAATATTTCATAGCACGTTTCTTGGCATACTTTTACTAAAAGACCAACTGGAAATCCTAAAAGGTATTTTTATCGTTATTAAGTTAGAATCCATTTATAAGGTAATTTTTAAAAGTCGTTTAATATGAATTTCTCATAACATTATCATACAAATGTCACCGTAAACTGCAATAGGCGGTTCTTCAAACATCTACACGTTCCACTCGACTGTTTCTCAATTAAGTCGATAAGCAAAATGTTTTATTATGGAATTATATCACTTTTTATTTCTCATGATTTTATGTACTTACGTATATAAATACCTTTTTTATTCCCAGATTTCACATAAATATATCTACCGCAGATAACTCTCTAACTTGATTTTCATTTAATTGCCAACATTAATTAGCAACAACATCTGGCTTTATTTCCGATGTTTGATATTTATGAATATTCACAAATATTAACGTTGGGTTAGAACATAAAAAATCAAATAAGATGTAAGTAAACAAAATTTTGGACCAGGTTTTGAATGTTATAATATTTTTTTATTATTATTATAAACGAATGCTGTAGGCTATCGATACCGGCGGCATTTTTGATTAATTTAAAGGCGTTCCAATACAGGCGATAATTTGCATCTTTATATTTATAAATTTATAGCTTAGTTTCAAACAAAAACAGAAAGACTTGAACCCTAAAATGTATAAACTGAGTAGACAATGATTGGGTGCCGATGCAAGCTGCCGCATCATTGTGTTCGGGCAGAAAATATTAGCTTAAAATTTTAATTGGAAAACATGCCTATTCATCCCGAGAGAGGTTCCAGCGGGTATACAAGGCATGTTAATGTTACAACCATCGAAACATTCGATGGGAGGAATAAAATTTGACGCAGCAAAAACCGTTTTACTTTCATGCAACGACAATGGATTAATGGATACTTATTTAAGTAAGAGTATGGGTGTATGGTATCTATAGGTAAGACAGAAAAACGCAACAATCGAAACTTGTTAATACTGTAACGGAAAAAAAGATGAGGGTTTCCTTCTTTCACTTTTGTAATGTAATGAAATGACCTTTCAATTGGTAGGTACTTTGTTCAGTGGGTGTTCACTTATGTAGAACGACGGACGGTAATACACTTAAAAAAAGCATGAATTACGCACAATTATTGCTCTCTATTGTTACGCTATTAAGAGAAAACTGTTTGAATATATTCAAGATTTGTCAGCAAGTATAGATTTTTAAATAAGTCCATGAAATTATTGAGTCTAATAAATTTACAGGGTGATAGTTTTCAGCCTATCCCCTACACGTATTTCCGGATTGAATTTTAATATATCTACATAGTTTTGAAATTTTGGTTATTTGGGGTTTAAGAAGAGGCCCTTCGTTTAAAAATAATTTCGATCTTTTATTAATTACCTACGGTTATACAGGAAGCTTACGTTAACTTCGATATATTTAATGCAACTCCTCGTTTTTATATTTTCTGATTCTTCAACAAAATTAAGGGCAATGCTAATATTACAACTCTACCTCGATTCTCAACAGTTTTTGAGTTTGCAGCATCCCTCTTAGTTGCGATTATCTTCGAAAGTAATTGATAACACATTAATGTTTTAGTATTGTACCAAATCATTTGAAAATTTTTGAAAACAAAATTAAGGAAGAGATTAAAATGTGTCCTGAGTTGAATATCACAAATTAAAAGTACAAAAATAAAATAAATTCTTAAATAGCGCTTTACATTGCTACATCAATCACTTAATCTTCAGTAAAATTGATATCTTGTCATTAAATAGAAAAAAAAACTGATTTAATGCAACTTCTTTTATTTTTACAAATGGCTTTAAGTTAATATATACCTTAAGTTAAACAATAACAATTAAAAAATTGTTGGAATAATTTTCCATTTATTTATTACTAAATAGCCAATAATGCCCTTTGAATGATATTTCATTTCATTTAGTTTACACGCTTTTTGAGATATGAGCAAAAATGAAATAAAATGTCGCTAGGCGTTACAGGTTATTTTGAAAATTTTTGGAGTAAATAGGTATATAATAATTCCAAAAATTTTCTTTAATTATGATTGCTTTACTGTACTAAAAATCAAAAAGGTTAGGTAATTAAAAACAGTTTTTTTTTTTCTGTCAAGACATTAATTTTAAGTTCACATTTTTTACTGAGGATTAAGTGATTGATGTAGAGTAAAGTCGCTAAATGTGGAATACCATTTTTGTTTATTAAAAAATAAGTTATAAAAAATAATTTCAAGTACATATAGTTTTCTACATATGAAATACTTAGACTATTTCTAAAGCAGACATAAGTGTATATTAGTAGTTCAGCTCTGTAAAAATAATGTACAGCGATTTTTATAAAACAACTACGTTTTTGAAAGTCGAATTTTTGGTATCCTAATGTGGAATACCTTAGTACCTTTAAGTGGTATAGCAAATACATTTATGTTTCAAGGAACAAAACAGGATATTTTATAACAATCAGCGTTTATTTAAATGTAAAGGCTGAATTGTTAAGGGAACTAGCTAAATGTTATTATTCTCCTCCTCTGCAAAAATCGCAGACATAAACCTCAGCCTCGGCTCCCGCGCATTCTTCATGAGCCCAGCATTGGCACAAGACACACATAACCCTAATTTCCCCTCGCCTGTCGTTCGAATACTTTCCGTCGCAAGTAGCATCAGTTGTGGGATTCTGTAGGGAGAATATTTCTTCGTCTGTAGAATCATGGACGCTAAAAGAAGATGCTTCAGAGCCTCTTTGGTCTTCTTGTAATATGTAATATGTAATCTAATATACTCTATGGAGTTCCCTAAAGTGGAATATTTGCACACGCAGCTCTATTCCGCAATAGGTCACCTCAGAGATATAACAAAATCTAGTCACAAAACTAACAAGAAAGATTCCAGCTAACGAACTGACTTCAGAATACAACAACACAATCCTTATGCTAGCTACCTTACCTGATATTTGGCACACCTAAATGGTTTAAAGCAAATTCTAAACTAAAACTTTTGTACTCGCCTCTAAAAGGCTCATGGACACACAACCATGTCTTCGACACTTTTTTGGGGTTATGATCGAAATTAGAATTCTGTTATATAGATATCGCACCAATTCTTAAGTCTAGAAACATAGATACTTATACCCTTAAATTGTAGATACAGGTAGCAGTTCTCTAAAAACACGAGTATTCCACATTTAGCGACTTTACTTTACCTATTTAAAAAAACGAGTTTTTATTTTATTTTTAATTTATGATATTCAGGGCACATTTTAACCCCTTCTTTTTTGTTTTTTTTAATTTTCCGATGATTTTGTACCATACTAAAACGTTAAGGTGTTATCAATTAGGTTAGAACATAACCGCGATTAGGAGAGATCCTGCAAACCAAAAACAATGAAGTAACTCAAAAACTGCTGGGAATCAAGGTAGGGTTGTGTTATCAACATGACCCCTAATTTTTAAAAAAGGAAATCACGAAGTTGACGTTTACTTCCTGTATAACCGGACGTGATCAAAAATATTTTAAAACGAAAAGCCACTTCTTAAAACCCAATCGACAAAAATTTCAAAGCGGAAGTCCAATTCAGTTCGGAGATACGTCTAGATTTAACGATCACACTGTATATTGGGTTTAGACATGATACATACACTTTTACAAATAATTAACCTAATTAAAAAAGGGTGAAAAAGATGCCCAGGTGGCTTGGCAAAAGACAGGGGTGGCAGCACTGTAATACGAAAAAAATTATGTGTGCTTACTCAGCACCTTCTTGCAAACAAAAAAACGTTTTATACGATTGTGTCGGGCTAATACAAAAAAAATAGAAATTCAATTCTTATTACACGTACCTATTTCAATAGATTAGCTGCATTCATTACTAATTTAGAATTTATTGAGGACTATCCACAAGATCTAACAAAATAATTTCGGAAAATTTTCATTTCACAATTTGATTGGTTAACTTAACATTATGTCCTCCTATCACATTCTTTATTTATATATTATTTTTTGTATATGTAATTATTGCTAATAATGCAGGCACTTTGATAATTTCATGAAATAATTATCGACGAATTGTTGTCACAAGGCAGCTATCTACTTAAATTAAGGTTACCCGCAATGGATATAAATTCAATTAAGGAGAAATTTATCTCAAGTGCCTATTTTCTGTTTTAGGTAGCTGACTAAAACGATATCAACTCCTTGAACATTTTATTTGTTTATATTGTGTTAATTCAGGAAACAAGAAAAAACTTTTCATTACCTACATTCTACTGTTATCAAATGCGATACTGCCACTTAAGGACAGGTTCAAAAGTTTTTTTTTATGTTTAAATGGAAATATAAACAAATATTTGCACGTAATTAAAAATAAATATCCTTATTATTTATTAATCGCTTGTTATATTGTGAAATAGGTATACATATATTCACATAAATAAATTAATGAATGTTTTGCTACCGAAGGTTTTCAAGTAAGAAATTAAAGAGAATAGTTAAAATTTCGTACACATTTGTGGAAAACAAATAAAGTTAAAAATACCGAATTACAAATTAAATGACCAACGTGACGTGCTAAGTATCTACACTACTTGCGTTCTCATGTTACTGAAGTGTCAAACATCACAAATTCTTAAGGTTACTTCTCTATTTTTTATTTCACCAAATTAAGTATTATTCAAACGAAATTCTTCACAGAGACCAAAACTTTGACCACTTTGACCCAAAATCAAACTGTTTTTAAAGGAGTCCATAAAACATCGTACAGATTAAGACATGCATTTGGAAAACGAAATTCAAAAGTGAGTTTTCAAATATTGTGATTGTGATTTTTAGTGGCTATAGTTTACAGGCATCAGATTTGTAAAATTATTCACGTGAAATAATTAGTGACGTAATCTAGTCTTGAGATAATTAATAATTAAAGTGAACTCATTTTGGAATTAACCATTCCATGATACCTATTTTGTTCATTAAATCTTCTAATTTATGTATTTTGGTTTATTAATTTAGCAAATAAATTAAATGTACCTAAGTTTACGTAATATGTATATAGTATAGTATACGAAAAGACGACATGATTTAGTTACCTACTTGAGGCGTTTTTCATTCAATTTGAATCCCTCCCTTTCTCTTTGTGGGAGTTGGTAAAATTCTGAAGGAGATTGTAACAATTCTTGTATTATAAATTTCAACCAAGTAAACGTAGACACCATCGTATACAGGGTTTTTCAAGTTGATGGGCTATTAGAAGTATATGAATTAGTAGAAGGAATTCAATTCTGAAACTTGGGCTCATTTGGTTATTGTTTATGCAGCTTCTTGTAAAAATATTTTCAATTTCGATTTACATCCGGTTATACCGGAAGTCGACACCAACTTTGTTATTTTAAATGGAATGCTATATTTTTTATGCTGAATTCGAATAAAACCTGTAATTCTAAGGTAAGTTTGATAACCAACTTGTACACCTACAACGATCGGTTTCTGAGTTAATTTAATTTATAAAAAAAAATCGCTACCGCAACCCAAATTATAAAAAATCATAACTTCCACAAAATACGACTTAGACTGTTGAAATTTTTACTAGTAATAGCTGAATATTAGTGCTAACGCCTTGATAAAATTGAATTAAATAATTTATACAGGGCGTTCAAAATAAAATTCTAAAATTGAAAAACTTCAAACACGAATTACCTCGTTTTTTCAAATGGCACATACATAGGTAATATTTCTTCTTTAATAGGTAAACATGTAAGTCAAATTAATAATAGTCTTATAGCCTTTAGAACAAATAACTTATTAGGAAAACATATTCTAAATAATAAATGTAAAATCCCAAAAAACTTAAATTGAGGAGTTTATAAATTAAATTGTTCAGACTGTGACAAAGTATATTTAGGACAGACAGGTAGATCTTTTAAAGTTGGTATCAAAGAACATTGGGCTAGTTTTATAAATAAAAAACCTGATTCTACGTATGCGGAACATTTATCAAAAGAAAACCATAATTTTAGTCCTGACTACAAAATTTTACACGTCCAAAATGAAAGTTTGAAATTAGACCTGTTAGAAGCATAAAAAATAATAAATATTTTTGTCAAAACCTAGCATTAAACCTTTGCTAAATATATTCAATTAAATTACACCCCAACCCCTTAGTTAGTATAAATAGCTGTAACGATTCGTAGTTTGTATAAATCATCACACCTGTTGAAGGCAATGTTTGCTGAAACAATTGTAGTGTCTACAATTATAATATTTTGAAACCAAGTGTATTTTTTAATTCTTGAATGATGTTTTCTGTGTTTCAACAAGTAAAAGCTTCCACCATCAACTAATTAGAAGAGTAGACTTATCTTTAGTCTTAGACATCAAAATCAAGCTATCGGTAGTGACCATTTGATGAAACACATAAAAAAAAACACTTAACAATTGTTTCACCAAACTTTGATTCATCAGAAGTTCACATTGAATTTCATGAATAAGCCAAACCTTGGCGAAATAATTGATAAATGTTAAAAAAAAACCTTTTGAAAATTACAAGTATGTAGCATTATTGTTTCATAATGAATTTCAAACAAGTAGGTAACCGTAGACTATATTTTACACAAAAAATTTAGCTGAAACAATTTAATTTTGTTTTGTTTCTTCATTATTATCAAATGATTTATTTGATTTAACTTGGGAAATCATAAAATCCTGATTCTCTCCGAAGAGTGACACCAGAACGTAGTTTTAATTTATTTAAAGGGAAACTTGACGGTTTTCTTAAACTTTGGCACCCTTTAGTATTCTTTTGAGAGATAATTCTGCTTATCCTATACCTACTGGCAATACTGAATTGGAAATTGGAATTCTTCCCTCTTTTTGCTTATGGAAATAAAAAAAATGGGATTCTATTTTAATTACTTTATTGCTATTGCATTATTGATTCCCATAAAATAAGTAATAATCTTCTACAGCTAACGCTCATCATGTTCTCTATGGTTATTAATTGAACGCTATTTAAGTTTGTTTCTGTCGGAACTGTCTGAAGCGTGCTGATGAGATCCACTAACAATAAGGCCTTCGTCTGACAATTTCAAAGCAATACATACCAGGAACTTTTTGTTTTGAACTTAAATAATTTAAATGTAGGTAATATTTTAGATAAGGTAATATGGAATTGTTATATCTATTCATGTAACCACGTATGTAGATATCTTGTTACTTAATTGACCTACACTTCAATAAAAAGTCATAACACATTTCTCAATAATGTCTACAAATATGCATAAATCAATAATATACAATAAATCACTGCATATGTTTGGTTGGCGTTTAATAAGTCCGAAGACTTTCAAAAATATTTTATTTAGTTAGTAAGTAGTACATACATAATCTATTATGGGAAGTAAATAATTTATAACGTAGTTGGGATATTGGAAGCTATGTTTCTAAACCATAACAATTTATTAGTTGCAAAGTTGTGTTATGTTGTGCATAAACGTAAAGTAAATTTAATTTATTATGAGTGGTAGCTATGTACCTATAAATCAAACAGTAAACAATATTTTAGCCCTTAATTTATTGGCTAATCAAATCAATAAATGTTTTATGGCTTATTAAAAGTGTACTTATCTACAATTGCAAGTATTGTGTATGTACTGTGTTAGTTCTTGTTCTTGTTCCGTATACATTCCCAAAACATTTAGTAGGTAATCTGCCTGGATGATAATTTGCAGATTAGCCACAACCCTCAGCACTTTAATTCCTTGTAACGTCTGTGTTCGAAAGCATAATTTACAATCAGTGTTTAACTTCGTTAGAAATTTGATAATTACACCATTTTTGGTTAAATAACGTTTGCGAAAAACGTCCAGGAAACAACATAATATGTCCCTAGATTTTGAGAAAATTTTGGTGGGATTCAAATAATTTGATTCCATTTAGTTTTACTCCAAATTGACAAACCTTTGATGGAAGATATTAAAAAAAAAAGAAAAAACATTTAATGATGTCTGACACCAGACTATGACAGGAAAAGTGTTTTCACAGTAGGTAATTTTTTTTCAGATAGTTTGCCTTTAACATAGTGATAGAATTTAATGTTTGTCTATAGCCTAGCAATAATTTAAAGTTCTGCAGTTTCAAATTTTGCAATATTTATTTGGTGATGTAACTTTTAAGTCTTAATTAATTTTGCTACTTTTATTTGAACATCATTATAAAAATCTTTCTTACAAGTAGCGGATACTTTTTTTAACTTTTAGTTTACATATATTTTTATTTGCGCGCTCTTTCTCATTAAAATTTTAATTGGAAATGCCGTATTAAAATATTAAAAGTGCTTCATCATGAACATAGATCTCATTTGCATAAAAATTCTAAAAAAGATGATGTGTCTAGTGATACGTTTGTAAATATTTTATTATAGTAATTTTTAGACCGTAATAGTTAATTATTTACTATTATATGTATTAACCTATTTAATAAATCATTGTGTGAAAAAAAATGTTGAATATATAACCAAACTCTTAACGATTTTACAGAACATAACCTCACTTAATTGGTATTTGGTAATTAGTTCAGACTAAATTTTTGATATTTTTATTTTTTAGACCTTAAAATTATTATCTTAACATTTATAGAAATGACGCAGGAAGAAATATACTCTTTATAGTATTCTATTGATAAACAGGGTTTAATTTTTCATACAATGATAAATTTGAGGTTATGTTTAGCCGTCGGTGGAATAGAATCGTTATTAATTAAAATTACGGCTACATGGCGATACTCTTCACAACTACAACACAATTATTGTTTATAATAGTTCACACATTAATTATTTAGAAGAGAAAAAGTGTAAAAGAGACACGGAAAGTAAAACGGCAAGATCGTGCCCATAATGACCGAAAGAAAGCGCGCGTTTGTAACCGAAGTGTTGTTGGTATAAAAGGCACTCTTTGCTTATCTTGACGGGCGTTTTTATCCGCTTTACAAACAAAGCATGAAACACGTGGTAATTAACGGGTATAAAAAGCGTGTAATAGTGTAAATAGCATGAGATTCTTCACGGACCGGTGCTCGCGAGCCGTTTTATACAAGACTACATAGATATATGCATGTATGGATACATTTCCGACATTTAGAACATTTTATGCTCGTGAAATCTACCTGCTCCTGTCCTATTGTGCTCGGTAATTATTATTTGTTCTGTAGTAAGATTTCCAAATGATCCGGTAATTTAAATCAATTACCTACCAAATATTAAAACATGATGTTTAAAAATAGAATTTAAAATCTGTGCAAATAAAGTCGTACTCGTTTATAACAGAACGAACGAAATTTAAAGAATAAAATTACAGTTGCTGGCTACAGACGATAATTATAAAATCGCCAAGAGCAAACACCATCTGGTTATATCGAACAAAATTCGTAACGCTTTTGGGTCCATTATAACCGACTTTGATTTTATTGCTTATCTTGAATATAACAACTGTTGCAAGACAAGACACTGATAATTTCGTTTGTGTTATCGAAAAATAAAGAAAAAGAGAATAAATTCGTATAAGTGTACGTGTACCTACGTGCTCTTGTCTTGGTTTATTTTAGCCTTACCCTTGATCTCCACTTTGACTACTTTATCTGATGTACATATCTTTAAATGCACTTAATATTAAAATTTGTCTCATCTAAAGAAGCTACTGATGTTTGGCAAAAATTAAGGTTTTAGGAACAAAAATTTTAACTAAAAGTGCCAGTTACTCTTGTGTGTTATAATTCACTAGCTGCGAAATCCGGCGTTGTCCGGGTTAAAAAACATCTTTGTACCATTAAACGTACGTTGTATATAATGAAGACGAAATTTATTTAGGTATTAATTATTCAATGTTTCATTGGTTTAATTTTTTTTCGTGGGACCGTATTTTGTTTTTCTAAAATAAAAGTAGCCTAAGTTACTCCTCATTACGTCAGCTATCTGCCAGTGAAAGTCCCGTCAAAATCGGTCCAGCCGTTTCAGAGATTAGCCGGAACAAACAGACAGGCAGACAAAAATTGTAAAAAAATGTTATTTTGGTATATGTACCGTGTATACATCCATATGCATTTACTTAGTAAAAAGCGGATATGTTAATATTACAAACAAACACTCCAATTTTATTTACTTGTATAAATTTAATTTAGTTTAAATAATACAAACAGTTAAACGAAATTAAAGCGTCAGAAAGCTTTTTCAATAATTTTGGACCATATGTTTTTTTTATTAACAGTATATAACAATTTATTTAGGCAAAAGTAAAAATAACTGCTTTTTGTGAAAATCATTCGTGAACCTTTGAAATAGCGTGGTCATTCTGGTCATTATTCGAGAGACGAAATATCCCTAGAATCTTGAGCAAACAGTTTTAACACGAGTTTCATTCAGTTATTTTAAACGGTATGTAATAGGCCAATAATAAACAACAAAAATGTGAACAATCTTATACCTAACAAATATTCAAAAGCACGACAGGGAGTCTGGATAGTATAAGATACCCCCGCATAGAGGAAAATGACAATATTTACTCATACACATATGGCTTGTAATTATTTAGCTATTTAAATATTTAAAAATGTATGTTTTATTGAGTACCCAGCGAACTTTCAATTACTACGAATATTTAAATGTACGCCACTGCATATCTGGACAGACCCTTGGGTTCCCAGAATTGACCTTCCTCATTTCTGAGAATTTTACATCAACAAAGTTTGAACAGGGTGTATCAGGTGATGTAACTACTCCATAATCTTTTTCAAAATTTTTCTACAATTAATTTTTTATCAACGTCAAATAGGACACTGATTTTGGGCCCTCTCTGAACATTTGAATATGATTACTGATTTTATATTTTAATTTATAATAAAAATATTTTCTGTAGTATAATAAGTGGGATATTTACTCACATACTCTTATAGAAACTAAAAACACGAGAAAGCCAATTAACCTGCCATTATGCAGTTGTGAATAATTTTCAATTGTACTTAGTTTTGTGCTCTTTTATTTTTTCGGACTCGCGCACGAAGGGTTCCGTATCATTATCTATTAAAACGGCAAAATAAATATTGTTCTATTCTGTTTTTTAGTATTTGTTGTTATCATCTGTGAAAATTTCAACTGTATAACTATCACGGTTCATGAGATACAGCCTGGTGACAGACAATGAGTAATAGGGTCCCGTTTTACCCTTTGGGTACGGAACCCTAAAAATTATGCATCAATATTTTATAAACAGGATGTGCACCTGTACACGTCTATATTACCTACCTATATTAAATTTTTTTTTTGTGTTTTATTATGTAAAAATATAAATTGAGCTGTAATTTATTCAAAAGGAATATTCAGAATATCCAGATAGAGATAAGTGTACAAATGTTTACACTATTTGGTCTTTTATGTTTGTTGATCTTTTATGGTATTTTCCCGTAATTTCGAGCGAGAGTTATTGTCATGCCGTTACGGCTTTGTCATCTTTTACGCTGCTTACTTTTTGAATCACGAACGTGTATCAACTTTGATCTTTGCCGCATTTTACTACAAAGATGGAAACGATTACTTTATCAGCGTTCGACGTGCCTTATCTGTGAAATGTTATTTATAAAAATTAAAATTGCAGCCGAGTCAACAACTTTCGTCATTTGGAATTTCACGATTACAAATAACTTATAACATCAGTTATTTCTTCTAATCGTTTCCTTTTCTATGTCTCGCTTCTTAGCCTTCCCTCTCTAATCCTCTAATTGCCGCTGAAGTACTTTTTTAAATTTTAAATGGCCTTTCCAAAAGAGGGCAAAAGTAGTGGTGTAAAAATTAAATTCTCAGTTGTTAAAGGGTCTCTAATTACTTTAAATAATTTACATGTTCGATGGGAAAACTACCTCTCAACGTGGCTTTCAGGGGTTGAAAACCACTGTCGAAAATAACAAAACCTATCAAAAATAAACTAATAAAAGTTTTCACTTCATTTATGTTATCCTTTTCTACCGTAACCATATAATAAGATTGGAACTAGTCAAAAAAATATTTTTATGTTTGACGGTTTCGGAAAAATGAGGTGGTCACGTTAGGAACAGAAACCATGAACATAGTACGAGTGTTGTTGTCATGCCCTCTTTGTTTACAAAAACGTGGAAGACAATCTTAGTCTTATCTCTAGTAAATTTGGGTTTTTTTATTTCCCAAATTTTTTCAGCCCTCAAAAATTAGGTGAAGAGGTGGCTTTATTTGTAAGCTTTTATAACAAGTTAATGCCTTTAACGACCGTAGCATTGTACCATCCCTGAACATTGAATTTATTGTAAATCAGTGATTTTATCATAATTAATGCAGTTGAATAATTGCAACCATCCGCTCATGCATTCATTTTCTTGGGTAAAAAAAAGGGAAATTGTTTAGAAATGTTGATTCTTAATCTTCTTACATTATTATTTATTAATTCTTGTAATTAATTGAAGATTACTGCACGGAGATTTCGCAACGTTTTCAAATATGTACTCTCGTTAATACTTAACACTCCAAAGCCCGCTTTGTTCGAGGATGTGAATAGTTAGCAAAGACATGTTTACTATAAATCACTCAATGTGTTGGTATCTGTGCGGATTTAGAAAATACTCCAATAATTACGGCAGGATATTGCCAATATGTATTCGTTTAGGATATTATTGTAATATAGAAAGCGTACTGTCATCGTTCAGTGTCTAATTCAGACCAAGCATGTCGATAAATTGGTACCTAATTATAATTATACAGTGCGTCCAAATTGAAAAATAGGATTTTTTGAGATCATACCAGTTTAGTGTTTTTATTTTTAGCTAGATGGACAAAATTTTTGCTCTCCTCCATATAATGTTGCGCAAAAAACTTGTTGATTGATCGATTAATTTATTTGTAGTAAAAGTAAACTATATATAGATAGTTTAAAAAAGTGAATTTGGAAACTTTTGACAAGAAATAATCAAACTGAAAGTTAGAAATATCAAAAAATTGCAAGAAAAAGAAAAAATTAATTGCTTCAGCACACTAGATATTAGAATATTGACAATATTGTTTCGACTTAATTGACTACTTTCAAGACTAAGAAGTAATTTAGAATTTCTATAGTGAAAAGTTTGTGAAAGAAGTTGATAGTTTATAAAAATATAATACAACACAAAAGCTGTTTCACTAATTTTTATTCGACTACTTGCATTATTTCTTCGATCGACAACAAGTGATTGCCATGAGTAACTGAATCAACATTTTTATACTACTTTACATGGAAGAAAGGGGGGTTGGTACAAAAATAACTTTAAAATAATTCGTCACAGTTACGTAAATTATAAAGCAATGACCATCAAATTTTTTGTAACGATTATAGTGCTTTTTACTTTACCTATATCGGAAAAAAGAGAAGAGTAATTTAAAGGGTCTTGGCGTATAAAATAGGAAATCGGCCTTTTCACTTTTTGAAATTTCAACCAGCTAGCTTTTCGACTTTTTCATTTTTCTTTTTCTTAAAATTTCTTCTCAGGAAATTTTTAAAAATCAATGTAAAAGTGGCAGAAAATCGATGTGTTGCTTTTATTTTAGATAGATCTGCATATGACTGTCTTTTAAACAGATATATTTATAGAAATTCTTAGTAGAAGTAGAGTATATATGATTATTTTAGAAAAAAGTAACTGATGAAAAATAAATGATATTTTATCATTTTAACAATGCTCACATTGATATAGTTTTAGTTGTCCTTTATTCTCAAGTTGAATATCAAATTCTTCAACAATTTCTTCCAAACATCATCTTCATCAATTTGTGATACGTAAGAGAAAATTTTTGATTTTTGATTTTTCCATGACTGCAGGGAGTTAGAAATTTAAGTGTATGGGTGTAAATTGCAATAATTCACATTGTACATTGCGCACGACAAACAAGTTAATGAAGACGATTTTCTTAGAGAAATTGGCGAAAGTTGAAAAAGACGACAATTAAAACGATATCAATGTAAACATAGAAAGACAGGGAACTGTTGTTTTGGTTATTTTTTATATAAGCAAAAATCCACAATAGAATTTTAAAGCAAAGTAAAACACCTATACTTATTTTTTCTATGAATCGGTAGGTATCTATAGGTATTTGTTTCTAATCAAAAATTAAAAAAAAAATATTCGAAAATTTCTGGAATAAAGAAATATTGACAAAAACAATTAATAAGCAATTTAAATCTTTACAAAAAAAAATTTTTGATTGACTATTTACTCACTCACTTTACGAATTAGTAGACTATATTAAAAACGTTTCACAGTGATTGCACACTATTTTTATCCCGTTTTAAAAATTACACACTTTGCAATTTTATCATCTTTAATGACGGTTTAAATGGTTCCTTCTTTAATGATACACCAATCGCTTATGATGAATTTAAATTATGGTATAACCCTTCCTTCAAACAATGAAAGGTTAAGTCGGAAACCTGTATTATTTAAATTATATTTAGGACTGTAGCCGTTAATGTAACTTTACCCGCGACATAAACGCTATTATTTATTGGTTTTGTAGAGATTAGAATGAAGGGTAACATCGAAACTGTTTTTTGTTTTTGTTCTTTTTTTTGTAGTAAATATGTCTCACGATGAATAGTTTGTATTATATAATAAAGTTTAAAATAATGACCATTTTAAAGGCATAAATAAAATTCGCAAAGTTTGTGACAAACTGTACCTGGCAATGATACGGGAACCGAAACAAGTGTTTAGTCCGTTGAGCGTAAAGTGTTTTACATAGTGCTACAAATTAATTTCCGGTGTAATTTCAACTACCGGAAATTTCAGTTTAATTTTTCAAATGCTCACCAATTCCCATACGAAAATCGTACGGACCAACGGATGATGGATTTTACTGTTGTTTGAACTAACATTGTAACCTTGATGGGTAAAAAAATATTAACTTATTATGTCTATCTGTAATAGTTTTAACTTTAGATAATTTCACCCTTCAGTCCGCTACATTAAACTTGATAATTAACTCTAGAAGGATGCTATAATAAATAATTAGTTACTATTTTGCCATATAAAATGGAAGTTCAGGATGATGGTTTAATTGGATACACACATAAATATTTTATGTAATTTCTGGTGGACAGTTATCACCAGACCCTTTATTATATATTGAAATTAAAAGAAATTATGTATTGTGGTGTCAGAGCGAATTATGATTGGTATTTTTCAAAGATTTAATCGTACTTTTCAAAATAAATAACACCTTAAAAACTAATTACAAAATATATAAAATTACTACTTGCCCAGTTTACACTTTGGGATGTAGCAAATAACAGGGACTTTTAATAGGACATTATGGTTAGTGATGGCGGTCACCCGCTACACCACCTTAACCCTTCTGACTCGCTTCTTTACTGTTTTCTTGCTTTTAAATGACCTCTTGATTTGTTAATTTATACTGACCCACACCGCTCTTTTAGTTACCTCCAAACGGAACTTTGGAAGTTGGTCACAGCCTATATACCCTTGCCGTGCAATTATGTCGAATTAAGTACATTGTGGTGGTTTCGTGTTTCGAAAATTCAACCCGTTGCATATTTAAATTGGAGCAAATGTAATATAACGAAATATAAAACAATTAATGAGCACTGTGTGACAATGGAACTACAGATGCAATTGAAGTTGGCATTTGTGGAAACTACAACTATACAGTTACTCAGAATTATTAGATACCTGAAAAAATGTTATAAGTACATATTAATCTGGATCTCCTATTTATAGACTTACTTCGAAACAACAATTAAAATATTTCGCGGTATTGGAGCAATAGAATTTAAGTAATTATGAAAACTAATTGCGTAAGTGCATTGTTATTATTGGATTACAGTAATTTATTAGAATGTATTTAAGTGACTACGTTTATTAAGATACTTTCCATACCATTCTCTGTACCTACAACAATTGCATTAGGTAAACAAGTTTCTTTCGTATTTACCTGTACACTTGCTCATAATACAAAAGAAAAAACTAGATAATAACTCAATGATTACAGAGCAATTTGTCACCATAATTTTATGCAAAGTACGACTTGGAACCCAAACAAGTAGTTTTTAATAACAATTAACGATTTATTTAAATATAACTACTTGTTTATTCGTAAATACGTATAAGTAGATACCATACCATAACATAACATAACTGTTCATATTTCCTTTTTGTATTAAATAGTGGGAAAATTATTCTATGAACTTAATGTGTATTATAAAATATTGCTACCACAATTAATTCTTAATTTTTAATGATCAATTGTCTAATTTTTTTTAAGTGTCGACCCAGGCAATAAAACATTTTAGAAATATTCTAAATTTGGTATTAAAAATCTAACACAAGCACATGAGTTGCTTGCAGTTTATACTACTAGAATATTGAGATCCTATTCTCTGTTTCTCTATTTCTATGAGCAAAGCATACGCGAAAAGGCACTATTGTTAACACCAAACCGAAAAGGGCATTATTGTCTACGGAAATTAAATTTTCCACCGTAATATTAATTAACGTGTGAAATTTATTCACAAAACGTGTTGAAATGTTCCATAAAAAGGAACGTTCTTTAGAAAATGAATAAAGGTTTTCATTTGATCGATACGAAATAGATTTTTTCGTCGAATACTAATTAAAATACCTTAATCATTGAGACATGACACCCAGTCGAACTCTAACACGAATGCCATTAATTTTCCGTGAATTCTAACATTTGTCAGAGCTCATTGCAATTCTATTGACGCCAGCTTTGCATTTATGCAATAGTTTGGCACAATATACCATAAATACACGAGGTTTTTTTGAAGTGTTTTACATACAATGCGCATGTTTCGAATCGTTATTAGTTTAACATTGCATAATTACATAATTAACGCCTTAGTTCCTTGTAAATGTCCTTTTACGAAGCAGAATCGGCATCGATTCGATAACTCCGCTCTCGTCATTAATGCGGAGAATTCAGGGATTGTTCAGAGACGAACTCGTTTATTTTATTTTTACTGTTACCTACACAAACCACTCTGTATGTGTGTGAGTATGTGCGTCTGTAGCTGTGCATTCATGTTTGCAATTTTCTCAAAGAAAGTAGAAATGGTTGTAATTTAATGTGAAACGGATAAATATAAAAATACCTTGTTTATGAAGTTGCTCGATTATTTTCAGTGATATGCAGTCTGTCTCAGAAAGTTGGCAATAAATGAAATTTTCTTTATTATTCATTTTAGGAAAAAAATATTTTTTCATAAAAAGTTCTGGCCTAGGATAATTTTTTCAGTCATATACGATTTCTTTTTTCATTTTTATTAAAAAAATTGTTTCTAATGACAATTTTTGTCAACACGATATTCCAACTTTAAGAAAATTTTAATTTTTACCATTTTTTATACACCCCCATAACTGATAATTTTTAGTTTGTTTAAAAACCCTAAAAAACAATTTTTGTTAATGTAATTTAAATGTGTAGTTAGTAGTATATTTTTTCAATTTATTTAAAATCGTAAATGGCGAGAGTACTAAAACAGATTAAAAATTAAAATATTGGTAAAATAGAAATATCGAAAATCGGTTGTTGAAAATTGTCACTAGAAACAAGTTCTTTTAATATTTTATTTTCGAATTTCAAAAATAAAGGTATGTTACTGTTAATCAGAATTCATATTTTTTGGCAAATCTCGTATACGACTGAAAAAACTTATCTGACAGTTGCATACTTGTTTAAAGCCTTGATATGAGGAATGATTTTTCCCCCTTAAATAAATATTAACAACGTTCTTCGTTTGTTGCCAAATTTTTCAGACATAGATACTGTAAAGCAGAGAAAGAACTGCGATTTGTAAAAATATGGAAATCTCACAAAATGCACTTAAGTAGGTAATAGCATGACAAGGTGAGTGTTTTATTTGTCATTAAAACATCTTCTTTATGTTACAACTTTGGTTCTATTTTAATTATTGCTTTCTTCCACACAGTCGAACTAAATTAAGTACCTACCTTATTTTTTTAAGTAAATGTTCATATATAGGAAATTATAGAACTTGTTACAGTTATTATGAAGTTAGAAGTAAACACAGTAAAACAAACCACAAAGTTTTAGTTATAAAAATTTTTATTAATTGTAATCTCAATAATTATTTCGCCACACAGTGGCTTTTTCAGGTGGAAGAAATCTAAATTAAAATTCACTACAAACAGACTTATATAGGTACTAAAATTAACAAAAAGGAAGGGATGAAAATTAAACAGTTGAATGTTGAAATTTTAAATTGAGTAAGGGAGATTTGTTTAAGTCTAATTGGTAGTTTAAAATACTGCCTTTTTGTTTAATTTATTTATTTCTAAACTTTCTAATAGTTTCTTCCTTTGTTTTCAAATAAAGAATTTTAAATTTTGCATTTTGAAAACAAAGGAAAAAAAACTAAAATTCTCCAAATTTCTCCCTTTTGTTTGGCCCTTCACGCAGTTTAGAAGTCCCCTAAATACCCGGAATCCAGCGACAGTCCCTACGTTGTCGCAGGGACGTTTTTGGGTGGGTGTGTTTGTCTAGTAAGTTTGTTTTGTGGTGTGTAATTTTTTTATTAATATACTCTTCAAGTTTTTTTTTGTTTTTTTAAGAGAGCTTCGAGCTCTCTAAAGCTACAGGATTCTGCAGGAACCACCGATGCACTACCCGGTGCTCAATAAAGTTGTCGTTTCATTCATTCTTTTCTTTGTTTGACAAAGTGGCGCCCGAGCACGTTTTCTTTTTAATATTTCATGATAATTAAATTTTTTTTAAAACAAACTATTAATAATTTCAAAACCAAGTAATAGTTTTGTTAAATTCAAATGAAGAATTTAAAATTTTGCATTTTAAAAACAAAGGAAAAAAAACTAAATTTATTAGAAAGTTTAGAAATAAATAAATTAAACAAAAAGGCAGTATTTTAAACTACCAATTAGACTTAAATCTCTGTTACTTAATTTAAATTTTCAACATTCAACTGTTTAATTTTCATCCCTTCCTCTTTGTTAATTTTAGTACCTATATAAGTCTGTTTGTAGTTAATTTTAATTTTAATTTCTTGCACTTGAAGAAGCCACTGTGTGGCGAAATAATTATTGTGGATTACAATTAATAAAATTTTTTGTAACTAAAACTTTGTGTTTTGTTTTACTGTGTTTAATCATGGAGTTTCAAAGAATAAAAGCCTCATCGATTCAATTTTTAAGTTAGAAGTACTTCTATATTTCATGACAAAAAGATATTTTCATTTTAACGTTGGTGACAATGCCTGTTCATCGTTATGGTTGAAGTCCACCGTAAAATAGGTTTAGTACGACTGCGCGCTATTTCCATCATTTACGCAAGCGCAGCGAAATAATACTCTAATATATACCACAAGTTCAACCTCACCTCTACCAGTCTGAACTGCTCCCTTTTAGCTCATTCTAGTTTCGCCTTTTTAGCGCGAGTAGCTTACCCAATTCATCAGAGCGGACCAGCAATTTACACCAAACACAACACAACAGTTCTCTTTCCGGGGTGAAGTAACCTACGGGTTAATCTCCCAACTCGAGGATGGGCTTCAGTCGGTAGGTGCCTGGACGATTCCGACACTACCTCTCCTCAGGGGGTGTTTTCTGAAGATTTCCTCTTCTCCAGGATAATCATAAATAAAAGAAAAAACACCCACATCAGTTGACAGTACAGTTGACTGTCCATCGTACCATACAAATGAACTGAAAAAAAAATTTTAATCATCATGGTGGTATATTTTAATTACAACCTAATCTTGAAAAAGCGCATAGCATTACAAAAACAAAGAAATAAGTTAAATATAATCAACAAAAAAGTTTAATAGTGGTGAAATTGTAAAATCAGAAACTAGTGGATTATTTACTAATATTTCAAGAGACTCTTGATTTTCAAGAACCCTTGTCTAGATTCTAGGATGATGCATAGCATTCATAAACACATGTCCTTTTAATTAATGTCTACTCATATAAGATAAAATTTCTATTTATGTGCAGTGATTAAGAAGTAGATTAGTAAACGCTCAAGGATGTAAATGGACACCTATCTTTATCTGTATCAAGATTGTTTATATAATCATTAAGATTTACAATGTCCTCTTAAAGCTTAAGGGTTTTGTTTCTCTCTACGACGTTAGATATCGAGACTCTTAAACCGAGACAAGAATTAATAATCAACAAATTACTTTCTTGATCTTGATTTTTAAGTCAATACATTAATTGAACTCCCAGCGTCCCTTGCCTTGATGAAATCCTAACTGTATCTCTTTAATATGGTTTAATTTATTTTTTGAACAAAGGAAAGTAATTCGGAAAGTTTTAGTTTGAAAATCAAAAAACTCGCAAGTAGAATAATGAATTGTTTTTAAAGAACTCTAAAGAAGCAGATACACATGAAAAAAAAATAATGTAAAGTTTTACATTAGACGCGTATGTAGAAGGTATTTCTTATTTACATATCGGGTGTAGAATCGTTGTACTTAGTCCAAGTTAGACGAATTTGAATTATGACTTTGACCTGGTTTTGTAAGCTACCAGATGCGACCCAATTTTTCAGATTGCACTCGTTAAACAAAAACGCACATAATATTCTCGAAAGAATCGTTCATTAATTGGCCCATATTTTGCAAAGGATTCATGTTGTTAATGGGGTCCCCGACTGAAATTTATTCGCTAACTAAAAAGAGTCAACGATGACGACGGCAGACCGACGGGTTTACTTGCATTGCCGGTTTTTTATGGTTGCAAATTAGTGAAGTAAATTGAAATTAGATCGCGGCTGACTACAAAGGGCGCCGCTTGTTAGATAAGAGAACGAACGCAATAAAATTTGATTGTGAAATCCAGTAATAACGATGCATTTGAGGTGTCGGTGTGTCGAACTTTGTTTTTCCTTTTTACGGCACCTTTTCATTGCTCGACGCTAATCCAGAAAGTTTCTTGATCTGAATCACTAATCTAGCACGTACCTTCGTTACTTAAAACAGTGACCCTTTATTAAAAACTGGTGATTGTATTATCATTTTCATTTCCTAATTAGATAAGTAGAAGGCTTATTCCATCACCTAATTATTTTATTTTTTAAGAGGGAAAACCCAACTGCCCTGCCGCGAAAATTCAGAATTTATTTTTTCCAAATTGTTTAATATATATATTTATCAAAATTTAACAAAAAATTTTTCGGAAGAAAACTCATCATGTGAATCAAATTTTTAAGTTTAGTTTAAGTTTAGTATTAGGAGATTGAATATATAAGTTTGCATCTGCCATAAAAGAAAATCGAAATTCATTTACTATTGGATTGAAAGTTTTGTACTACGTACGTACTATATAGGTATCTTATGTGTTTATAAAAATTATTTTATTTTCGCCTATATGCTTATTAGAAGACAATTGATTTTAATAAAAATTCAGGGACAACGAATCCACATATAATGTAATAAACCACAAAATCTCTAAGCAGTTTCATGACGTCACTTAGTGGTACGAAGACAAGAGGCGTGCAAAAAAGAAAGGGCTATGAAGTAAAGGGGCCTGGGGATATCACACTGTGTGAGTGTGTATGTATCTTACTTCATTACGTCTAAACGGCTGGAGCGATTTTAATAAAATTTGTTATGGAGTTAGCTGACACCCTGAATTGACACATAGGCTATGTTTTACTGCGGTAAAATATCTTATTCCCATGGGAAAATCGATGAAAATGAATTCGCGGAATATTATAAATGCGAAAGTAACTCTGTCTGTACGCTACACAATTTCGCCTAAAATACTGAACCGATTTAAATGAAATTTGGTACAGAGATAGTCTAGGGCCTGAGAAAGGACAAAGGCTACTTTTTAATGCAAACAAAAGGGTTGCAAGGGGTTGAAATAGGAAAGTTTGGGCGGAAAAATCGTAATTTTGAAAGATTTTTCCATGACTGCAGGGAGTTAGAAATTTAAGTGTATGGGTGTAAATTGCAATAATTCACATTGTACATTGCGCACGACAAACAAGTTAATGAAGACGATTTTCTTAGAGAAATTGGCGAAAGTTGAAAAAGACGACAATTAAAACGATATCAATGTAAACATAGAAAGACAGGGAACTGTTGTTTTGGTTATTTTTTATATAAGCAAAAATCCAAAATAGAATTTTAAAGCAAAGTAAAACACCTATACTTATTTTTTTTATGAATCGGTAGGTATCTATAGGTATTTGTTTCTAATCAAAAATTAAAAAAAATATATTCGAAAATTTCTGGAATAAAGAAATATTGACAAAAACAATTAATAAGCAATTTAAATCTTTACAAAAAACATTATTCCATCACCTAATTATTTTATTTTTTAAGAGGGAAAACCCAACTGCCCTGCCGCGAAAATTCAGAATTTGTTTTTTCCAAATTGTTTAATATATATATTTATCAAAATTGAACAAAAAAATTTTTCGGAAGAAAACTCATCATGTGAATCAAATTTTTAAGTTTAGTTTAAGTTTAGTATTAGGAGATTGAATATATAAGTTTGCATCTGCCATAAAAGAAAATCGAAATTCATTTACTATTGGATTGAAAGTTTTGTACTACGTACGTACTATATAGGTATCTTATGTGTTTATAAAAATTATTTTATTTTCGCCTATATGCTTATTAGAAGACAATTGATTTTAATAAAAATTCAGGGACAACGAATCCACATATAATGTAATAAACCACAAAATCTCTAAGCAGTTTCATGACGTCACTTAGTGGCACGAAGACAAGAGGCGTGCAAAAAAGAAAGGGCTATGAAGTAAAGGGGCCTGGGTATATCACACTGTGTGAGTGTGTATGTATCTTACTTCATTACGTCTAAACGGCTGGAGCGATTTTAATAAAATTTGTTATGGAGTTAGCTGACACCCTGAATTGACACATAGGCTATGTTTTACTGCGGTAAAATATCTTATTCCCATGGGAAAATCGATGAAAATGAATTCGCGGAATATTATAAATGCGAAAGTAACTCTGTCTGTACGCTACACAATTTCGCCTAAAATACTGAACCGATTTAAATGAAATTTGGTACAGAGATAGTCTAGGGCCTGAGAAAGGACAAAGGCTACTTTTTAATGCAAACAAAAGGGTTGCAAGGGGTTGAAATAGGAAAGTTTGGGCGGAAAAACCGTAATTTTGAAAGATTTTTTAGGCTTTTGATTAGATATAAATAAATACGACATTCAATGTTTGTAAAAAGTTCACCCTAAAGGGGATAAAATTAGCCGATGAAAGTGTTTGTGTAATGGCGTCGTCCAAAGAGCTTACGGCCCATAAAATATTAAGTGTAAAAAGTTATAGAGGTTTTGTTTATTTGGATCAATAAAAGTAGTTGAATACTAAGCTATATAAACTATTTTAAACTATAATTAAACTATATTAATCTATAATATTATAAATGCGAAAGTAACTCTGTCTGTCTGTGTGTTATGCAATCGCGCCCAAACTACTGAATCGATTTAAATGAGAATTTGGTACAGAGATAGATAAGTAGATATAAAGCTAGAGGCTTGAAACTAATTTTTTAGGCTTTTTTATTAGATATAAATACGACATTTAAAGTTTGTAAAAATTTTACCCTAAAGGGGGCAAAAATAAAGAATGAAAGTTTTTGTATAATGACGAAGTCGCGGGCATAGCTACTAAGACATAAAATAGAAAGGTGAAAAGGGGAAGTTATACATACGTGTAGAACATATAATAAGAAGGAGTACTGCAATCATATCAAAAGCTTGTAGAAAACAAAACCTGGATGTTGCCTAAGGACAAGAAGTACGTAGACCCTGCTCAAACTTTTTTGATGTAAAGTTTTCAGAAACGAGGCAGTTTAATTTTCGGAACCCAAGTATCTGACCGTGCTTTAGCATAATATACATTCAATGGAGTACATTTAAATCTTCGTAATTGAAAGTTCGTTAATAGGTACTCAATGAAACATGCATTTTTAAATATTGAAAAATTAAATTATCGCATATTTGGTTTTATATTCCCTACATTTAAAAAAAACTAAATTCTGACTACTATAAAAGTAGGAAACTATAGGTATAGATCATTCCATTGTCCATTTGTTATAAAATTCTGCATTTACTGCTAATAAGCTCCTTAGAATTCTTCAACATATTCCAATCACATTTTTTATGGCTTGTTATGACTTAAAGGAATGCAATAAATGTTCAGCAAGTTTTGTTTAACAGTACAACTGCACTTTGTAATTAAATGTGTATCTACAGTAAAGGTTTTCACATAATTTTAATTGGTGTTGATCTTTGCTGTCGTTGAGTCGTTTGGAACGTGAGAAAATAAAAAATGAGAATGATTAACACGATCTGTACTGTTTTTTTTATAAATACTAATAATAGTAGTATCCTTACATTCCCTGTAATAATGGTCATTAAACATGCATCTTAAACGTTAGCTTTTACTTTTTTTCACATTTATTGCATCTGAAATGACTGTTTAATGCGCTTTTAATATAGATAATAACTGTAACGGGTTTTCTTATTAAAATGCACATTCTTCTTATGGCATTTCATCAGGGTTCTTTTTATTTATCTATAACTTGATAATATTGTAAGTTTCTATTAATTATTTTTTTACCAAATTAGGGAGCTTTTGTATTATTTCGTTTATCTATAAATAGAAATAACCCTTTAGAGCAATTAAATGAGTTACTAAACATTCAATGAGGAACTAGATAATTATTTATTGGTTGAAAATTGCCCTATGTAGCTCTTTTATAAGGGAGAATTTAATTGCATTTTATTTTTATGGAGTTAATTAATGGTTCATAAACCAACATTTTTCGTATTCTTTAGTGTACTAATTAGGATCTTTCAATGTTTCTATTAGGTAGTTATTTCAAAACAATTATACGTGTCTAGTTGTACAACAAAAGTTACATTCTTAAAAATAGTGATTGATATGATATACTATCTTAATAACCATAGTTTTAATACATTCATACATTTTATTTGCACACGAAATATTAGTTGAATGCAACTGGACGAGCTTGTACTAATTCATTTCTTTCTCTTGCAATCAGCTTATATTCATGTTAACTTTTAACTTGATTAATACGCATTTCAAAAGTGAATAATTACACTGCTGGATAATATTATAATATTACCTTTCTAGACTGCTATATGGTATGTTAACTAATATTGTGCAGAGGCGGCTCGTTAGGCACAATCAAGGAACCAATAATGACCTTAATATAATGTTCTAACAAATTGCAATAACCACTGTTTTACTGATCTAACAGAAAAGTTAATAACGGTAGTTGATATTTAAAAAAGGACTTATTGGACGAGTATAAAAAATATATATTCTATAAAATTTCGTATTGCATGTGGTCATAATTTCGAACTGTACTAATTTATCGATAATTTTTGAGTATAGGTTCATTTGAATTTCTACAAATTAAGTTCTTTTGGTAAATAACAGTGCAAAAATAAGTGCAATACTCTTAGACTAGGAAAGAGAGGGTATTCATACACGGAAAAAAAAATCATGAAAATATTGCTAGAATAGTAGCAAACATGACTAAAAAATCTGTCAATTATATGGACGACCAGACGCTCAAGGAGATTTTACTAGAAATGTCTAGTCAATCTAGGTTCGGTATTGAGACTAAATTTTAGTAAAGTTGACTTGATTAGAAAACATTTTTTACAGTTTTTATCACTAATTTTACTAAACTATTCTCATTCTAGTATTTTTTTCTTTACGACACGATAAAATAATTGAGAGATAGAGAAAAAAAGTCTAGACTTATATAGCTTGATTATTATTAGAAAGAATGAAAAATTGTTTTATACCACCAAGTACATTTTATGAGAATTCTAGTATTTTTACTATAAAAATTTTGCTTGACTCATCAAGTAATGAAATCATGATTATTTTTCTCCGTGTAATTTTCAACACCGAGATGATGCCCTTTTTAGACCTCATAGCACCAGAATGTCAAGTTCAGTAGTACAACATACAATTAGTAGTAATAAGGAGGGTTCGGTTTATAAGTAATATTCGTCAAAGTAAAAGTTCTTTTTACAAAAGATATGCACGAATATTACTGAAGTTTTCTAAAAAACGAACTAATTTTTATAAAACTCCATTTGATACAACTAAACCATTATTTGAAATGAAAATTGAAACAGCTTCAGAAAATAACTAATGTCAATAGTATTTGCTTTAATTATATTATATCTTACATTATGTTTTAGTTTTTCGATTAAATGTGACGTCGCTAATGAAAACTTGTGGTCAACAACTGCTTCTCAAATCTTTTTAAGTAGTTCCTTGAATAAAATTATAAAAAAAAACTTATTCCAACAAAAAAAAATTAAGCTTTATAACCCTCTTTAGTAAATTACTTGGATGTTTTCAGTTATACATAAGCCACAAACAAATTAAACGTGACCCCTGCTTAATTTACAATTTCCATTCATAAGCACAACAAATAACCATTCTGTTTTTTCGAAAACACAAATAAATTAATAATAATCCAATTTTCATCACCAGGTATTTGACACCAAAAAATTGCGCCTGTCTCATTTTTGGCATCATAACACGACGCATACGATAACGATATTATGCCTTAAAGCAGATTTTATGTAACTGCCCTCCAAAAAAATTAATATAGTATTAGCTTCATATTAATTATTATATTATATACCTACATTATACCAGACGCCGCTGTGATTATGATTATTTGTGTGCCAAATTACGATCTCCTTGAGTGGTCATAGAGAAATAGCGGTAGGTAACATTTTTGTTTTGTTTTATGTAATGTATGCATGTGTACATAATGTATTCCGTGTTCTTGTCTCTCAATTCCGAATACTTTCGATAACTTTGACGATACATCACATCGGCAATTGGCCGATATGGAAATTCCGCAACGACTTCAATCTTAGTTAGTAAATAGTACAAGCCAAGAAAAGTATCTTATGACACCGATTAATAGCAATCCTTGGCAAAAGAACAACATTAATATTATAAGAAGTCTTTTACTAAAGTTTAAAGTGACTTTGAAAATACGCTGTTTATCTATATGTCTAATACTATACTAACGCGTATATGTCTTTCTTTGTTTTTAGTCTCAGTCAGTAAAAAGATTACTGACTGAGATAGATATATGGTAGGTTGCTATATATGTGCTTTTGTGCTTTCGAGATTAATGACAATAATGTTAATTATTTGTACATTTACGTACACGTGGGCGTTGATATTTATCTTGTCAATGGTTGGTACAAAAAAGGTAAAAAACATTACGTTAACCGAGTTCGTATTTGCTTTTTTGTTAAATGAAATGTTCGATACTTTAAATTTACAAGTACATTAGTGAATGCGATGTGGATATAGTGAAAACTATTACCTACTAGTAATGTAGATTTGTGGAATACTTACCATTATTGTGAAACTGTTCACATATGGTACAAAACTCAAAATTCTTAACACGAAACAATTTTCTCGTTATCACTTTAACTATTTTTTCTTTGACAACAGTTAATGTGGATAATATTTTTAGTATCGACAGTATTATATTGACTAAAGTAGGAACATACTCTTTTTTTAATAAATTTAATGAACAAACTTACATAATTGATACTTCCATCCGTTAGAATTACATTGGAGGTGGGGAGATGACTTTCGAGTATCATCAATTCCGCATAATCTATCGACTGAGCAGGTGATTGGTTTGCTCATTATCTAAAAAATTGTGTTCGCTTTTTTGTTACCTATAGAAATTCTTGAAATAGCAGAATTCAATGTAAAGTTTCAGAATCAATTCTGAGAGTTTCTGGAATCAAGAGTAGCAAATCAATTCATTGTTCTTGCAACTTTGTAAGTACTTACTATTTTAGAAGCTATTAGCTGGAAATTTCCGGCGTTTCCCGTGCAATAATATATCACACGTTTGATGGTATATTCTAGAATTTTCTTGAAAAATCGGGAACATTTCAGAACATCCTGTAATTATTAAATATATCCTAGATCATTTTTGAAAGATTTTGAAAATTCTGGAACATTTATGAACATTTCAAATCATTTTGGAAACATTTTTTAACACTAGGACATTCTCGAAAAATCTGGGACATCACAATATATATAGTTGAGAATGGGTATAAAAGCTGAATAGTTTGTTTGAACCCTAATTAGATTAAAAAAGAACCATACTGGTGAAATCAATGTAAAAACATAGAAATAACAAAAACGTTAACTTTGCAGGAACTACAGAAAAGAGAGCAGTTGAAATAATAAATTTTAACGAACTCGTCGGTGGTTTTACTTTTCCTTATAATTCTCGATTCAGTTCAACAGTTCTTTCTTTTATCGATTAATTAGTGTTGCGCTGTCGATCTTTTAAATCACCTTTTATTTCCTTTATGTTCACTTAAATCCCCTTTTCCCTTCATTTCCTGTTTACGCAGCGCGTATTTCAAATAAAAGAAAACGTATCCATGCATTGGAGAGCCTTGTAAAATATAAACAAGCACTGGAGGAATGTGCAAAAACATCTTGACAGTTCGCTAGACATGTCTAAAGTTTGCAGACTTCTAATTACAACTTATACCGCTTTATTAGAAGGATGATTAATATGTTCATATAAGCTTAACGACTTTAATTAGAATCAGTAATTTATGAATGGGAAGGTTGCGTCTTGTAATGTGCTTACTGAGTTTAAAAATTTTTGTTGTAATTAAAAGTTGGTGATGTAACAATTAACACACAAAACAGGAATTGTAAAAGAGTGTCTGCATGTAATCCTAATCATCATCCATTTCTGAATATAATTAATAATTAATAGGTCTGCACATATGAGTGAATGCCTCATACAAATTTTATGTAAAATTACTTAAATGTGTAAGCAATTATTGTATCTACCCTTTGAATTTTTATGAAAACGAATGTGACTATTTTAATTGATTAACTTAGCATTCATTGTTTTGGAGCCAGTGTGTACTCGTCGGTCGCCGCAGCTCAAATGAGCAAAGACAGGCGATTGATACTTTCGGCTGTTAACGTTACATTGGAGGTAGGAACAGCTGTGTTCCAAGCACTTATGTTAAGGACTGAGCAGGTGTTTAGTTTGCTCACGACCTAGGTATAACAACAATACTAAATGAATTTTATTAAAGAAAGTGCGACGTTAAAAATACTTTGTTTTATTTTACGTCCGAACACTTTCTATTAATCACATATTTCATAAACTACTATTATATAATTATACAGATTATCGTCACATGGTGATCATATTTTTGCAAAATTAATTCTTCAGTAATTGTTTTATATTTCATTATGTGTGCAACGTGTTTGATTTTACGAAACACCAAACCACCACACGGAACTTCGACATAAAGTTAATCAGAAAAGGGAAGTCAATAAGATCAAGCAAGCGAGTGGGGAGGGTTAGGGTGGTGTAGCGGGTGACCGCTATCACTCACTCTAACATTCCAAAAGCCTCTGCCATTATCAACGCCCCTAGTAGATAGTATTAAGGCAAGTAATTTGTATATAATTGTAATTAGTTATTAAGTGTTAAATTAAATTAAAAATTAAATCTTTAAAAACAACCATACAAAATTGGCCTATTCGTGACATTATATTGTGCCAGTATCTAAAATTATCTCTTACAGTTTTATAAACGTATACCTAATTGAAATTATAACACGTGCTCGTTCATACCTTAAAAGTTTAGCTCTGCATGTACCTACCATTTTTGCTGCGGAAGCATTCATTTCCATAGAAGCTATCAAATTTAACCATTATTACATGATGCAATGCAAATATCTACTAGTATATCAAACAGGTTAAGACTATAAAATAAAAACCAGTTACACTAAGTGTGCGTATGTAAATTAGATCCACCTACGCAACTAACTAGATCCGTATTTGTTCTCATGTGCTTAAACATGCATATTTAATTGTGCGTTTGAACATTATAGCAGGTATAATACTTGCGTGAAAACAGACCTGTCCAGGCACGGTTTGTGTCACCTTCCAAGATTTCTTTACTACCAAAATGATAGCTTTACAGGCAGAAAAATATCCAAATTAAATTACCAAATCCCTCGATCACTATAACCTATAACTCACTGGAATTATTGTTGTATAATAACAACACATGTCCCAGTGATGATTAGAAAAATTATTGAAAATTGGGGAGTACTATTGTAACTGTGGAACATTTTGATACATTCCAGAAGTTTTTTTTTAGTTAACACTATACTTTCGGAAAAAATATAAATTGACTACAGTATTAATTGCAGCATGTTTTGTAGAAGAGATTTCTAAAACAGGCGCTTCTATGAAACCCTCTTCTTATCATTAAAAGACCAAAGCAAACTATTCTTCTTCGTAAAGCAT
This sequence comes from Agrilus mali, assembly GCA_029378335.1. Lineage (NCBI taxonomy): Eukaryota > Metazoa > Arthropoda > Insecta > Coleoptera > Buprestidae > Agrilus > Agrilus mali. The sequence continues at coordinate 22,861,163 of CM055656.1, forward strand.
TTTATTTCTTTCCAGTATGCCAGCAGTGAATCGCCATCTTTCTCTATTTCTCAATTTTTCCTCGTCCATATCTCTATCTCGCATTGTTCCGATGACTCCTTTTATCCATGTCAATGCTAGTCATCCTCTCTTTCTTCTGTTTGTTGGGATGTAGTTTACGACTTTTTTTTGCCACATTTTTAATTTGATCCTCATTTAGCGTCCATTAGGGGTTGTTTTTAATTTTTGAAGTACCTAGACATTGGGCATCAAATATCCCATAGAAAATAACCATTATATTAAATAACTGAACATTTTCATAAAAATGTGTTTCACTTGACAACGGCTGTGATTCTAATGAAGTCGAGTGAAATCGTATTATCTAAAAAGTATCATGGAAACATATAGGGTGAAAATTTAGCCATTGCAGTTTTTTTAGTGTCTTCATAATACAAAATATTGTCTACTTATTTTAAAGTTGCAGAAAATGCAATAAAACTCTCAAGACACTTGACATCAATACTCGAAAAAGGAACGATTCGATCTAGTGACAATATTCCTTATTAGGCTCTTCGTCACTGAGATTTAACAAGTCTTCTAGAACTTCTCAAGCACCTGAAAAGTCATTACAGTAACTGCCCACATGATTTATTACCGTTCATTAGGTACTTAGTGGAAAACAGCCTTGTAAAATCGTTTTGCAGGTACAAGTGGTTAACAGAATCCAAAATGCGTTTCGTTTGAATGGTGTCAAAATAGACAATTAGGTATTAAAAAGGGTAGTCACTTGGTTTCAGTTTTATCACTTTAAATAATTTAGACAATAGTTATAGGTAGTATTATACCAACAGAAATTAATGTCTAAAAAAAGTTATCAAGATATCTACAAAGGTATTTTTTATTTTAAGTTCTATAGGTAGGTGCTTACTGTAGAAGATTTACATTACTGTAACCACACTTTAAAGGGATTGTGGCTCGGTAGCGAAGGTTGTGGCTGTATCATTGTTATTATCATTCTGAGTGTTTATGTCCATAATGGTGCGAGTATGCACCGCGGCGATTATTATTTGAAAAACGGGTGTCCGTGCTGGTAATTAATTTTATGTTTTAATGTAGTCACATTACCATACGGTTCGTTGTAATTGCTAGTAAAACATATTTCCATTAGCGGAAAATCTCCTTTTAGAGGTCAAGACGTGCACGCACGCAAATTGTGTCTTGAAAGTGCGTAACTGTTTACATACATAAGGTCCATATGTATGCACGTTTGCGGCACCGACTTGTTTCTTTCATTCTTTCTCCCTCTCGCAAACGCACCATCTTTAAACCAATCCAATCGTTAATCATGTCTGTGGCTACTATGTTGTGACTTAAGTATGTACCTACATATTCTTAAAAGCTCGTTTTTAATTAAGCGTGCAGATGCTCAAAATTTGTACATAATACAAGTAATGCATTATAAAACGTATTGGGAAAAACCAATTTGGCTAGTTTTTTACATGATTCTCTTGATTTTGTAACGATCTTTATATCCGTGCTCTTGTCAAGAATCAAGATAAGAATTCTTAAAAATCGTGATTTAAATTTTCTTCTCATATATGCTAGGGAAGCAGTTGCCCCAGTTTGTAGAACACCCTCCCCCTCCACAATCGCTCCATGCTGTTATTAATTACGTGATATACCTACTATAGCTTGAAGTATAGATAATATTGTATGAATGTACTGTTGATAGATACTTATATGTATGAGTAAGGTTTTTTTGAAAGCGGGTGTGAGTGAGTGCGTGTGTTCTTATTTCCTTGGATTAGTTGCATTAAAAAGTGCGGCACATAAAGTCTATAAACGTAAAGTTTTCTCGGCAGTTTCGTGCCTATACAACGATTATTTTTTTGCAGTTTAGTTCAATAACCATAAGAAATTCATGTCTTTCCTTTGCGAGTTGTTCTAATGGGAAGTGTGCTCATGGTAATCTGTACTTGCTTCGAGACGCAGACCCTCGATTCCAAATATAGAAATGTAGGAAAAAGTGTGTAAAAGCAATATCATGTAGTACGAAATAGCGTAACATAAGTAACAATTACTGTCAGAAATGTAATGCCGCTCGCAACTTGAAGGAATTTTCACATTACATCCATTACTTATAGATATATCGGAGTTTTAAGATTTATTGGGTTGAACTGACGTTCGAAATTAATCGTCAACAGGTGACGCGATATCGCAACGTTCGAAAATATTTTATATGTTAAATAGGCCATACTTCATGTCAGTTCAAAGATTATATTGTTGTTGTCTTGTACAAATTAGATACCGTTCGTTCGGCCAATGTTGTATATCAAACATTGTCTTATTATACAGATATTATGTATACTGCATCCATACCATTTATAGTTTTTTATTGTATTTTGGTTGTTATCAATGCCAATTAATTTTTGACAATATACTGACAATTTAATAAAGGTATTCCGATTTAATATGCTTTTTAATCAGAATTTAATATGTACCTACTACAATATTATGTTATAAGTATAATTAAATTGAAGTGCTGTAGATATTTTGTAATCTGTGTAATTAATTTGAATAAAATTTTATTAGATCGTAAGACTAAACATGTGGAAAGTGCTGTAACCACTTTTGTCTATTGCTTATCGTCTTGATTCGCGCACGGATGCTTTCTCACAACTACTGTCCCTCGGCCCAAAGATGATCACTTTAAATACACCTTTAAAACTTTTTAGATAGTTTCTCGAAGAAATCCTGATTATTCCCGAATGATGAGTAATAATTAGAAAGCCGTCGATAATTCACAGAGATCGTGTTACTTGTCACTGGAGAAAGATTTATAGGTTGTAAGTCGCTTATGATAAAAGAACTACGCGCTGTGACTGTGCCGTAAACATGTTAGCGATAAGAACTACATGCACACAAATCGTTATCACACACACGCACGGTATCACTGGACGCTACAGTACTTTTTATATACAATGATTGGGTGATTTTTATAAAAATCCAGGATTCTGTCAAAGATATGGATCACGATTTCTACATTTTTCTTCTCATCAGCACGCCTTATAGATACCAACCCAAGCTTAAGCTGCTAGCGTGATAAATAATCACAAACAACGCAGTAGACGCCATTTCTGGTACGTTACCATAAAATGCGACTTGATTGGTGTTTAACAAGGTTTTCTATAAATGGTTCAATTTTTTTAAGTCAATATCGTTATATTTAATTAAAAGGACCTTGATAAAAATTAGTTAACTTATAATTTGTATTAGATCTTCACATATAATTATCTATTATAATGTTCATTTAGAATTTAATGTTAAAAATAATGTCAAAGTAGGACTAATTTAAATTGAATTTTGAATTTAGCTATTACTATTTAGACCAATCGCTGGTTGATAAAACTACGAGATCGTCTTTTTGCTAGTTAAAATTTTGTGTTTGTTGTTGTATTTCATCAATATCCATTTTGTGGCAACTTTAGCGTATCTTTATAAATATACCAGACAAAATAACAGTAAAATATGAGTTTATTACACAATGTCATTGTCAACTGAGTAAATGTAAAGTTAAATTCAAATAAAACCCTAATCTAACTTTTAAGAGATGTATAACCTTGTTAGCAGTGGATAAGCACGCGGTGGGGTTCAAATTCATCCAAAAACAACATTATGAATGTTTGATATTGTGGAGTCAACTTCTAAAACTTCTCTAATCCCTAATTAGTTTAGTATATAGTTATTTAGAAAAATGTGAATAGGTTAGGCTCAGCTAAGAGTTCTCAGTTTATTCAAATTGGTAAATTATTAGTTTAACCCTTTAAGTGGCAAAAGACTGGGGGTTATTTAAAATTCTTTATATTAAAAATATAACCAAATGTGGTCTAGAAGAAACCATCTGATGACAATTTGTTTCAAAATTTATTGTAGTTTTCAAAAAAAATGGTGGGAAATTATTACCCCAAGGAGTTTTAGCAAAAGTAAAACAAATATTGACTCCATAGGGATAATAGTTTCCCACCACGTATTCGTACATGAAATGATAATAAATGCTAAAATAAAAATAAGAAATAAAAAAATATCTACTGCTTCTATTTATGAAATGCGGCAAAACATTTCTTACAAAGCGCTGCGTTACATTTTTTGCAAATCATGTTGCTTCGTTTTTCTTTGGCTTTTGTACTTCAATATCCACAACGACGATATTTTGTAATCACTTCAGGTATGTGTGATCCTACATCAAACAATCTTACAGTATTTTCAATTGTCTTGGCACCATCTGATATGTTTCGTCTTTTGCCACTTCCCTTGGTAGGTGCGTATCCTGACCTCTTTTTACTGCAGTATGACCCAATCAATTCGTTTATAAATAGGGATCTAAATTTTAGAGGTGTTAGATATTTGGTACCATTTTTCTTCATTTCCTCTTTATACAGTATGTAAGAATTTACATATACTTATAATACTTTTGCATATACACCTAGGTACACATTTTATATGTATATCTAACTGCTTTATAACAAAATATAATCTTAGCCGAAATTGCTACGAATCTATTGTAGTAATCATGGGACACTAGAATAGTCTCGTGATAGTAATGTAATACTAAAAACATAAATAAATAATAAGTAAACATATTTTGATTCAATTAGATTTTTGTTTTGCATAATTTATAATGTAAGGTTCGATTATAAAAAGGTATTTGATATGTTTTCCTTCAAAATGTTGTATTTCGACTATTCTGAATTATTGATTCATATCTGTAAAAATAATACTTACCTCTCTTTTAGGCTAAGTACCACTAATTGAAGTTATTTATAGATATAAGTCGATCACCTTATAATAAACTACTTTGAGCAGTCAACTACCACCCACTGGGATAATTACTTCCCACCTAAATCCGTTGCTTCTAGAAGTTTACACAAGTTGGCGGTTTTCATGGCAGATATCAAATCTGTAGTACAAAAGTACACTAGTGCGCAGGTGGGAAGATATTTTCCCGTTACTATCTAAGCTACGAATGCGGTGGGAAAATATTCTCCCGAAGATACCTAAAGGGTTAAATAATACATTTTAAGCATTTTATGGTATTTTTTACTTCAGAAAAAAAGTGATTAAAATTTCTGAACTTTTAAAACGAAAAGCTTAATATCATCGAAAAATATTTACTAATGGCTAACGAAAAATCAGTTTGTTTATTAGATAGTCATAAAATGTTTAATGCAATTTCAACATATTACCATCCACAGAAATATATTTTTTTGGTATAATTTGGTTTTTTGAGATTTTTAATCTTTTGAATGTTGTTGGAATAAATGTTTTCTGTTGTTTAGACTCTCAAAATGGCGGCAGATATGCATGAATTAATTTTTTATCCATTGCATCCATTTTTACAAGGAAATGTATATCATTACTTACATCATTTCATTTTACAATAAAATGCATAATGAAGTTATTAAACACATTATATAATTATACACTATTCTCACGCAACCATCTTTGAATCTGCATATAGGATAATATTAAGTCACAGTTTAGATAAGTAATGTCAAAGTGTATGTACATACGTAGGTACCCATTTTGTTGATTAATCATTACTGGCAGATACAGCCAGCCACCTATAACTAAATGCATCTATGTACAACCAACGGTACACACAGAACTATAATCATCGAGTTCCTTTCGATTTTTAATAAATCGTCCGTCCTCTGTCTTTATGCTTACGACCATTAATTCGTTATCATTATATCGTTAGGCCAAACTGTGTCGGTGCTTCCACCGTTGTTGTTGTCGTTGATGTTAATTCAGTGATCTTGTTAATGTAATTACACAAGCGCACATGGGCAATGAGCGGAGCGATCCAATGGAACGACTCAACAAATATCATACTGGGTCCTGTACATACCTATGAATATACACAGTATCCCTTACTGGGGCGCTAAACCATAAAGCCAGAAAAATAGGCGGTGACTCAAAAGGGCTCGGCGGAAAATGAAGCCAATTTATCAACTACGACACTCTCTAGGAAGGAAAACTAATGCAAGTCAAAAAGGTTCCCACTCATATCCTGAATGGAACATCCCTTATAATATAAAAAATCACCATAAAAATGTATTTGACGATATTTCTTTAATTTTTCTCGTAAACAATAGATCGGGTAGGAAAAGAAGGAAAAAAATTATTTGATTTTGAAAACAAAAACCGATAAATGAAAATACGAGTAGAATAGGTCTCCAGAGTGCATCACTACAAATATTTATTAATTTTTAGCACAGAACCATCCGACTCAAAAATATTTTTTGAAAAACATTCCAAAACACGGATTTTCTTATATCCGTGTATGGAAAATTCTCCTAACTTCGGCTTCAGGATAACTGTAAGAAATGTGTCATAATATAACTATGTGTATAATTCAGAATATTTTTGCACTGATTACATTTTTTCCACCCGAACCAAAAGAACACACCATAAAATAAATTTTGGGGTGGTTTTTCATATTTTTCATTGGCCTGTATTGGCAGTCTTCCTAAATAATCGGCTGCCATCAAATTTTTTAAAAATACACCACTTTTTTCTTCTAATAATAGTTTTAATTGGTTTAGATTATTTACAAAAAGACTCGCCTCTTATACATTGATTATTATTTCTATGGTTTACAAAATTCGCCGTGGCTCACTCTAAGTTACGTTACAAAGCTATATCTCGCCTTAGTATGACTAACTTAGTTCATGTGGTTAACATTCACTCAATGTAAAAATCAAAATGCGTCTCTTACACACTCTTTAATTAACTCTAGCAGATTATCTTAATGTCCAAAAAACATAACGTTAGCTTATTATTAATTGTTTGTTTTGCAAAAAATTGATTACCTTTTAAAGTTTTTAAATGTATCTTATGTATAAAATGGTCCAAAAAGTTGAATAATGAATGCAGTTTTGTGAAAAACAAAATTATTTGTTTAATATATCTTATAACGTGAATTAAAAGAATTGGATAAAAATGTCAAGATTCTTGACAAAATTTTTTGATCTCGAAATTTTCGACTTGATTCGCGTGATCATTGCACCGGTGTTTTTGTCTTAAATCAAGACAAGGTTAAGACTGGAATTTTCGAATATCATGATTCTTGGGACACCCTTCACGAGTCTTAAATTTTTTTGGAAAGCCTTTTAAATTCTTTTCTTACACGATTATGTAGGTATATGTATGTACATGTAATTTTACGATTTCTCGATGGCGAGTATAAAAGCAATGCTCATCAATTTTGAGTAACCTCTTCTACTGACAAATGTGCAATTCTACTTTTATCAATATATATATTTACTTATTTAGTAATAATTGTTACTAATAATCCTTTGATTTTGTCTCAATTTTTACATCCATAAATTCTTGAGTCTCGAAGAGCCTTAGCAAACAGTAATAAAAATGGTCTGACAATCACGACCTTTCTCAGCTTCTTTTTTACTTTTTTCTCTGCAGTTATTTGTCATTAGTTTCAATCATTTTTGAGAAAATTTAAGACAAGTTTTTGTTATTTAGGTACTCTCTATCACGGTATACCATCCATAAAGACGAAAGAAAGGAAGGTGATAATCAAGAAAAAAACTTAACTGTTCGTTACTGCACTGAATAGACATGGTTTGGGTCGTACTGTAAATATGCAGCGTGCATATACCATACCTATACATATGTATAAGTAAAGGTACGAACGTCCGTACAGGAAATGAAGTATTAGCGGGTACAATGTGGAAAAACGGCGTCATTTGCCGGAACGCATCACGCACCGTACGATCGCTATAGCGTGACCGTAGTAAATCACCCATTATGTATGCCCATTAGGGCCCTTTTATCGCTGCGAAGCGCATTAAAACTTAATAATTTATAGTAGCACCGACCCGGCCAGCCGCGACCCTCCACTCACTCACTTGGTTGTTGCGATCGCGCTTTCGACGCTACCGTTTCGCTTTGTGTTGCCATTTACGTACACGTATTCTCGTTACCTGTATGTCTAATTTAATTTTAGGTAAACGGGTGACGATGTTGCCACAACACGCTACCAAACAATGACTGATGGGACGGATAACAAGTGCCTAATTGAATGGATATTCTTTCCTCTTTTATGGCCTTCAGGTACATACATCATTGATATAAAACAAAAAACGATGCACGTGATCTAAAACAGAAATTTTCATTACAATTGAACTAAAATATTCTTTACGTTGTTTTTTAATCAATTGGCAGCCTTGTCGACAAAACGACATGATATTTAATTTAGTACTTTTCTGAGTTTGACGTGGGAGGTCAAATAAGAAAAATCACTATAATGCAAAATTCTTTGGATGGCTCATTTGAGATTTTTGCAAAAATAGATAGAGGGAAATTCCCTGAATAGGATTCCAATTAAATTTTAGTCAAGTTAACCAATGTGGCTTTGGCAATTATAACCAATTTTCAATAGAATTTAATGATAAAAAAAATAATTCCATTAAATTCTAACATGTTTAAAGAATATGAATGATGTTTACTAACTACATTTGAAATTTACAAAATTATAATTAAACTTCCCAAAAATTAATGTTTTTTTTTTGTGAGAAGGATTGAAATTACATCAGAATAAATTTGGTCATTGAATTCAACTTAACATACTTAAATTAAAGAAAGAAGTACACGTAACTTCGACAATCTCTGGCGGAAAAGAAATAGAGTATGATGATCGTATTAGGCTTTCATGGCCGACGTTCGTTTTGGTAACCAAGTATTTTCCGGGTTGTTATGCCGTGGTCCTGTTTTCCTCCTTTACTAAACGTTTCGACAGTCTCGACTGCTGGAACCCTCAGTAGATGCCAGCAGTCGAGACTGTCGAAACGTTTAGTAAAGGATGAAAACAGGACCACGACATAACAACCCGGAAAATACTTGGTTACCAAAGAAGTATGAGCTTGATTATGGAGGATGGAAGTGGTCTGAGTGACGGTAAAGGATATGTTAAAAAATACCGATCAAGTGCGAGTCGAACTCGCGCACCGAGGGTTCAGTACAAACCTGTATATATGTGATGTAACTAAAAATTTAAGGTTTTTGGAATTTTTCCTTTATATGTCCTATAAAACATTGCTTCATGCCAAATTTCAAGATTTTAAATCGACTGGAAGTACCCTTTAGGTTTTGATTCCCTTGCGAGTAGTTGCGAGTTTGAAAATATGCGGCTTAAATTGCTGTTTCTTTTGATTGCGTTGACATAGAAGTTTGATTTTATTACAGCTTAAAGGTATTTGATATGAAAATGGAGTATTTGATATGAATATCAATTTAATACCTCTACGCGTTGATGAGGAAAGGGGTAGTAACTTTAAAATTATTAAAAATATTTTTATTATATGATGTAACCAAAAATTTACAGTTTTCGCAATTTTTCCTTTATCTGTGCTATAGGACGGTGCTTCGTACCAAATTTCAAGATTCTGAGTTCACGGGAAGTACCCTGTAGGTTTTGATTCGAAAATTTGCGGCATAAACGGCTGTATCTTTTGATTGCGTTGGCTTAGAAGTTTGATTTTTTCACAGCTCCAAGGGACAATAGACCTGAGTATTTGGTATAAATTTTAGCTTGATACCTCCACGCGTTCCTGAGAAAAAGGGTCTTGACGGACGGACGGACGGACGGACGGACAACGAAGTGATCCTATATGGGTTCCGCTTTTTCCTTTTGAGGTGCGGAACCCTAAAAATAGAAATAAATAAATCTTTTTTGATGTGAAATATCTATAGCCGCGGGTAAAACTGATTGTTGGCGTCACAGAGGTTCAATAATTTTTTAAACCAATAAAGATAAACTACCATTGATTTCAACTGGAGATTTCAATGTAAATTTTGCTTAAGATAAATCAATGCCATTAATTACGTTCCTCCAAAAATAATTTCAATTGAAAATTAACAACAATCCAAGAGAACCTACTATCAGATATTCAACAACAATAGACGCTGTATTTATTAGATGTCTTGATAATGTTATGTCCAATACTTTTGTAACATACTTCAGTTATCCGCGACCAATCATCATCATCACAGTAATGCTGTCAGAGGTAACATCGAATATATAAATATTACTGAAGTCACTGATTAAAAGAATTAAGTTGTCGCAACTTGAAATAAAGTTTTAAATTTTTAATTTTTGTATTTAATAAAACTAAATGAATAGTAATCATTTTGTGCAAAAAATTCGTAAAATTTGATTTTTTCATTATGCCATATTTAGTTCCTGTCGTAATATTGTCTTTCATGCATATTACTTGTGCAAACTCGATGTTTCACATCTGCCAGGCGTCCCGTGACGCCTCACACTTTTGTAGGAGTTTGTATGGGGCGGGATATATAGAAGTATCTGTAAAATAGATTTATACTCGAAAGGTGGTTTTTATTTTTCATTTTCGTCAATGTAATGCAATAACTTTAAAGTTTCAATAAAGCACATGATCCTATATGGTATTCAAAATCAGCGTTAGTTCCTCGGTAATATGTCCATCTTGGTCGAGACGTGAACGGTTACTTCCTTTTTCTGTGTCAATATGCTGATTACTAAAGTTCGATCGATCTATCGTGAGATATGATGCAGCCTATTATTCTGTTAATACGAATGGACTCGGAGCTGCGAACTGTTCGTACACATTTAATTAGACAAATTATACATTCCAACGACCGCGTCGATCGTCGTGCAAGTAACTATAGATAGGCCGGCTCGGACTTGAAACTTGAGTTGATCTACAAAATGCCAATATCAATTTTGCAAAGGCGGAGCTCCAGTTGCGGTTTGATTAAATTATTCGCTGTTTGAACGTTTACTTCATTAAACGGATGAATATGATCAGCAGCTAACACTACGTGAGAATATAAGTACATATACATACGCGTATGTACTTATAACTTATAAGTAAGTATCCCTACAGATCTACCTACTAGTTTTATAGTCTAACAAAACAGTAATCAGATCTAGGAGTAATTACTCTGAACATTAAAGTAACTATTACAACCACTTATGTCGCTTAATTCTAGTATTTACTAGCCAAAGATGGAGTTACAGATATGTAAATGCATAATAAAGAAATAGTGAAACATTATGTTCATTCGCGTTGAAATCACTCGAATGATCCTATACATACTTTTTACGGTGGTATAGGCAATTGGTGTAAGTTAGGTAAGGAAAATTAAGAATAGATGAGTAACAGGAATAGATTTATTTAACTATATTATACAATAATTTAGAGTAGGAGTTGCAATAATGGATACTTATGAAAAAAGATTAATGAAATGATTAATGTTGAGACGTTGGTAGTTTGATTGGTTAGATAAGTTTAGTTTGATAAGTAGGATAAAAGGGAATGTAAGTGACGTCCGGTCATAAAGTTTATTTAGAAGAAAGTGTGTTGTAAAAAAAGGATTGTGACGGGAACAAAGGAGACGTCTCAACAATTAGTCGTGGTACCTATGAAGTGTCAAATAGGACATTTGAAATATTAGTAAATTATACAAATGGTACCCTTCTAGGTAACTGTACAAAAAACTTTTCTAAACAATTAAGAGTTTTTTCCAGTTAGATCTCTATTGTCTCATTTATTTAACTGAAATTTAGGTAATAAAACTGCTAATGATTGTCCTCGTTTACGTCAAGCTGGGACTGTCTACTAAGACAAACAATGAAAAAACTTAATACAAAATTAAAATTTTAAGAAGAATTACTGCGTATTAATCAGTTTGTCGAGTGTCCTATTATAAAAGTAATGAACTTGTTTCCATTGTCATGTAATATCGAACAAGTCTCAAATTTACAGACATGTAGGTATTACATATAGGATATTTTCAATAATTATAAAATCACTCAATTATTTGCAATTTTAAATTTTTTCTTTTTCCTTTCAGGTAAGCTTCAGCTTGATCTTTCCTGTGTTGGGTTCCATGACTTTAATATTTCGTTAATATTTTGGTAAGTAAATTGTGCAAAAGAAAATTGTATAAGCTTTCGGGAAATGCGAAGGAAAGAAGATCAGGTAGCCAGTTGGTTAGAATTTCAGTGGATTCTTTCGACAAAAAGTTTACTTCTGGCTGAAAAGAAAGGACCGATATATTAAATAGTCCAAAAAGCTGAGAATGCGTTGAAAGCAAGCCGAGGTAGTGAATATGTAGAAAAAAACGCCTAATCACATCGAATACGTTCCGATATTAAAAACGGTAAATTGATGCCAACATTACGTCAAAATATGGACTGAAAACAAGCCGAATGGGCCATAGTAAATAGGTCTCAAATAGGCTTGAATAATTAATGTGAAATTCTGTTACTTTATTGAAAATACAAAATTAAATAATTATAAATTAAAAATATTTACTTAGTGCAAAAATATAAAAATTTTAAAATCTAAGACGTTTTACTAAAGAATATTAAAATATGTATTGCTACCGAAAGCACGCAGATTTTTCTATGCAAACATGAACAAAATGAGTTTCTTGTTAATGTTTTGTGATCTGTCACACTGCGATTGGCGAGTGTGTCAATGTGTAATCGTCTCGTTACCGTTGTTGATAGACTTGAAGAACAATAGTCGACATTTTTAGGGTTCCGCACCTCAAAAGGAAAAAGCGGAACCCTTATAGGATCACTTGTTGTCCGTCCGTCCGTCTGTCAAGACCTTTTTTCTCAGGAACGCGTGGAGCTATCAAGCTAAAATTTATACCAAATACTCAGGTCTATTGTCCCTTGGAGCTGTGAAAAAATGAAACTTCTAAGCCAACGCAATCAAAAGATACAGCCGTTTATGCCGCAAATTTTCGAATCAAAACCTACGGGGTACTTCCCGTGAACTCAGAATCTTGAAATTTAGTAAGAAGTAACGTCTTATAGCACAGATTAAGGAAAAATTGCGAAACCGTAAATTTTTAGTTACATCATATAATAAAAATATTTTTAATAATTATAAGGTACTACCCCTTTCCTCATGAACGCGTAGAGGTATTAAATTGAAATTCATATGAAATACTCAGGTCTATAATACCTTTAAGCTGTAACAAAATCAAACTTCTATGTCAACGCAATCAAAAGAAACAGCAATTTAAGCCGCATATTTTCAAACTCGCAACTACTCGCAAGGGAATCAAAACCTAAAGGGTACTTCCAGTCGATTTAGAATCTTGAAATTTGGCATGAAGCAATGTTTTATAGCACATATAAAGGAAAAATTCCGAAAACCTTAAATTTTTAGTTACATCACATATATACAGGTTTGTACGGAACCCTCGGTGCGCGAGTTCGACTCGCACTTGGCCGGTATTTTTTCGGCTTCTTTTCGGTCATATGTGAATTTAAGCCGTTTTTGCGATCTTAAATGAACTTAAAAAAACGAAACAATTTTCAGAAAAATGCTTTTAAAACAACTAAACTATTATTTGAAAATAACAAAACAACTTCATTTCAGAAAACATGCTTTATTAAACCTATTGTATTAAAATGTCAACGGTACATATTTGTAGTAACAATATTTTTAGTTTTTTACTATATGTAACACCATCAATGGAAATTTGTGGTCAACAGCTGCTTCTCACGTCTTTCTAAGTCGTTTTTCTTGAGAAAATTGACAGAAACTTATTCCAATAAAAAATGTTATAATCTCTTTAATAAATTATTTGGAAACATAAGCAACAAACAAATTAAACGTGATTTTCTTTACTTAACATTAAAATAACCAATTCGTTTTACCTATGAAAGGTGACTCCTGCTTCTTATTCTTACATTGCGACATTTACTACAATTAACACAATAAATAACCATTCTATGCTTTCAAAACCAACGAACAAATTACGGCGCTACCTCTAAATATGATGGTTGATTTTTTTTTTTGGGAAATTTTATACAAGAACTCCAGAACTATCTATACATGTTCGTCTCAGAACTCTGAGAATCGATTTTTTTTTTTTAATACGGGCGCCAACTTCGGACGAGTAGTCAATCAGAAATTTACATAAACCTAACGAACTGTGTAAATTTAAGAACTCATCATTTGTGACGCCAATACATGTTCTTTTTTTCACAATTACTAGAATAATGGCATACATATTCTGTTTTGTAATGTAGGAATTTTTCTTTCTCAATACCTATTTAATTCGATATACTTCTGTGTATAAAAATTTATTCTTCGAGTTATGGAATTGTTTAGAAATAACTGCTGACACAATTATATAAAAACCTTTTAATTTTCCTTGCACGCTTTTTTCTTTTCTGAATGTCAGTAAGTAAATAAATGGTAATTATAATTTTTTTCTTGAATTAGCATAATTCAATTTTAATTGTATACCTGTGCAGCATAAATATTAAAAAGCAATTCTTGGCAAAATCGATTTTTGAATGTTTACTCTTTTGCATTTGTACTAACCAATTAATTATCACAATACGAATTGTTGATTTTAAAAGGTATATCTAATTGGCTGGATGAATTTTTTCGTGGCATACGTGTTCATTTGCATTATTTTAATGCGAATGCATTGTCATTCAAAACGGTCCGTTCAATTTGCAATTTGATAGACAGTCGTCATGTCACTTTTCAAGTACATTACCTATGTGGCATTTTTTACTATTAATAAACAAGGCGCCTATTGCAAATCACAAATAGTAGCTGAATAATGGAAAACAGTTTCTATCATTGTGAAAGAAACAGTTATCTTGAGTGTGTATACAATGTGTCACAAATATTATTAAATGAATAAGAAATGACAAAGACAAAATAGTAACGTTTCACTTGATTTATTCGAATAACTGATAAAGTTTCATTTGATGCAGATGTTTACCAGAATGTTTTAAAAATATGATACATTAAAAAATAGTATTTAAATAATTATTTATTTATTATTTTTTACTTATTACGTAAGCATCTATATCTAATGATTGAATATATTCTAAAAATAAATGAAATAGTGTTAATAAAAAAATATTGTTTTTATAACATCCCATTTTCTTTCTTCTTCGCATTCAGCAATAAAAACTACTATCGGGCAGAAAACGACCTGATAATGTTTAGTTTATGATGTTATCGCGATCATTCGGTTAGAATTTAAGAGAAGACCTTCTTTCGTCCTTTGCCCAGTACTTTTTATCGCATATTTTCGACTATCGAAATGTAAAGTATCTTTAACAAAAAACGACCGTTTTATCGTTTCATTTCATTGATCACATAAGTCAACGACTATTTGCGTGTAATACAGGGTGTTTGGTTAGTAGATAAAAAAAATTACAGGGTGTAAGAACGGTTCACTAATCAAATGTACGTTAAAAATTGAATCGATGAGGTTTCTATGCTTTGTAATTCCATATTTGAAAACACAGCAAAAATAAACAAAGTTTTAGTTACAAATTAATTAATTGTAATCCACATTAATTATTTCGCCACACAGTGTCGCTTCTTCAGGTGGAAGAATAATCTGAATTAGAACTAAATACAAACATACTAAAATTTAACAAAGTGGTAGGGATAAAACTAAATTGAGTGATCATATAAAAAAAATTACTTACAGTTACATTTCATTTAAAACAAACAATTCTGTAGGAAAATTTATGAAAAACAATAAAGATACTACTAAAAAATAATTAAGATCAGGTGTTTATTTGCTTAAATGCGGCGATTGCGATAAAACATATATAGGCCAGACAGGTAGAACTTAGAACAGTACAAAAGAGCATACAAGTAGTTATGACAAAAAACACTCAACATAAACTTATGCCGAACGTTTAATAACAAATAACCACAGTCTTAATGAAGATTATAAAACTTTGCATTTTTAGAGTAAACGAAAAAGATTAAACTTTTTAGAAAGTTTAGAAATAAACAAATTAAATAAAAAAGGCCTCATTTTATATGACCAGTTGGACTTAAACAAATCTCCTATGCTAAACATTAAATTCCAATTCTTTTCACTCTGTAACTTTTACCCCTACCACTTTGTTAAACTTCAGTATATAAGTCTATTTGTGAGTTCTAATTACTGAACGGCATGGTCTAGTTGTCTAGATCATTGCTGAGCATTCGGGAGGTCACCGGTTCGATTCCGGGACCGGCTACTCTGGTCCAAGTTTTTCTGTGGTTTCCTTGGATCATTTAGGCAAATATCGGGGCAGTAATATTCCACAGATAATCTTTCACTTCTCTTCTGTCTTCATTTCATCCGTCTCATCTTTCTCTCCCAAAACCACCACCCACCCATTCCCACTATTTCTAAAGGAGGCTGAAGAGGGCCTTCCGCCCTACCCCTCCAACTTTGCACAAGAGTTTAGGTCGGGGGGGGGGGTGGGAATGAAACACCCAAAAGTTTGTAACAAAGTAGTTCTAATTTAGATTATTCTTCCACCTAAAGAAGTAACTCACTGTAATGATCGTGGATTACAATAAATTCATTTATGACTAAAACTTTGTGGTTGTTTTTGTTGTCACAATATTTGTGTAGGATAAACTGAGGAACTATTCATCCAATTTTTCTGGAACGTGGGTTACTGTGTGTTATTTGGCCCTACTGAAAAGAAAGGATAATTTCAATCTCGGTTTGGTCTGCAGACTTCCGTGGTTGACGTCGCTTGCCGAATGGTTTCCAGGCTGGTTCCCACCTTGTCGGTTTGTCTTGACGTTTCGAGAGTCATGTCCCTCTCTACTTCAGAAGGCCTGAAAAAACCGACAGTTTCAATCTCAATTTTGAAATGTTTTGTATGTTCTATAATTTTCTAACAGATGGCGGTGTATCTAAGTTAATTTAACGAAGCAGCACTTCATCATCTTTTGCTATACAAGTTGTGTAAGCACTAGTAGATGGCGCCGCGTGTTGATTTTTTTATGCTACAATCTATTCCGCGTCATGTGTTTATGTTTATGACGTAACCATCATTATAGCTTGAATGTATTAAAAAATTTAAAGTTAATTGTTTTAACTGTTATTAAAAGTTAAAAGAGCCACAGCACCGCGTGGCCGGGACAGCTAGTTCCTATATATATTTGTGTATTTGGGACACACCGTAAATATCTCGAAACCAACAACGAGACAAATTTATGCAAACGTTTGATATTGTATTACCTAACAGCTAATAATCGACTAGTAACAGTGTTGTTTTTGCATTAATAAGCTTCTATTATCCACGCCCGCAACTCCTTTTTTTTAAACATTATGAGTACCTAATACATAGTTGTTCAAGAAGTATTTAATACATACTGGCCACGGTATGCATATAAATGTGACATTAATAAGTGAATAGATACTATTTTGTTTAGATATGTTAAAGAGCACCAGATGTAGGTATTCCTGATATTTATCCCATACCTTCACCGAAAGCCCCGCCTGTTGGTTACATACTTGCATTCACTATTAGAGGACTTAACAGTTATTTTCATCTTTGGAATTGATTTTAATAAAAATAACTTTTCGTATTTGAAAAGTTTCCTCTTGTTGAATATTTTCTCATTTAAAAACTTAATCTGTCATCAACAACAATAACCACTAAAAGCCATGATCTCAATCGCAGAATACTGAATTACAACCGCTCAGTTACCATTTAGTGCCGGATCAGGATGCGTTCATTTTTACTACTTTCATCCACAATACTGCGCTAAGCATTGTCAAATAAATGAACAGTTAAGCGCCATGTCTTCTTGAATCAATTACGCATAACTAATACTATGAAAAATTGAGAAGTATTTTTAATCTCCGGAAGTACATATAATTGTGTTAGCATAAAATGGAATCAGCCGTTAATGTTTTAAAACCACTACAATTTCTTCTCTATTTAATAATTAGTTAACTGTTAAATCGAAGTTACCATGAAAAACAACAATAACTAAACAATGATTTGAAATATCGCTGGATTTCTCCGCACCTCCCCTTACCGCTCAGTGTCGGATCAGGATGCGTTCGCTTTTCTATTCCGATCCTCAACATTGCGTAATAATCCGTTTAATAACTTCACTATTTAGTTAGTTACATATAATAATCCCCATTTTCATCTTAAAATTATGTTTAATAAACTATTTGTATTTTTTTCTACAGTTGAACTATCATTCCCTCTTTTAAAAACTAATGTATTTCACCCATCAAGATTACCATCAATAACATCAACAACTAAATCGTGATCTGAATATTACTGGACCACAGTGCGCCGCTCACTTACCGTTCAGTATCCGATCGGGGTTTGTTCGATTTTTTCTAGTCTGGTCGCCAATATTGCGTAATAATTTATCAAGTAACTTAACTTAATGGTGATAGCATAAAATACATATAATAAAACGTTATGCCTGGTTAATAAATTATCAATGTTTCATAACCGCAATGTCTTTTTGAGTTAGTTACATACAATTATATTATGGGAGCTTGTTCAGTTATTTCCATCTTTGGTATTATATGTATTTAATAAACCAAACCATATTTTGTCTGAAAATCTACATATTGTTGAAGTGTATTTCTTATTTTTTAAATACTGATGTAATCATAATTGCCATCAACAACTAAACCATGATCTCAAGTTCGCCGGATTATTCTACGCCGCTCAGTTATCATTCAGCACCACCGGATCAGGATGCGTTCGCTTTTTATGTTCTAGTCCACAACGTGACGTAATAAATTGTTAGTTAATTTCAATACGGAGTGATAGCATTAAATAAAGGAAAAGCGTTCGTTATACCAGGTAGGTAAATAAACTGTTAATGTTTCATAACCGCCATGTTTTCTTGAGTTAGTTACATATAATTAAACGAGTTAATTATTGCTGACTATTGCAACTGTCAAGAAACCTACCAGTAGAATACAATATTCATACATATTCTATTACTTGTAGGTACTATGGCCGTAGTATCATTGTATTGACGTTATCAGTACAATGAAATCGCTATAATTAATGACAACTAAATTTCCAATCTCTTTTAATAAATTTCCAAGAATCCATTAGGCAAGTAATTCTCTTTTGTCTTAAAAATGATAATTAAGATATAACCGATATAGAATGCAACATTTCACCGCCAACTTACTATCTATCTTAAATTTAAATAGACGTTAACATAACACACAATACTGTTTATTAGTAATCGTGATTAGATAAATACACAGTGATTAGCATAGACTTTATTAGCAAATAGAAACTATAAATAATATCGATCTGTCATAAAATTCTTTGAAGGTAATAATATACTTTCGCAAACTATTTAATAAAAACCAGTGGCGACCCATTAGACATGGAATAATTAATTATTGTGAATAACCAATCGATATTTTGCATGAATACATTATTTGAAATTTTACAATTTAATATTCATTTCTTATTGGAATATTCAAAATTTGATTGGGCAGATATAATAGTAGGGTATAATTTCTGTAACGTGTTTGGTTTGGTTTTGTATTTTATCATAATATTCTGAG
Organism: Agrilus mali; assembly: GCA_029378335.1. NCBI lineage: Eukaryota > Metazoa > Arthropoda > Insecta > Coleoptera > Buprestidae > Agrilus > Agrilus mali. Next base: position 22,880,567 of record CM055656.1, read on the forward strand.
GTAATGCCTACATTGGAGCGTTGAGAGTTAAATTAAGTATGAAACGGAAGTTGCGCACGCATCGCTAACGAAGATTTACAATGAAGTTAGCAGCACGCTTGCTTGGTAATACATATATGTATAAAGAAATCATATTGAATTGAATGATAACTTTGCATGTCACCATATACTTGGTTGTTTAAAGCTTATTAATCATTAATCTAAAAATATCTGAAATTTTTTACATGATAACCTCATATAAGAAATTTTAACTAAAGTTGTATTAAGCTTTCATATCTTCTCCAAAAATAATAAATATAATGAATAATAATAACAAAAATTGGGTCTAGAACCTCCATATTGGTATATGAGGCATAAACCGCTACTGTTTGATACACTCTTCAAAATACATTTTTCGTTAATTGAGAGGAAAGAAATTTTAAAGCAGTTCACATTCCTTAAAAGAATTGAATTAAGTATGTAAAAATCTAAAACCATCAGAAAGTTTTACCAAATCGTTTATCATATTGTAATAGTGGTGGCGCCGTCGTTGTATCATTCGGAAAAAAGGAAACTGATAAGATTAGTTAAAAAATTTAGTTTTTTATTCAAGTCAAGCCACCACTGATCTTTGCTAATTGTAGGTATGCGGACATAAAATTTAATATCTAATAAAATGCATAACAGGCTTTAAACAAATTTACTGGCTTATGTAAAAAACATAACGATTTCATTATGCAATTAAAACTACCTACTTGAATGGCGAACTCGACAAAAATCCACATTTAATAATCTTATAAAGAAGTAAATTTATAGCGTTTCTGTCGTTTCAATTGCTTGCTCTTGCATTAAAAGTGAAATATCGCCTCGTTTCGTAAATGGTTCAGTAACTACTAATGTTTCATTAATATTAATATGCATGTTTTGATTTATTAACTGTTGCACTAATTAATAATATTTTTTCTATTTTGCCGCAAATACCTAAATAACACGTATATGATAAATATGACATCTCAATGAAAATAGCTGCGTTTATCTACAAAAAGGTGCTTTTAAAGTAATCAGAAAGAAGAACGTATTTTTACTTATTTTTTGAAAGTGGTGACCAGGCAATAATGAAGTTGTTGGTTCAAATAACTAACATCGGTACTAAAAAAAAATAAAGAACGGTCCAAACCTCATATAGAGACAATGTTAAAGGAAACTAATTCTTATAGTCTTCTCCTTCTTCTTTTTCTAGCAAAACAAACACCCAAAATCCACAAAAGTTAGATACTCTTACTGAGGATGACACTTTGGGTGTCAAAACGCGTTTTAGGTTTCTAAACGTTTTGTGGATTTCGGTGTTTGTTTGTTTAATTCAGTTAATATTTCACAGTACTCTGTCGGCTTTCTTATTTTATAGGAAACATTTAAAAACGTGAAACGTCATTACGGTAATGGCCCTCACGATTTATATCCGCACGGAGAACACAATCATGAAAATATTGCTAGAATTTTAGCAAACATGACTAAAAAATCTGTCAATTAAGTATATGGACGACCAGACGCTCAAGGAGATTTTACTAGAAATGTCTAGTCAATCTACGTTCGGTGTTGAGACTGAATTCTAGTAAAATTGACTTGATTAGAAAACATTTTTTACAGTTCTTATGACTAATTTTACTAAACTATTCTCATTCTAGTATTTTTCCTTTACAATTAAAATAATCGAGAGGTAGAGAAAAAAAGTCTAGACTTATTTAGCTTGATTATTCTAATACTAATTATTAGAAAAAATTAAAAAACTGTTTTATACCACAAAGTACATTTTCTGAGAATTCTAGTATTATTTACTAGAAAATTTTTGCTTGACTCATCAAGTAATAAAATCATGATTGTTTTTCTCCGTGCGTTTATTGCTTATTTGAAAACAACAATATAAAACCTTTCAAACTATTTTAGGCTTGCATCAGACACAAGTGATTGAGTTTTGGCAGTTTTATTGCCTGAGTGGCAGTTTTTGAAAAAGTTAGGCAATAATTTTTTTTATTTCGTTCTTTCAGGCTATCTATGTTTCATTTTTATTTTGTAGTTTAAACGTTCGCCTTATATAGTTGTCCAGAATAAACAGAGAAGAAGTAAAATCGTTAAAAACAGACTTGACACATTCGTATTGTAATTTACAGGTTTATCTAGACATTTTCTCATTACTTAATGAAATTAAGCTCGGTTTACTTAAGGCGACAATAAAAATTATAATGCACACAAATTAAGCAGAAGTAGACACCTAAGTAAACAACCGGTAGGTAGGTGGGAGTAAATGTTAGTGATCATAAAAAATAGAAGTCTGTGTACTTACGTATGTATGTAGGTACGTTGTCTGCTCGGGATTACATACCACCTGCAAAACCTATTAACGCAAATTGCAATTTTTGACGCTAATTGGGATAAAAACCGTTGTCCCACTTATCAGAACCGTTTCCTTGTTTCATATTCAATACTATATTTGTTTTTCCCAGAATGCATGAACGAGAACGAGTACCTACCTATCGTAGATATGGTACCTATACGTATACGTATGTGTATGCGTACGTACATACGTGTAGATAATAAATGACGACGACCAGTAGAAAACCGTACCTTTTGCGTGGGCTTTTCTTAATTCAAGATCGAGCGATTCGTGTGCTGAATGTCAATTAAAACTCGGACTAAGTCATGGAGCCGTTCGTTGGCCAGTTCAATAGAATGAGTTAGGTTATCCATTCAGCAAACATACGTACGCTAGCAATAGGCTTCGATATCAACACGTGGTTCGAACAATACAAAGTGTCATTAATAAACTGACGACACACGAGAAACAATTGCTCTTATATTAGTTAGTGGCTTTACTTGAACTTGAATCTTGAAATAAAGTTTGTGATAGTGCACTTGCAACTCTGTCTACATTTTTCTTGTTTACCCTTCCCTTATTCACACTATTGGGATGCTTTAATTAATAAAAATATTAACCAATTTTAAAGGTTTCGGTGTGGTTGTAATATTCCACAGATAGTCTTTCACTTCTTTTCTGTTTTCATTTCGTCCGTCTCATCTTTCTCCCCCCAAACCACCACCCCCCATTCTCACGATTCCTAAAGGACGCTGAAAAGAGCCTTCCGCACTACCCTACGACTTTGTATTATGGTAGAGTGTAGGCAGCAGAGGGACAGCCCGCCCACCAACATTGGTGGGAATGAAACACCTAAAAATTAAGTTTTAAGGAGTAAGTCATGGGTCCCGAACTGGGAATTAAAAATTTGCGAATTAATGACAATTAAGATGCAGCTCTCGAAGTGAGAATGGCTCGGTACGTAAGTAGTAAGCTTATACGAAGTGAGAGTCAATTTGTATTTTTAAATTTGACAAAAATTCTTTACTTCACAAATAAGCAGTTGCAAAAAACCACAGCTTACCTTACCTAACTATCCAAGTAAGTATCTGTCCTTTAATTGTATGTTTATACAACAATAAATAAATAATTTGACGTTTGAAATTTTAAGTTAAGATTAAAATTTATTTTTTTGGAGAAAGGGGGAACTTTTACCTTACCACATTTCGAAAGACAATAAGGAGTCATAGGGTTTTTAAAGTTAATACTTATTAAATAATGAAAATATTAACAAATAAAGGAAAACAATAACAATAACAATAACAATTTATATACAGAAATGAACAAAGCATGAAATACGAATAAATGAAGATATATACAATAAAAAAATAGAAAAACAAGTGACAAAAGATCCACGTTGTTGTTGCGCCGTGGTCGAAAGGAACTTGAAGATCCAGACGTTTTGACTGCAACTTCGACAGTCATCTTCAGTAGACAGCTTGATAAGACTCGAGGTACAACCTTCGTCCTAGGAATCAAGCTATCGATTGAAGATGACTGTCAAAGTTGCAGTAAAAACGTTTGGATCTTCAAGTTTCTTTCGATCATGGCCCACCGTGCGGTTTTTGTTGTAGTTCATTAAAGTACAAAATTCTGTTTTCAGGTAACTATACATCGCCAACGACATACTTCACAAATAAATTCAGTTTCATAACACATTCTTTTGCGGTTATTAATTTTTTTACAGACACATGCAATTTTGAATTTTATTGGGCATATGTGTAGATAGATAGATATATTTTACGTAAATAAGAGCAATTAAAGTTTTATTTTATTAGAATTTTAAGTTTAGCTGCTTATAAATTTAATAGAAGTAATTTTCAATGAATTATTAATTAATATAAAATTATACGACCCCGTAATCCTGTCTGGGTGATAAAAAAATAAATTCATGATATACGGTGTGCGGTATCCAATCAATCGAAGCGCCGGCGCACTTGTGTTGTGTGTGGGCTGTGGTTGCGGTAACTACATAGTTAGCTGGCCGGTGCAATAGCTACCGCCCTTTCTTTTTATAACGACCCCTCATTTGTCACTCGGGCGGGTATGTATTTCTGTCATCCTGGACAATGTATTTTACTGGCCTTCTTCTGTATCTCTATTGTAACCGTATCGTACAAACACCCGATACTATGTATAAAGGCACTCCGCAACTTCTATTATTCGCTTTAAAACATTTTGTAAATTTGTTTTATTCAGATAAATAATTTACTGGAGATCAATGAATGAGGTATTATAGTCATTTTTGACATAATCTTACATAGGACGACCGTATTAATTAATAAATAGGGCAAAAAATTATTGAGTCGAGGCAAATTTGCTTTATTAGGTTATGGAACGAGAAGAAGACACTAACGAAGTGATTAATAATTTATTTTATTACATTTTACGACGTTTCTGTATTTGTGCCGTTGAAATTGGTAATTTTTTATTTTATTCCAAAGTATTTAATGGTTACATTTTTGAATTCAATTATTAGTTCCTTAATTAAAAAAGTGACGATGATTTCGTACTTACTGATTACCTAGACAGTTTATTGAATTGTAGACGCGCTTAACTAAACAATGAATCGTTAATATTTTATCTTATCAGTAACGAATACGAAAACTTCCTTTTTTTATGTTTCCAGATGTTTATTACATCTCTGCAATTGTTTCGGCATGTGGTGCTGAAGAGTGCAATATCACAACTGAATACTAGACTTCATAAAACAAAAAAGCAAGATTTTCCACCTGAATGAAATTTGGTAGTTCAAAGTAAAAAATATTGAGTAAAGGCAAATTTGTTTTGTCAGGTTATAGTAGGAAAAAATACGATCGAAGTGATTATTAATTTATTAAGTATTTAACGTTTTAAAAAGTGTATTTAAGTCTTTTAAAGATATTTGTACTGTTTGAGTAATTTCATAATACAGGTACGTGTTTCGAACAAGAAAAAGATGTTTGAAGTTTTGATGAAAAGGTTTTTAATAATGATTGCATTTTTGAATTTGACAATTAATTACAAAAGAGGATGTTGTTTCGTACGTAACTAATTGAGTCGATAATTTCCTTGAAATAGTCCTCAAATATGAAACTTTTTGTGTAATAAATTGATTTCTTTGCCTAAATAAGTACATATTCAATTTTAATTCGAAGATTGACAGTGAATAGGTAATGTAAATTAATTCATTGTTTAATATAGATAATAATTTCATTTTTGGTTTATATAAGTAGGTACATATTGACATAATTTGTGATATTGAATCAAGGCCAAACGTTTTTGTACGGTTGTGGTAGAAACAGAGAACACGAAGGAAGTAATTATTAGTTTATTAAGTTACATTATACAAGTATCTGTCACGTAACTGTTTGTACTACTTGAATTGCCCTAATTTATGTTTCAAAAAGGAAGAAAATCAACAAAATTGAAGATTTGGAGAAGTTTTAAACAATTGCGCTATTGAATTTAATAATTATCTTAGAAATAGATGATTTCGTACTTAACTGCTTGAATTTCCTTGAAAAAGATTTAAGCTAAAGGGTTTGTTCTTTTTGTATCTGAATAAGTTCACATTAAATTGGCCGTTCAAAAATGAATTTGAAAAGGATGATACAAATTAATTCATTCCCGAATAAAAAGAAAGGGTCAATAAATTAAGGAATAGATAATATATAAATGTTTGTGGTTTTTCATTTGGTCTTTTAGTCTAGTTAACTTATAATAATAAAATGTATAATCACTTTCGGATTTTACTATATCTTTGAGGCAAATTACATCAGAATTGTTAATATTAGCCTTAGAGGGCATAGATTCATAGTTCATGATCACGATGTTTTAAATTGCCTCTACCGAAGTCATTGCACCATCTGGTTTTTCGTTTTTCACTTATTTCGTGCAACAGTGAAATAATCAGCAGTGCTTGATACAATTTTTTATGTGACCATTTTCATAAAATTTTACTTCAAGTGAGTTGACTTAAATTACTCACTTACATCCTACTAACTGTCTGTCAACTGTCTATTTACGATAGACAATTCGTCTGTTCTCGCTCACTGTTTTTGTTTATTTACGTTTGAACAGGCATCGATGTCGGACAATGCACATCCGACTATGCCAATACTTCAGACTCTTGATGAGTGAATGTGGCATGTACTGGCAACAATCGGTGAGAGAACACTTGGTAAAGAGGTGCTTTTTATGAAAACACTAGAGTTGAAACGGCAAGATGCAAGTCAGCACACTCTAAAGAATAGAACCCTAGTATAAATGTATTTTCATTGTGTGGGCTTGAAATAAGAAATTTTACCGACCGCTGCTATCTCTCTATGTGGTCCTTTTTAAACTCATCATCATAGTTCACCATGCGAACATTCCTTCTTGTTCACAACGACATTCTTTCAGGTAGTTTTACGCCTACTTTCTCAAATTTGCGGATTATGCACAAAAAATAACAGACTAGGTACTTCGTCGCTACTCACGTTGCAACAATATAAATATACATAAGTAACAATGTAATAATACGTATAACCCCCCATTGTCATTTCAGCTTTATACATAGGTAAATTAATGTAAACTTAGATTTTTGTAGAATTGACGGTTTAAGAGAATTGCTCTTGTAGACCACTTCAATATTCTTTTTAAATGGTGTTATAAATAATTGTGATGTTTATAAATTTGTAGAAGTTTAAAAAAATATTTCGTAAAAATTATAAATTTCAAATTAAAATGTTTGTGAGACAAATATCAATTTTAATAAAATTTTGATTATTTGCATATACTTTGAACATTCAAAACGTATGAAATAAAAATGAAGAGACGTCAGTAGGTATCTATGTATTCTAAAAAATCTCGTTTCAAGTAATCAAGAGAAAAATGTATTTATATTGCAGAGCTCTGTTAATATCCTGGATCACAGATAAACCTTATTTAACAACAGTATCACACAAGTTAACTCTACCAGGACAATCACAACAATTTTGGAGTCAATTTATATAGATTTTAAAACACAAATCAGCTGCTTAGTGTTACCACCAATAACGGAGAAAATCCAACGGGCGAAACTAGATTTATTTAAAACTAGTGTTGGAATTCTATATTATCATTAAAATAAAACAAGCGTACGACATCATCACCTACTAGATCGACTACAGGACGGGGGACGGGATCGAGGCCCCGCGGGAGACGCATTATACGTATGAAGTGGTCGATTGCGAATCGGTGTTACTCATGTGAATTGTTCTATTTTAAATTATATTTAACACTAGCTATGCCCGCGTGGAATAGTGACTTTCGGCAGCATTTAAAATTTTTTTCTTCTATATTTTTATTTTCTGGGCCGTAAGCCTTTTTGCCGACGTCATTACACAAAAACTTTCATTCCTTATTTTTGCCCCCTTTAGGGTTAAACTTTTTACAAACTTTAAATGTATTAATATCTAATCAAAAGCCTAAAAAATAAGTTTCAAGCCTCTAGCTGTATATTGGGCGTGATTGCGTAACACACACAGACAGAGTTACTTTCGCATTTATAATATTATAGATGAATATAGTTTAATTATAGTTTAAAATAGTTTATATAGCTTATATAACTAATTTTATTGATTCAAATAAACAAAACTTCTATAACTTTTTACTCTTAATATTTTAATTTTCTGGGCCGTAAGCTCTTTGGACGACGTCATTACACAAAAACTTTCATCGGCCAGTTTTATTCCCTTTAGGGTAAAATTTTTACAATTTTCCTATTTCAACCCCTTTCAACCCCTATTTCGCATTAAAAAGTAGCCTACGTCCATTCTCAGGCTCTAGACTATCACTGTACCAAATTTCATTTAAATCGGTTCAGTAAATTTTAGGCGAGATTGTGTAGCATACAGACAGAGTTACTTTTGCATTTATAATATTCATTTTCATCGATTTTCCCATGGGAATAAAATATTTTCCCGCAGTAAAACGTAGCCTATGTGTTAATCCAGGGTGTCGGTTAACTTCATACCAAATTTTATTAAAATCGCTCCAGCCGTTTAGACGTGAAAAAGTAACAAACATACACACTCACACACTCACAAATATTCGCCTTTATAATATTAGTGTGATGCGTCAGCTAAAATATATCAAATTAGCAGATGAAGTGTAGTTAAAGATGCAGAGTATCAAATACAAAGTGTTCAAGTTTACAAAAATAATTAGTAGGTTTCTAAAGGACTTATTATATTTGCATGAATTGTCTTAATTATATGAAATTAATATATCATGGCGCCTAGTATGTTAATGTTATTCATATTTAAGTTGGTGCTGAGGTTAAATTTGTTTAAGAAGCAATGAGAAAAAGAAAACAATTATATTTTATTAACGGATTAAAAATGTGGTTTGGCTAAACCCGATTTTAGGCCAAACTAATTTGTCCTAGGTCAAACCGGTTCGTCCTAAGCCTGTCAGAATATATTAGTTTAGCTAGTAGCCCAATGCATATCAGGATTTTCTATCATATTTGTTTTAATTCACTTTGCGATATGTGTGTTAGGTTACGGTATGTAAAGGCTCCCCTCTCCCCCAGTTATTATATTTTTTTAAAGCAAATTCGATTGAGGGTGAGGGGAAGGGGACCTTTACATGCCACAACCTTACCCACATGTCGCCAAGTGAATGAAAATCAATTTGACAAAAAATTGCCTGGGTTATCCTGGACTAAACTAACTAAATTTTTTTAGTATGAACCGGTTTGGCCTAGAACAACTTAGTTTGGCCTAGAACAGCTTAGTTTGGCCTAAAATCGGATTTGACCGGTAACATATATTCAAATATGTAATAAAATTATTTTCAGTAATACTGTAACAAAACAGATAATATCGAGATTTTTAACAAAATTTCTTGATCTCGAAAATTTTGAAGGTGATTCTTTTCATATTGCCTTAATTTTTACATCGGGGGGTCTAGTCTTGATTCAATGGCAAGATCAAGAGAAGAATTATTGAAAGTCGAGAGTCTCGTAAAATCCTAGACTACAAGTTTAAAAAAAGATTCGTTATTCTTTCTTTTATAGGTTTTGCATAAATAAGCTAATTCTTGCTGTAATAAAATTCCCTATAAAAAAACGCTACTACAAAAAAAAAACAACTAAAATATTTTAATTAAATTATCTCGGTTTTTTTTCCTGAAATATTGTTAAATCACCCAATAAAAATGTTTATTAGATATAGGTAGTAGAGATTTGGCCTAGGTACCTATAATGTAATCAAACGATATATTTGTATTGCTTTTGACTAAATACTGACTCGGCAATTTTCAAGATCATGACGAATGCAAATTTTCTATTTAGTATTATCTGATAAAAGCGTAAATATAATAAGTTAATAAGTACTAAGTATTTAGATACTGTTCATTAATTTCAGTCATTAACCTGTAAGTAATAAGCACATTTAGTGACACTAACGTCATTCTATTTATTACATCTTTATTGAGACAAGCAATGATTAAATACTGTTGTTCTGATTAGAAAAACAAGATTTTCTAATATCTCATGAGCCACAAAGTGCACGAAAGGAGGACCTTATTTAGTTTGTAAATTTAGAATAAATTGATACAACTGTGTGGGCCCTAAGTGGCATAGGAAAATTCATTCAATTCATTCAATTTCAATTAAATGTTTTCAAGAGATGTTATGTTCTTTTCAAAAGATCTTGACATCCAATCAGTTCAAGGTAGTTTTCAGATAGATGTGGTTAAAAAAAAATTACTCCACTTATATGTAGCAAATTATGTTCGCTTGTAGTAAATGAAAAGCTTGGCAATGTGTAATTTGTATGTTCAGTAAAAGTTTTGCCTTAACTGTACAACCAGTAATGGACTAAGGTGTTGAGGGTTTTTATTTAACTATTTTGTTGACTTATTTCTTCCTAATATATTATTATTCTTTTTAAATAAAACGTTTATTAAATTCAGAAACATTATGAACTATTTGACGTCCATGCCTATAATACTTTTCTTATTAGTCCGGTCCTGAATTTTATCACTCTCATAATTAACTATAAGTAATAAATAATTAAAAAGGAAACAAAACATAATTACAACGAAAGCTGCAGATAAAATGTCTGTACACAATGAAAGCTAATATAATTTAAACTATCAATGGTGCATGGATTGTGAAAAGAAATTTTCTCTTTATATTAATTGAAAGGTAATATCTTTAAATGGTAAAAATTAGGTAATGGTGGATGTTTTTAGTTCTTCGTTAATTATGATTAAAAATAAGGCCGGTACTTTTTTGTTTGTCACCCCAAAAAATCATGATTGGTTGCATCAATCTATCAATATAAATTTGCGTGGAGGAATGATACAAAATACAAAAAAAAAGTAAAACAAAAAAGGCTGGAGTTCCGAAAATCGGAACCCTCAGAATCACTTTTTTGCAGACATATACAATTATACATAAAACGAACATATCCTGAAGGATTTTTGGCGACTCGAAAGGAAACGGGGTAAAAAAGTATATCTAAGCGCTTTTGAGAAATAACCATAATGAATTTACAATTAGTCTATTTAGTTTAAGATGAGTTAACAAATGTTATGAATAATCATCAATGCATGCTTAGGGAACCAAAATAAAAAAAATGGACACTTTACAACAAGACAAAATTTTGTCAAATTGACGTTTCATTTACTTTGCGATAGCAGGATAAGGTTAGGGTATGTATAGGTTCCCCCCCTTTTTTCCCAATCGACTTTATTTTAAAATATGTTTTTTAAAAAGTTTGTTGGGGTGGGGAAAGGGGGACCTTTACATACCATAACCTCACTGCTTTGGTTTATGTATCTGCAAAATTTCAAGAGAGTCTGATTGTTCCGGTTTTCGGAACTCCGGCCAAAAAAGTCAGGGTTGTTTTCTAGACGAAAATGTATTTTCTATATCACTATATTTAATATATAATTATCAATAAGACGAAGTAAAAGTTATGAATTAACTTTTTTCTTTCTGTGCATGACTAATTCTAGCTTCAGAGTCACATATCCTTTTATTTGTGTCATTTATCACTGCTCTGTTTTGGTATTTATGCCTTTTAATTTCCTTAAAAGGATCTCGATTGATAGTATCAAATAACACACGGTTGTCGTTTTTTTCCAATTTTCCTGGGAACCATTGCTGCCGTCATTACAACTTTTATAGTAACACAACAGGAGTCAGATCAAGGTTATATTTACATAATACACTTTTAACGTTATTAATTTGAAATGGAAAATATATTGGCATATCCTGAACTACGAAACGTGTGGTATGTATATAAGTTATATGTCACATTAGCCAATAAGTATTACTATTCACGCGTGCATATTTACCTTAAGTACTTATGATAAACGTTGATGTTGAAATGTTGTAAAACTTAATGCCCGCTTTATGCGCGTTTCAATCACGGGCATCAAATAGAATGTGCCGCATTTACAATCACTGATAATAAACAATGAAACGACAACAATTACTTAAATGCTTTTACACTATTCTCAGATAACAACAGTCACCATTTGTAAGTATTTTCGGAAAATAATGTTTGCTGTACCATTTAGCTTGTTTAAAACAAGATAGTGTATTGTATAATATGTAATACACAAAATCATCAAAACATCATTAGTATTTCACTATTTTCATAAATATTATATACGTATTTATCGTCCTTCGTGTAGGATAGTCATGAAATAGTAGGTACAGTTTCTAAAAAATGTTCGGTTACTATCAATACTAAGTACAAGTATTTTTCCGAAAACAATGTTTGCTTGTTTAAAACAAAATAACCTATTTGTCGAATGTGTAATCCATGAAATAATTAATGGATATGAACCCCTTAGGGGCCATTCATTTATTATGTAAGACAATTTAGGGGGATAGGGGGGTCGACCATGCCTTATTTTTTCTTACAAGGGGGTGGAAAGTAGGAAAAAAAAAGGGGCAGGGGGGGCCCAAAAACTTCACAAAAAAAATTTTCATGGGCCCCAAAAAAATTCTCAAAAATATAGAAAAAAAAAAAGCTTCAGCCATATTTTCAAGGCGAGGCAAAGAAGTTTTGTACCGCATTGGGGCTGATGTAGAATGGACGTCGATAACGTCACAATCAAGAATGACCAAGAAGAAGCAGCACCTGATGATATTAAAGATGTTCCAGTGGCAGAATCACTTTCTGAGTGGGTTTTGAGCCCCTAGAATGAAAATGTTATGAAGTGATGTTCCTGAAAATTGTTAGTTTTAAAAATAAACATTAAAACCAATCATAGACCAGGGTCGATAATTTTTAAAACAAAAAAAAAATATAGTAGGATAAATAGGTAGGTTTTCACCAAATTTCGTGACAAAAAAAGTTTTTTGTAAAAGATAAAAATTAAAAACTAAAAACTTGGTTATTTGAATATTTCACATAAATTTTGAGGTTATGTGACAAAAGTGTAAATAAAAAAGTAGTAGATCTTTTTATTACCTACAACTTTGCCATTTAACGTTTTTCCATAAGACTTGTAGTTTTTCCGGAAATCAAGGAAAACGTTTTTTACCCTTGAAAACTCACCCCAATCCTTTTTCGGATCTCAGATCGCCCGTAAATTATTTTTCCTTTCATTTCTGTTATATTCTCTTCCTTTTCCAATGGGTTTCATCCTACTATAATTGTTTTTCACTTTTTACTATTTTTGAAGGCATCGGCACTGGTCTATCAAGGGTACATTCACTTTTTCCTTTAGATTCTTACGTAATAAATATTAAACAGGGGGAATGGGTCGGCCTATTCTTATTTTTTCTTAGTTAGAGGAGGAGGGGATCAAAAATCAGTAAAAATCGTCTTACGTTATAAATGAATGGTCCCTAAGAGACGTGGTGTCTTTGTAAACAAGGGTGAGTGACGCTTTTCAGAAGGGAGGATGCAACGATTTCATTCATTTTAATTTCAGCTAATACTGTTATATAGAATATGTAGCCTCGAATGAGAAAAGATCGTGGTCATTTTCATAATTCCATCAACATATTCATGGTCCTTCGCGACCGATAGTCATAAAATACAAAGTACAGTTTCCATCAAATCTTCGGTTGCCACCATTATCCAGCCAAGTATTATTACGAAAACACCATTTATTGTAACATTTAACAAAATAGATTATTTTCGAATGAACAATCCATGAAATTATTAATGGATATGAACCATACAGGGACGTACTGTCTTTATAGATGAGAAAAGGTGACGCTTTTCTCATCATATGGATATAGTAAACCCCGAACAAGAAAATGTATCATTTTCATAATAATTTCAACATATTCATGGTCCATCGAGCCGGATAGCGATAAAATAGTGCAGTTTCCAGTAAGTTTTCGACAACTTTAATTATTTAGTGAATATTAAAGATACCAATTTATTAAAAACTAAACCCTCCTGTTGTTAATGTTTGTATTTAAAATTTTTCGTTGAAATGGTCGTTGATCTACAAAAAATAAAGAAAGAGAAATTAAAATTTAAACATAGTTTTTTCATATTGCTAATATCTGGTTAATATTTCTTTGTATATTTACAAAATCAACTATATGTTGATAAAGTAAAACCTTGTTTGAATTCAATGTGTATTTTTCCGTATGTATATATCCGCCATTACGGTTTCGGTCATTTTTGTTTAATTAACGTCTATTATTCGTTACAATTGGCCATATCGCGTTATTATTTGCGCTAGCGGGACCCAATGAATGCATGCCATTAATTTGCGAGTGAGGGAGACCACACAATACATAATTCGTTATGGAACTTTAGCATGAAATAATGTAACGCGACGTAATAAACTACACAGACAACAATGATTGCCAGTTGATATGTTGGTTTAACGGCGTTTCCGGTACAGTTCCTTTTTGTTTTCCCTCTTAAGCACTATAGGTATACAAATATAAGCTAACCGGTGATGACTCGTTTCATTACTTCCGGTGTCATAATCACTTTTCGTTTTTTTAATTATTTCCAATAGCTATAAAAACGTACGTACATGTATACTACTATATCATTATTACGGATATGGTGTATGAATTCATAATATTATAATGGCTGACGTTTTTCTTGGAATTTCATAGCAAACAATCGAAGTGCAATTATCTGGTCCGAGTACCTAAATCAATTTATTAGTTAAACTGGAAAGATAAACACAGTTAATGTTTCCAAGTATTGGGTATACGCAGATACATTCATATTGTGTAACCAGACGTAATATAATTTTTGATTACAAAGAGCCTTTTATCATAATTTGAAAATGACCAGAACAATTGTAATGGGTTTCCTATTCTTCTAATTAGGAATCCAAGGGAATCGTGAAACCCTCATATGTGTTTAATGAACTCAACAAGGGCAAAATATTCGTTTGTCACTTTTTTTGCAGGTTACATACAGTTTCTTTTAAACTTTTTTAAACTAATCCGTTTTATTTGTCGACATTATTTAGATACTTTTATTTAAGAATGTCATGAACTATGAAATGCACAAGAGACAAGATAGACAAGATATGTTCGAGCAGGAAGGGAAGGTCTTAAGGTTCTGAAATACTCGTACGTACATTGTTTACCATTGAAAAAGTTTTGTGCATTTCTGTAAAGAAGTAATTCTTTTATGTTCTCAATGTTTCATCATGTTTGATTAATCCCTAATTTCATAATTAATGAAACAAACAAAGATCAACCAGTAAAATAAATTTGAAAGACGACACCGGTGGTTCTTTCTATTGAAACCGTAAGTTACGTATAACCCATGACTTACTTAATTTATAAAAAAATAAATAAATAAATTTGAGCCCCCCTCCCAACCAATCTTTATAGTATATTTTCTATTGGGGGAGATAACAAACAAATGTAGAGCAAGCACGATTCTTATTTCACCTCTTTAAGGTTGAAGCATTGCTTTGATCTTTAATTTTTCAAAGAATGTACAAACCCAATTTGTAGGTACCTTGTTTTGTCTATTTTCTACTTAACTCTATGTAAATATATCCTCTCAAAAGAGTTGAGGTGGTTGACGCCTAATTGAGTTAAATAACCTCAAAAATTTTTTTAGACAAATTGCTTTTGAGTTGTACCTAAATGAAAAGTTGGTTTTAATGGCCTTTTATGAATGCATCTTTTAATAAGAGTGTTCTCTAAAATACTACATGTGAATACTTAATTGTTAAGAAGACATGGTGATTTTTCATTCATTTCTCACGTTTCCTCCCTAAATAATGAAGCTGATTATTAACAGTTGCACTTTTATTCATAAAATTGAAATTATGTAGTCCTAAAGTAAGGTAAGTGATACAAATAAGGCCTACCTAATTTCAAACGCTCAAATCTTGATAAATTATTGGAAAAGGTGATAAATAAAAGCGAGGCATTATTCTTTGGTTCATATATTTTAAGTAATTAACAAAACATATTGTAATCTTTTATCAGAAATTACTCAAAAAGAGGTAATTCTGGAACCTTAGGCTTGGGCCTTTTTAAAACATAGTGATTGAACAAAGCCTATATCCTTAAATTATAGGAATATTGTTATTAGAGTATTAATCTATAAAAATATATATTTCTGAGCCTTTTATCAAGTGTTTCCATGAGATCCTTGAACAACTTTGTAAGTTATTTTACTAAATATTATGCTTAAATTGTTAGTCAGACTTAAAGTCCCATATTAACAAGAAATAGGGAATACTATATAAAAAAAGGTATCCAAACAAACACAAATTAGAAAATTAACATATCTTCTCAAAAATATTATTAGATATTGAAGAATATATTTTTTTTTCACAGGCCTTAATTAAACAAGGTAACTAAATAAGGCCTTGGAACTTAATAAGTACCATAATTTTCGAGACAATATTGGTTATTAATATTTATTCGAAGTGGTGTACGTGTTAAATGGGGGAGGCAGATGAAAATACTCGATGGTCAGGTGTGGCGGGAGATAGGAATGACGTGAGTCAGTATCTGTTTCAATATTTCAGAATTCCTATTAAGGCCTAGGGTCAGCAAATAAAGCCTATTTTAAAAGTAGGCTTTATTTAGTACATTGTATTTCATAAATGTTATAAGCAGTATTTAATTCGCATATTTTAAAAATTACAATTTAAAGTTTTAGTTATCTTTTTGATGAGTTATATTGTGATCCGTATACATTACTTGAAGCAAAACTTCAAAGAATAACGTATTAAAATTCGATAGAAATTACGACAAATTAATAACGCGCAATGAAAGCGATCGTTCGTCACAAACGACCGGCTACAAGTGTCGCTGCGAGCGCGAGCTGGCCTCTCGCGCACTGTTTGCTGAGTCGTGGGACTGTCGTCTATCCGTGTGTGAAGTATTTTTCATGTAAATATATTTTAAATGACCTTTCCGCACTACAGGCCTTATTTGAGCATAGGCCTTATTTGTATCAAGTACCTTATTTTTATACCGGGTTACAGGTTAAGTCGACCTAGATCCTTTAAGAGGTTGTAGTTTCCCTCATTTCTGACTGATTTTACTATGAAAGACCGTATCCCAAACTTAACCGTTTTCAAGTTATTGGACTTTTAAGGTGTTTTATAAAAATTGCCGATTTTTTGGTCTGTTGTCCCACTTTTTTTGTGTTTTGTGCCTCTAATTTATTTTAATTTAATTTAACTACCACTAAAGGATCTAGATCGACTTAACCTGTAAAGCTGTATATTTTACAGTTTTTAATTTTTTTTCTCTTTTCAGGTAAGCTTCAGTTTTATCTCTCTTGGGATTTCCATGATTTCAATTTTTATTAATATTTGGTAAGTGTTACTACAATAAATTTCACTTAACATGCACGTAGGTGGTGACACTTTTTAAGAGTTAACGAAGTTTAGTTTTATTTCCTGCTTTATATTTTTTAGAAGATACTTACATAGGTAACTACAGTCAATAGTAGCACTTTACACCAATTAATTAACTCCGTAGAATGACTCACGAAAGTCACAATCGATTATCTTATTAAGCCTTTTTTATTGTACTCTAATTGCTGAAACTGTAGGAACTACAAGCTGTGGGAATACGGCTCTAAAAATTTGATAATGTGGGTTTTTAACTACAACTAATTACGACAATAAAACGTTCAATTTAATCAAATCATCCTTCCTAAACGTTTAAATTTAAAACGATGGAGTTCAACGATAAACAATTTATTTTCTATTGACGCGTTACAAATAAGTATCCAAGTAAATTAAACCAAATTAATATTTAATGGTTGTTATAAAAATAAGTTTTATTTCAAAATAAACAGAAAATAAGAGGTATCTTATTTTGATCAAAAAAAACCAATCATAAGGGAAATCAATAGAAACAACTATTTCCCCCCTTTAGTAAAAGTTTAGTTAGGAAAAAACTATTTTTTAACGAGCCGGTTGACGCAATGGTGGTTTCTTAACAAAAGCAAATTTCAATTACACCCTCTTTAACTTTTAAACAATAAAAACTATTCGGTAAAAGTCCCTTTCATGTTATTATAGTAATGTTTTGCGGGCCGATTTTTTCATTCAAAGAAAACTCGTCGGTTAACCGCCAAAGGGTCCGTTTATATTACAGTAAAGGTGGGAAAAACCAATATTTTGATCGTCTTCAGGGGCCATACAGGGATTTAAAAGCAGAGCAAGCGTTTGAATTTGCTCACGACATGCAGTGACAATACTACCAAAAGCTACAAATTTTCCGACCAATAAAATGAGGTTTTAAATATTTTTCAAAGATTTGCTTAGCTTACTAGGTACTTTTCCTTTAGTTGGTATTCATGATATTCTTATGAAAGCCGGCTTAAGAACCCGGAGGTCTAAATGTGTTATAAATCAGCTTTTTCTGCAGTCCTTGGATTAACAATTGGTTCTTAATTTTCATAGATTTTCAATAAAGAGACTGACTGGCAAAACGAGCAGTGTTTACTCACAGACAGAGCAACAATATCGTTAGTGACCCAAATACCTGGGGTTTTGTAATGTGCTGTTGGCAATAGACAATACATCATGTCTTTAGTGCGATATCAAGATAAATCACCCGGCCAGTCATGTAGAAACACCGTTTATTTTCTAAGAAAGTTATCCGCACGGCGGAGCTGCTGCTGCTTTTTTATTTTGTATGTACACTTATACGTGTACGGACGTATATGCCCGCCATAAAGTATATTCTCCCGTTAAATGATACTCTTGTTCCTTATACACAAACGACAACATTATGCGAATAATATTTTAATGAATAATAGCCCCGAGTCTTTCTATCTTATTATAGGAAAACTACCATGGATAACAACAAACAAACGGTTGGTTAGGTCGTGATAATAATCGCAGTTGTTAAGGTTAAACTAACAATCACATATAACCATAAACAGTTAAAGGTTTTGCAAAAGTTATAATAAATATTCTCAATTTAGATGCCAGGGTAAACAACTAGAAATTTTTAGTTATGTAAAATGTACCATATAGGCAGTTGTTTGACTTAAGTACGTAGGTACTTTTGGTCCTGCCAGAAGGATTCATAAGTGCATTGTTCCCCTAGAAGAATAGCATTCTTATTCCAAATTTTCAATAGTTTATTTCTATTTTTTTGTATGATGCAGTGCAAATTGTAGTCAATTAAACTACTAAAAGATAAAAGTACAACAAAATCGAACTCGGTTATAACAACACGAGTTACAACGACAATTCGGATATAACGCACGTTTTTAATAGTCCCTTAAAGAACATGACGGGGTAAACATGGAGTAGCGGTCCCAGCGGAAATTTCAACTGCCAGTTTTTGTGTATGTTGGTCTTACTGAGTGTAACATACCTGCAAAATATTACTTCAAAATATGCATTGGTTTTCGAGAAAATTGAAAAAATATTTTTGAAGAAAAATTTTTTTTTTCTCCTTAATAATTCTAAATATAGCAATGCCTAAAATATATGTTGTACATAACTCAGAGAAACAACATATCATGATATTTTTTTCCAAAAATCTCGAGATAGGTAATTGTTAAAAAAATTTTTTTTGAAACTGAAAAATTCATTTTATTTTCTAAACATGATACACAAACGAAATTTTCACTGAAAAACACCCTTATCATAATCTACAACATAGATTTGGATCCAAATGTTTACGTGGGTTTATTGCTTGACAATATTGATAAGTCCCAGTAAAAAATAGCTTCAGTTGTTCTTCACTCATTTCTGGAAAGTCCAAAAGGCTACGATTGGTAAGCTTTTGAAATGGTCGCTTTCATTGTAACAACCGTTTTTGTTCTATTTCCGTAGCTAACGTATTATCGGTATATCTTAGTGCTTTCATATGTGCTATGATTTGTCTACTTAAATCTGTATCATGTGTTATCGGTGTTCCAAAATAATTCAATAAAAACGCGGAGATTTTGAAATGATTGGTTTAATTTATCTTATGTGTCAAAAAGTTAAGAATCCAATTTAAGTAATACAAGAAAAAAACCCCTTCCACCAACGTAAAAATTTGGATCCAAATCTATGTTGTAGATTATGATAAGGGTGTTTTTCAGTAAAAATTTCGTTGGTGTATCATGTTTAGAAAACATGAAATTAATTTTTCAAAAGTTTCAAAAATTTTTTTTTAACAATTACCTATCTCGAGATTTTTGGAAAAAATATGATATGATGTCTCTCTAAGTTATGTACAACATATATTTTGGGCATTGCTATATTTAGAACTATTAACGAGAAAAAAAATTTTTTCTTGAAAAATATTTTTTCAATTTTCTCGAAAACCAATGCATATTTTGAAGTAATATTTTACAGGTAAGTTAGACTCAGTAAGACCTACATACACAAAAACTGGCAGTTGAAATTTCCGCTGGGGCCGCTACCTACTCCATGCTTACCCCGCTATGCTCTTTAACATTCATACCAACACCCAAAGTCTCGGTTATTACTCTAACTAACTGGAAATGGTGGTATTGCTCCTTATACGGTGACTCGTCGACAGATTGGTTAGCAAAATGCAATTTAAAAATGGAATTAAACGCTTTACAATGTTTCAATGTTTTGAATTTGTTACTGTAAAACCCCGAACTTCGGTAAATCCTAACAGTTTCCAGTAAAATTACAATTACCAACTCTTAATCGTAAAAGTTAGAACTGATGATCGCAGGCTTTCACGGCCGGCGTTCATATGGTAATCAAGTATTTTCCGGGTTGTTATGCCATGGTCCTGTCTTCCTCTTTTTCAAAACATTTCGCCAGTCTCGACTGCTGGCATCCTTATTAGTAGATTGTTGCTACTCCTGCTACTTCTTCCGCTGAAACTGAGTACTTGGTTAACAAAAATTCGAACTGCTCTGTGGTCAACGTTCATTTCGAAATGTTGGAAAATAGACATGCCTACGTGTTCGGCGCAAAATCTCGTGCTCATGGGCAGTCTGCAATCCTTGGCTATGAAATGGTTGACATAGTTAAAATGTTAGGACTGTGAAGACGATAAGGGTATCGGAGGGGTTCAGAATTTTAAAAGTGAAAATATGGCCGTGAACGATTTCAAACGTCGCGGGCGATGCATTTTTCAAAATAAACTTCGCGCTTTTATTTGCAGTCTTCAGTTATTGTTAGGCAAAATTGTGGAAAACAATTATTCTGCGTTCACGACATTAAAAGCACTTGTGTAAAAGAAGGACAAACGTACAAGAAAACATAAAGAACCACCTAGAAATGCTGATTTATAAATTAAATTGTTATTTCGCAGAAACAGAAGTTAAAGTTAATCAAAAACCGATTTGTACCCCTTTTAGCATGGACGATGGTGAAGTTACAAAGGGAATTCTAGAAAAGCTCGTCAAATTTCGAAATAAACGAAACCGTAAGCCTGCATTTCAATATAATTCACTTGAGAAGTTAAGAACTTATTTATGTTTTGTTGTCAATTAAAAACAAGGTCGGAAATCGAAATTGAAAATGATTAATCATTTGCGTGCAGCTTAATTTGAGGAATACCATTATTTCTAGGATTACCGAACTTCTGCAGAAGATGCAAGCTCAAAAATCACATTGTTTCAAAATGCATTTGGTTTTTTATTAAAAATGCTTCGTTTTTATTAAAATCATATTAATAATGCAAGTTACCATACTACTAAGTTTTCGATTAATGTTTATTTTACGTATGCTCGATTGAATGTATTTTTTCTGTATATTTTGGTTCCTGTTAAAAAAAAAGGAGTCAAAGTGATCCCAGATCAAGAAAAGATTGTAATCCACAGATCTATTACAAAATGTAGGATGATGTAGTTATCAAAGTTCTGCTTTTCATTCGTTGTTAAATTATTTGTTTCAAAATATCTCTTAATTTCTAATTGTCCTAAGACAGCTAATCTAATCTAGGGTGTAATGAATGAATTCTTTCTAGATTTAAGAGATAACGTTTATCTTAACAATGGAAATCTATCCCTGTGTTTGTGAGTTTCTTATACTTTACTTTTCATATTCTTTCAGTCCAATTTAAATAGTTATTCGATTATTATGTACTTACCTACGTCAAAACATTCCAGTTCCCTAGAGTAGGTAACACTATATGTTAACTAAATTTGACTGTAGGTACCTACTTACATATTAGACCAGGAACTAGGAGGGGTTGAGAAAAGTTTAAAAGAGGAACAGATTTTCCCTATAGATTTGTCTTAGTACGTTTAAATAATAAGAAAATAAATATTGCCAGACGATCCTATGTTGCAATTTTTAAATTCCTTAACATGCAAATCTCCTTAAGAAATGTTTAGCTATTAATTAGCTTTGAGGTGAACGAGGAATGTCTGTTTTGAGCAATGACAGACACATTTCGGAATATTGTTAATAAGGAGTGTTACTTATGATTGATATGAAAACAAAAGAAAATCAATATTCATACAGCAAAAGTCATCCCAAATGATTATTTCATCATATTTAGTATTTCAAGCCAACATTTTTGCAAAAATAATGGGGACCATTTGGATACTTAATCTCTATCTATCTAATACTTATTCCCGCACTTCGTATCGTCTCATTTCCTACCGTCACCCTCAAATTTTCCATTTCGTATCGCCCTTATAGTATAGGTAATCAAGCAGGTAAAATTATAACAATCAGATGTATTTTACAAAAAAAAAAAACATAAAAAGAAGTTAAATACAATAAAACATTATATAAGGGAATGATAAGACCACGGCAACATTTAATAGGGTGTATTCCATATCTTAAATTTTGCCTCGAAATTATTTTGATATATACTATAATATATACTGAAATATCTCAAAGAGTGTAATACTTATTTTATGAAAATTTATTACATATTTAATAAAAAAAAATTGCGTAAAATTGAAATTATAATAACATAGCTAAACATCACCTCATTGGATGCGATAGATGACGTCGTTACTCATATAGATGGCGGATGGTACATATATGATTTAAGGTGGTGTGTTAGTTTTTCTCTCGTTCTTTGGTGTTAGTCGTGTTAGTTTTATCTAGTTTTGTTTTGGGATTATATTTGTTGATTTGTTGTTTGTTTTATGTGGTTATTTCTACGGAAGTGTTTATAAAGCGAATAACGGCTTCTGCAGGCTTTGTTAAAGCGTCGTCAAACAATCTGTCACATGTTGACATTTTCATGGTGACCGAATTTATAATGAACGATGAAAGTTTCAATGCAGCTGAATTTAAAGGTGTTAAAGCCGCAGCGTAAGTAATTAGTAAACATATGTATTACTACTACAGTGCATCATGTATAACTAACCTCAAATTTTACAATGTCTGTAATGTTATATTTACTTACGTTAAAATGATCTTCGCAACAGAAAAATGTTTATTTTGATTTAGGAAGATCCCGCCTGACTACTTTAAACCATTTAACTTTCCTTGAATAATTTTGTGGTACACTTATAAATGTTTTATTAGGGGCACTTATTGAAGTATTTTTACATCTTGGCACAAAACACCACTTGTTTTGTGAGTTGGTCATGTTTTATCCGTTGTATTATTAAATAAATGGTTAAAACAATATAATAAAAACCTAATTAAATAACAATAAAAACTGAACAACTCATAAATAACTTTAACTGGTAACAGCTGATTTTTGTTGATATGACCTACTACGTCACAATAGTATAGGCAACCTGTCGCACTCCATAAACCGTTTTAAGCGGCAAATATTTTACTTAAACTAAAATTTCTATTAAAACTAATATAGTGATCTTTTTTAAACAAAAAGGTTATTATTAAATATATATGGCACAAGAACTTTCAATTTTTTAAGTTAAAAAAAATCGGAATACTCCCTATTGGTTCAGGTTGTCTTGTGATCCTAAGCAATGAAACAAATTTTATTTTTTATTTTTTAATTAATAAGTCAAGATGATAATAAAAAACAGGAAATATTAACCAAACTTAATACATTTGTGTCAAATCTCTGCTAATTTCTACAAATATTGAACTATTTATAAATAAATTAATTTCATTCAACGTAATGTAACTCATAAGGTGGAATATTTACGCAGCACGAAATGGGAATACACCTTGTTATAGAGCCCTCTTATTTAAATTCAGTGTTATAACATAGAGCTAGTAACTGCCCGATTTAATAAAAGTGTTTGAAACACTTTGACAATTACAGGAAAACAGGCAAGCAGGCTGTCGAACCTAATACGTCGTTGCATAATATCAATTAGACCGCCCTTTTCGAACACAATTTCTTGGCAAAAAGGAACAGATTAGAATCTCGTCGCAGATTTATATTTTCTAAGCGCATTGGGGCATGTCAGGCTGAATAGAATGAAAATAAAACGAAAGCCGAACAGAGAGCGACGCAACCAACAACAACGTCCGTCGTGTTTCATAAGGTGATCGTAAACTGGCTGCGTTCGTTCGCTTGATTTAGACGCAATACTTTCCTGAAAGCTCCTGCAGCTTTCAGCGTTGTAACCTGACCTCGCAAAGCCAATAAAGTGAACCTATTATTGTATATAATACACCTATAGTATATTGGTAAGGACGGCTACGCGACCGACCGATGGATATAGAGTTTGATTTTGTTACCCGCTGTCAGGCCTCTGTCTTTCGCGTCTCAAAATAGGTATGAAATCGCGTATGTTTACCTTGGGTAATGTGGATTAACGTCATGCAATGCACCGTGCTACGCGTTGACAGATTCAAGTAAGCAAAAAATTGAAATTGAACGCTATCTAAATGGCTTAAAGTTTGCAAATTCGATCTCCACACCTTTTATTTGATTTCGATACTATGTATTTTGGACACATACGAAAGCCTTTTTATTTTTAACCTTGCTTAATGTTCAGTTATTTGACTCATGATACTAGCTATCTACAAATAATAAACTCGAAAAGTTAACTATCTAAATAAAATAAAAGAAAAGAATTGAAATAAAACGGCTAATAACACTATAAATAAATTTTATTGGTAATTAGTAGATATAGTGGATTCTGTTAACCATTTGTGCTGGCAAAGCGCAAAATATTTGTTTTTCAATAAGTAATAAAGAATTTTAAGCTAATAAATCTCATCAAACTTTATTGCCTGAGCTGCTAGTATTTGAAAAATTAATTGACAATAGGTTCATAAAACAAATGTTTTGAACTTTGAAAACACAAGTGGTTAACACTGTTAACAGAATACAAAACTTTATTCGCTCAAGCAATGCACCTGGGTGAAAACGAGGGCGTCTTGTTGACAGTTTTGTTGTCTGAGTCTTTATATGACTTCTCAGGTATGCACACAGTGAGAGTTTGAGTAATGAATCACGTTTATAAAGTAGTCCCACTCCATTTAAGTAAAATTGATTCAAAGGGGGTAGAATCGTAATCATATGAGCGTCTAGAATGTTTTCTTGCCCTTTTATATATATTTTTTTAAATGGAGCAACCCACTCAGCTCAATTTAGTCGTTACTTATGATTTATAATTTACATAATGAATATAATTTATTATTATTTTAGATTTATTCAGCATTATTTTCATTATTTATAAAGCCAACTTTTTTACTCATAAACATTTTAAGAAACTCACTTTCTCAGAACTTATTTTTTATTACCTACCAATTATAAATTAGTCTCGTTCGATGTGGTAAATTTATTCACAAGTAGACCACCCCCTGATGTTATTAGAATAATTTCTGTTATATTTAAACCCAGTGGTTACTTCAAATATATTGTAAATGTTAGAAATATGCCTTGATAAAAATTATTTTCAATTTGATGGTAATTATTATTCTCAAATAAAAGGACTAGCGATGGGGAACCCACTAAGCCCTCTTTTATCTAATATTTTTATGAATCACAAAGTAATATTTTCAAAAACCATGTTTTATATACGTAGACGATGTTTTAGTATGTTTTAAAGGCTCAGACAGACTGCTAAATAAATTTCATAATTATTTAAATACTTTACATAAAATATAAAATTTACTCTACAAAAGGAAAAAAATAATTCAATAAATTTTTTAGACCTCAACATAAAAAATAATCTCGAAACATGAATTCGCTATTTACCATAAGCCATCACATACCAACACGGAAATCAATACACGCTCTTTCCACCCTGTGACACAAAAACTTTCAGCTTTTCATGACATGCATGATACACAGGTTAATAAAAACCCCTTTAGATAAAATAAATTTTAAGCTATAACTAGACAGAATTTCAACATGGCAAAAAACAAGAACAAGTAATTCTCCGTTGCTAAATCTAAAATTCAAAAATCTCCTTCCCCTTCTTTAGTAGTGTATATATACAGAATTGTCTTTAATGTTTGAGCGGCATGGTATATTGATCTAGATTATTGCTTAGCATTCGGGAGGTTACCGGTTCGATTCCAGGGTCGGCTTCTCTGGTCAAAGTTTTTCTGTGGTTTCCTTGGATCATTTAGGCAAATGCTGGGGTAGTAATATGCCACAGATAATCTTTCACTTCTCTTCTGTCTTCATTTCGTCGGTCTCATCTTTCCCACCCATTCCCACTATTCCTAAAGAAGGCTGAAGAGGGTCTTCCGCCCTACCCCTCCGACTTTGCACAAGAGTGTAGGTCGGGGGGACAGCCCGCCCACCAATAGTGGTGGGAATGAAAAACCTGAAAGTTTTTTTTTTACTGTTCTAATTATTATTGTCTTCACCTGAAGAAGCCACAGTGTAGTGCAATGAACGTAGTGATCAAATAAAACTTTCTTGAAACTTATTTGTGTATTTTTCATCGTTATTATTATATCATGAAGTTTCAACAAGTAAATGCCGAAACAATTAAATATTTAATTACAAATTGTAAGGGAAGTTATAAGGAAGCAATTTTTAGAGGGACCAAAACTATTTTTACTTTTACACTTGCGGTTATAAGTTTCTATTATTGCAACTTTTTATTTATCATAAAACAAAAACCATAATAGCGTTAAGGCGGAAGTGAGTTTATGTTACAGACTATTTTGTACCATTCGTGGTTTAACAAGAAGTGTTGACAATTTATTTAAAATTCCGTATACGGTTTTACGTGTGTGAGTACATAATACAATATATATAGGTACACATACACACACGGGCACAAAGATGCAATGACATTTTGAGTTGGTTAACGTTAAAATAGTCACGATCTTCGCATAGGTGACTACGATCTCTTTATTTGTTATAGAAGAACATATAACATCTCACTAGGCACTAAACTCATTTGTATTCTGAACGTTACCCACTTCACTCACTGCGTATTCGAGCATTTACACTGACGTTCTAATGGCCAACCTGCTACCGACTTGTATATAGTTGGTAATACTTAATATTTAAAACGAAAATAACAAGAGGAAGGACAATAATAAGAAGAAGAAGTGAAAGAAAGACAAGCGTTTGAAAAATTCTCGTACGGATTGGTCGTGTCGAATCGGGATGATGAAAACCGATTAATTAAAATAATCGATAGATTACATCGACAAGTTGGCTTATTAAAAAAACCAACTGAGGCTAAATGTCACGTTGTCGATTTATAACGCAAACGCGTGTCGACGGATTAAGATAAAAATGTTCGTTTAATAGTAATTGTGTTTTTATCGGGACATTAATCAATCTGTAAGAGCTTTATGGGTCTTTTCACTTGTTAACGGGTAATTGTGAATTTCGTAAACGTACGATGACGGTTTGTTCTCTCCTCTTCACCTCTCCTATGTGTGCAATATAAACCTGCACTAATCAGATTCAATACATTAGTGCTATTTATAGCGCAGTGCATTAATCTTCCGCATTTAAAATATTTAGCGTCATCTGTTGGGTAACTCGTTTAGTACTTGGGTGGTAAATTGGTTAATGATGGTTCTGATGACAGCACATCTATGCCTAATAGGCCAATAAAAGTACGAAAAAGTATGAATGTAAAACCCACCAGAACGAAAACATTATTAGGACAGGACCACTTCAAGCCTTAATTAAACCCAAAGCTTTTACTTAAAGTGATTTGGTTCTTGAAGTCCAAGTTATATTTTTTAAACTCTATGGACTTCGAATTACCAACTGCATCCGAAGTAATTAAATAAAAAGGTCCAAGCACTTGTAAAAAGGGCATCCTGCGCGTCACAAGGACTCAAATTACTTTAATGTTTGAAGCATTTGTGGAAAGAACTTCCAGTACACGAATTTAACCAAAATGATCTCAATTACATCAAAAAGTTAAAGACCCTTTTGATGGTTTTGCCTTGTTTTCAAGAACTTACAAGATTATTGAAAGGACTTCAAGCACATTAAAAGGACTTCGTCTTTTTGTAAATTACAAAGCACTTTTATAAAGTAATTCAATGGCAAAGCTCAAACTATTTGTTCAACAAGAGACTTGAAATATAGAATTTCAAAGGCTTCAAAGAACATTTTTAACACAAAGCACTAAAGCTTTGATTAGTCATATTTTGTAGTAAAAACTGTTCGACTGTTATAAACCTAAAGCTGGGAAGGTTTGAGTATAGGAAATATGAGGTACCTACAGATTCAGTACACAGAAATAAGTTTTGGTAGATTTAAATCATAAGAAAATTATTGCAGTTATAAGCGATTTTCCATTAGGAATGGCTGTTAGATGTGAGACAAAGGATTGACCATTTTTGACATAAATAGACACTGTAGTGGACGAAAAATTGTTAATAAGATACAATATAGGTAGTACTTGTGGCTGATATCAAAAAACAAACAGGAATCATTGTTTATCCAGCAAAGTCTATCCTAAAATGCTTATTACCTGTAGAGTGCTATTTATATTCAATTTTATAAATACAGTATAACTGACTCAGCATTTTTCGCCGTTATTAAGAGTGGTCGTTAAATGGAGAGAAATAAACGATATTGTTTTACTAATTTTTATAAATTTTAAAAACAAAAGATGACATTTCTTGGAATCCCCGGCACATCAGTCGAAGTACACTGTATTAAAAAAAATGAAATCATCTACTTTTTGGAAATTAAAGTATTAATTGGTATGATGTCATTAAAAGTTGGTGGTAAGTACTAAAACTTCCTCAAAGTGTTTATTTAATTACAATAACAGATGAAGTCCTTACTATGTAATACTCATTTTTATGGATTATAGATTAGTATCAGTAGTACTCTACGCTCTAAGTGTAATTGTGATTAAACAAGCAGTTTGGTGTGGTTTTTGTTCTATAAACAATTTTTATTGTATTTATTATTAGTCACAAATGACATCTCTTACTAAAAATATACCATGCCCTGAAAATGTCTAGTACTGCTAAAAAAAGCCATTTCACCTTCTTCTTATGGACGTTCGATTGCAATTAAGCAATAAGATCGACCGGAAATATTAATTTTTTTGCGAATTTTCTTTTACGAAATCCATTCTTCATTTTTTCATACTGAACCCATCCAGTTTTTGGTCTATTTATAAGTGATCTCTTAGGGGCCTTTGTACTCACAGACAGAATATCGGTGTCGGTTGAGGAAATAATTTTTTTTTGCCCCTTTATTGGCTTTTATTCTGCACGCACTATAGAGCAGAAGGTAGAGATTAAAATTTAACATTCCATATTTTTTTATCTAAGTGAAACAAAAAATGTTTAATTACTTAAATCAATCAAAAGTTAACACGTAATTTACATTCTAGTTCGGTAAAGGAAAATCATTCTAAATTACTTTAGGCATCTAAAGGTTACGAAAAGAAAAATTGACAAATTACATTATGCGTACCTACCGGTAAGTAATAAATTACTTGTTATGATTACATTGAATTTAATAATGGCATTGAACGAGATACTTAGTAAGTACCTACCTGGGTATACCAATACAGTTCGATCGGTGATATATTACTCAATAAATTAATATTCAATAGTGGGTAAATAATAACAACGTACAGTTGCAAATCGGTTGCAAGTAATAGTAGCGGTGGCGGATTATTATTAAGTCATGCAATTTTGTAATGTTCAGTAGGCTTGACGCACCCACCCAAAAAATATTTATCTTCCTAATTGATAATGACCCGTAGCGTTCTGTTTGTTGTGCTCGACATACAAAGCAATGACATTAAGGTCACTCTGACCTGGCCTCATAATGTCATTATTACGAGATAGCACATATATTTCGACTTACGGCTTTTGACCATGCGAATTATATTTACAATATTATATTACGTAGTCTAGGCAATATATTATTGTAATATGTATTGTAGATTACGATAAGACTCTTTGTTACCGAAAGATTTGTGAATGAATACGATCGAATCGACACGCGTGTAACTATTGTTCGATGTCTTGCTGTTGCAAAACATGCTAATACAACGTACTATGTGTCCTTAGAAGTTAATGAAAATCCTTCAACAACATGCGGTGGGAGATAAAACAGTGTCCGAATGTCAGTCCACTGATCGATGAAAATTTCTTGAAACTAATGTTCTTATCTGCTTAATGGAAAAATTAATTTTAGCAACATTTTCTCCAGTATATGGTATATAGCACATGTAGTAGGGGAGTGGTAAGCAGTAGCAGTTGGTACCCCTAAATTATCCAATACAGTATTTTCCAGCCATAGGGTAGAGTACAAAGGTAATCCTACGCGTTATTCGTCCTATATGTGGAAGTCCATTGGGCTGTTTACAACACATTTCTCAAACGTAAGTAAAAATATTAATGGGTGAAGCTTACAGACCATTAGTATACGAGAAGACAATTTTTTTGATTGTTTATTCACAACAGTAAAAATAGAACAATTTATTTTCTTACAAACAAATAATACCGCACTTGGGTCATTTTATTTATTATTTATTATTTGTTTAACTACAACTGTTGCTTGAAAAGTTATTTTATCTGATTAATACTTTTTGTATTAATAAATTATACATAAGTACATATAGATTGTGCGGTCGTAAATGTACGAGATATTATAGCCCTCTTTACGCTGTCTCTTTCTAACAGAGACCGTTACAGATTTTGCTTTAAGCCTGGAAGCTTGTCGATATGCATTTATACCCCACAATGTCAACCCCCGAACTTCAGAGTAGAATAGTTCAAATTAAGTGCTCTAGTTCAAATAAGCTTCAAAAACCAGTAATTTAAAATGAATTTGTTAAAATGTCCTCAGAGACGACCCCTCAGATCCTCGGTGTTCCTTTTAAAAAGTTGAAATAACGACAATGAATTTTGTAAAAAATAATCATTATAATGTCGTCATATACCTGCTAGATTTTACTAGTATCGTCTTACAAAACTAAGTTAAATCCAGAGGAAAGAATTTTTGTTTTTCTTTACGTAAAGTCACTGAACAGGAATTGTTAAAAAATGTAAAGGTAATTTTAGTCAACAATTGTTGGTTTGAGACACAAGTACCAGTAGTAGTAGTACCTAAAAAAGTTAAAAAGGGCAGAAGACCTAGTTTAGGAGGGCTTAGGTTAAGTTAAGAAGACTTAGGTAGGGTTTGGTTATGAAGACTTAGGATACGGAGACTTAGGTTAGGTTAGGTTAGGCTAGGCAAATACAGGTTATGTTAAATTACTAAAACCGCAATATTAAACTGAAGGGCCTACGTTCCACTATTGCGCAAAATTTGGTTTATTAATGAAATGACTACGATAATACTATTTATTCATGTTCTCTTTCCTAACCATAACCTTATCATACGAGCATTGTTTTGCAATTTGCAAATCTCAAAATATACCATATTCACAAGATGGCTCAAAATAAGCCCTTTGATAAAGATTGAGTAACCTCTGAGGTTAGCATCCTTAAGGAACGTGATGAGGGTATGAATTCCTTCAGTGTTGTTGTAAGTCACAGCAATTGACAAAACACCAAATAGGTGAATTGATAGATTTACTGAAGGATAGAGATCCATCCTGGAACACAATTATCAATATCTTCGAATAACGCTGGCAGTGGATGCCTTATATTATGTCGTAACTACACAGAGAAAACAATAATGAAAATATTGCTAGAATTCTAGCAAACATGACTAAAAAATCTGTCAATTATATGGACGACCAGACGTTCAAGGAGATTTTACTAGAAATGTCTAGTCAATCTACGTTCGGTGTTGAGACTGAATTCTAGTAAAATTGACCTGATTAGAAAACATTTTTTACAGTTCTTATCACTAATTTTACTAAACTATTCTCATTTTAATATTTTTTTCTTTACGATACGATAAAATAATCGAGAGGTAGAGAAAAAAAATCTAGACTTATTTAGCTTGATTATTCTAATACTAATTATTAGAAAGAATGAAAAATTGTTTTATACCACCAAGTACATTTTATGAGAATTCTAGTATTATTTACTAGAAAAATTTTGTTTGACTCATCAAGTAATAAAATCATGATTATTTTTCTCCGTGTAGGCTTTATCTTCTCATGACAGAACAGTGCAGTTTATATCCAACAAGAAAAGATCTATCGGAGAGACTTCCAAGCTTAAAATCGAAAGCAACTTAAAAAGTCCTTATTCATATAATTGAAATACTGCGGTTATTCGCCACTTGGTGAAACATTTTTTTTAAAAAATAAATTAAAAGAAGAGAAAAAAGAGAAAAACACTTGGTAGTTTCACTATATATTTATTGAAAAATTCTTGACGACAGTCGTTTCGGTTGTTACACCATTATCAAAAGAGTAGATATACTGATACTCTTTTGATAATGGTGTAACAACCGAAACGACTGTCGTCAAGAATTTTTCAATAAATATATAGTGAAACTACCAAGTGTTTTTCTCTTTTTTCTCTTCTTTTAATTTATTTTTCTAATTCATATATTCATTTTGTCAACAAAGATATTATTTTTACGTAAAAACATACAAAGGTGATAAATTTAGTATTCTTGATAAAAAGGTTATTATTATGAATGGGTTGATGAATTATTTTTCAGAGTTTATAAGATAAAATTAATATAATGTTTTGAATTAAAAAGGTGACATTAGATTTGCAATGACTTCCTCCCTACCTTCTTCTTCATTTTATAAAAGTTAATATGGAACCTGATTTCTTGAAATTCATGTTTTGAATATAAACAATGAATATCGAATAGTTTTCATTTTTCAATGAACCAACTTAATAAGTGTAATTCGTCAACGCTGAGATTAAAATATACTGTGACATC
Source organism: Agrilus mali (assembly GCA_029378335.1). Lineage (NCBI taxonomy): Eukaryota > Metazoa > Arthropoda > Insecta > Coleoptera > Buprestidae > Agrilus > Agrilus mali. Next base: position 22,913,494 of record CM055656.1, read on the forward strand.
CCCTGTGGCCTACGGTACCAGCTATCAACTATTGCATCATTTCGATTACTTAAGCTTCTTCGATGTCCACAGGGTCCAATAAATTATGGGTTCCAACTTCTTTAAGACATCTAGCGAGTGGTGCGTGAGTTGTTAAGACAATTATGATCCCCGTGACCTCTCTGTAAGCCCGAGGCTCCGATGCCGTTACATTAAGCAAAATAATTGAATAATTTCCGTCATTCTTATCGTTCATCGTCTAATCCTTTTATTACCCAATCTACGATACGAGTGAAATGTCTTTTGTTGATTTTATGTCATCATGCAAGAAGATAAATTTAATGTATTAGCGTCCACCGTGCTATTTTGTAATTTATTGCCATTATAATTTATGCCCTGACTAGAAGTACATAATTTCACATGCACGTTTTCTCTTTAATTAAGGTAATGGAAATAAATTTAATTGTTTTTCTTCGTTTCGTCTTTTTATTCTTTTTTAGAATGGTACTTGTCATCAGTCATTCGGACGTCTCTTATCTACGATACATGTAATGTATATTCGGTTGCACACGCGTTGTTGTTGTCGTTATTACATACGTACCTAATGTAAAGCCACGCTGACTTCTTGTAAACTTGTGCCGTTTAATTAACTTGCCGTTGCATTGCTTGCAGGCAATACATGCAATTTATTATAATGAATGATACAATATAATACCGTCGGGGATATGTGGGTTAGTAATATCACATATTAATTGGTCGCAGTAGGCATGCATACGCCGTTCAATGGAAATAAATCGATAAATAGTTATTTTTTATTGGAAGCAAATC